>CANNZV010000583.1:0-254971 GCA_947561585.1 Caprella mutica
CATGACCTAGGGGGGCTCATGACCTAGGGGGGGGGCTCATGACCTAGGGGGGCTCATAACCTAGGGGGGCTCATAACCTAGGGGGGCTCATGACCTAGGGGGGCTCATGACCTAGGGGGGCTCATGACCTAGGGAGGCTCATGACCTAGGGGGGCTCATGACCTAGGGGGGCTCATGACCTAGGGGGGCTCATGACCTAGGGGGGCTCATGACCTAGGGGGGCTTATGACCTAGGGGGGCTTATGACCTAGGGGGGCTTATGACCTAGGGGGGCTCATGACCTAGGGGGGCTCATGACCTAGGGGGGCTCTTGACCTAGGGGGGCTCATGACCTAGGGGGGGCTCATGACCTAGGGGGGGCTCATGACCTAGGGGGGCTTATGACCTAGGGGGGCTTATGACCTAGGGGGGCTTATGACCTAGGGGGGCTTATGACCTAGGGGGGTTCTTGACCGGGGGGGGTTCTTGACCGGGGGGGCTCTTGACCGGGGGGGCTCTTGACCGGGGGAGCTCTTGACCGGGGGGGCTCTTGACCGGGGGGGCTCTTGACCGGGGGGGGCTCTTGACCGGGGGGGGGCTCTTGACCGGGGAGGGGCTCTTGACCTACACCCAGTAAAAATAGCCTGGTTTTTATTCTTTACTCCAAAGCGTGGTTTCAACGTGCCTGTAACACCATTATAAAATATTACTACCTAGGTACTTATATAAATTCATGTGAAATAGGAAATATGTATATCCAGAAAATAAACAACTCAAAACTTACTGGCAGTAATCTGACTATCCTTAGACAAAGAACCTTCAATTATTATGACGTTGATTCATTAAACTGCCACAGTGTAAAGTCTAACTCACAAAAGTAAATTTATTACCTGGGAAGATACAGAGAAATAAATATGAATACAATTTAAAAGGCCCACAATAGTCGCACAATTCCATCAAGTATGAAACAAAATAAAGGGGGTTAAAACTCATATTCACCGAACAACACAAAATTAAAACAGCACTCCCGATAGTCACGCTTTATTGGATCCAGAAGGAATAGGGGGAAATCTGAATTGCCGACTAATATTCAAATATCTACAATAAGGGGTAAATCTGAGTCACCGAACAACACAACAAAACTTCAGTCAACACTCTTACAGTCGCACTACGGGATTAAAAAGGAATAAAGGGGGCAACTCCGAATAGCCGAACAACATACAAATTACAATTAATTAAACTTTAGGCATAAGTTAAATCATAAGTGCACCTTCACAAATCTCACATGACCCAATTCTACACCCTAACTATTTTTATCAATAGCACAAACAAAAATACACGAAAATCACACGCTAAATTAACTTCCATAAAGTGTCAATGGATAAATTGAAATGGCTTAAAATTTCGTACTACTAGTACTGAAATTTACGTGCTAGTGTTACCTCAAGCTTATCTAGTTTCTCCTACACAGGTCATTTTGAAATCTACGATTAAATTTTTTCAATTTAAAAACGACTGAGGTATAATATAAAAATACATAGTGAATAATAGCTAGAATAAATAATACATAATGATATCGTGGAGAAATTGTTTATTCACGACATATCTAAAAGAATAAATAATATTTAAAAAAAAATCAAAATAGAATAAGATGATTAAATAGATATCATTTAAAAATTGAAAACAAAATAAGATGACTATAGATGTCTTTAAAAAGAATGAAAATAGAGGAAGATGATTATAGATATTCAATAAAAAAGGCATGATGTAGGAAGATTTATTTTTTAGAGTGATTTGATAAATAGAACAAACACTTTAGTGATAAATCACAAACACAGTGAAATGTTATAAGAGGGTGTTTACACTGGGGTACGGTCAAGAGCCCCCCCGGTCAAGAGCCCCCCCGGTCATGAGCCCCCCCGGTCACGAGCCCCCCCGGTCACGAGCCCCCCTAGGTCATAAGCCCCCCCGGTCACGAGCCCCCCCTCCATGTTTATTTAATCCTTATTTACCTAGTTAAACAATTGAAGAACTACTTAGATAGAAATAACTGAGAGTTGCTAATGTAGTTTGTTGTATCTGCTAGATTGTTGTACTGCACACTTCATGATTGTTTAATGACCTGGCAGGGGGGTTCGGGGGGCGGCACGCACCCCCGATATACATATATTTTATGTCTAATCAGTAATGAACTACTAAAGTGTCAATAAGGATTAAATAGTATAGGTAAATAAGGATTTAAAAACGGGGGGGCTCGTGACCGGGGGGGCTCTTGACCGGGGGGGCTTATGACCTAGGGGGGCTCATGACCGGGGGGGCTTATGACCGGGGGGGCTCTTGACCGGGGGGCTTATGACCTACACCCGTTTACACTAAGCTCGCTGAGTTACAAATGTTCATATACAATGTGATAGTGATTTAATAAACTCTCACTGAGACAAAACACTTTGTTTCCACTTGGTCTAACTTTTTTTAAATCTTTGTCCACTATTTCCATATTTGAAATGAGTTTAATTGCATTTTAGGCATTATGTCCTTTAGCATTTTGTTAGTTAGGCATTTTGTTTGTTAGGCATTTTGTCTGTTATGCATTTTGTCCGTAGGCATTCTGTCCGCACACGCATTTAGTACCTACCTTTAGATGTGCCTTTAGTACCTACCTCTAGTTGTGCCTTAAGTACCTACCTTTAGTTGTGCCTTTAGTACCTACCTTTAGTACCTACCTCTAGTTGTGCCTTTAGTCCCTACCTCTAGTTGTGCCTTTAGTACCTACCTCTAGTTGTGCCTTTAGTACCTACCTCTAGTTGTGTCTTTAGTACCTACCTCTAGTTGTGCCTTTAGTACCTACCTCTAGTTGTGCCTTTAGTACCTATCTCTAGTTGTGCCTTTAGTACCTACCTCTAGTTGTGCTTTAGTACCTACCTCTAGTTGTGCCTTTAGTACCTACCTCTAGTTGTGCCTTTAGTACCTACCTCTAGTTGTGCCTTTAGTACCTACCTCTAGTTGTGCCTTTAGTACATGGCAGTCTTCCTTCCCTTTGACTACTGTTAGGTCTACAGTTGTCTTTTGTGTGTTAGTAGATGCGAAGTGTGCCCTGCCACCAGATGCTGTACGAGAGTCTAAGTCAATGAAGAGGTGGGCCTTGAACGAATCTGATTGATGAAGAAACAGAGTAGGTACTAGGAATGTGAATGATGGAACAAAAGCGAAAATATATTGAATATACTCTAATAGTAAAATTAGGAAGAAACCTACTGTCTAGCAATGAAATATACAGAGGATTCCGATCAAATCAAAGAGTCACTGTGGATTTATTTCGTTATTAATGAAAAACAGTTATGCTAAAGGTGCAGTGTTGGATTCTAGATAAGGGTAATTGAATTTTAAGTTTCAATTCATAATCAATCAAATCATAAATAGTTTTTTTTAAATTGGATCACACATAAGTGTATTCATGGAGTAGCTTTGCTGCATCCACGAATATGGTCACCGACTGGTGGTAGGTGACTTTGTTCATGGAGCCACTTTCCCTTATCAAATGATTTAGATGTTTTCTATTTATTGATGAAGTTTTTCGGCTGTTTTCATCCCTCTAATTTAACCTTCTTATGTAAATATAGTTTATGTAAACTTGAAACTGTTTGATAATTTATAAATATAAAATTAATTACCAATTTTTTCTACAAATACTAAGTCAGTTTAAATTTAAGGTACTAGGGTTCACCTGGACCAAAGCTGTCCCCTCGGGGTGCATTAAGGGCCACACAAACGGTGATCTCGAAGAGTTCCCCTTGTTCTGTTAGCATGGACTGGGAGGCCGTCAAAAGAAGGGTGGATTGAACCACTGGGCGTGATTTCAGTACCACCACCTGGTTACTTTCACTGCTGCCAACTATGATGTCTGAGGAAAAAAACTGATTTACTCAAAGTAAATAAAGAGAGAAGTATGCTAAGTTTCGAATTCATTGACGGTGAACTTGATCCGTTCTTCAGAAACGATGTAAACAAATGGCGTCACACAGAGTATTGTCATATATTAAAACTATTATTAGTTGAATATTATAAGTGAATGGAGTGTAAAACGTGATAAAATCATTATTATGTAATACAATTTCCATGAAAATGCACATTTAACTAAATGATGGCACAATTTTTATTTAAAAACAAATGGAAAATATTTGGTGTGACGTCACTCATAATATTTTCTGATGTTCCAATATTGTACTTGGTATACTTCTCTATTTATTTACAATGGATTTACTGACCTAAAAAAGAGAACTGTCATTTGGAGCTTAAACTGATAGAGTTAGTTTGTAGGCTGAACAGTGAACAGATTTGCTTCAGTCTGCGATGAATTGCCATCAGTTTTAGAAAACTAACCCTATTTTAGGGCAGACTAAAAAAATTGTTCAATATTCAGGCTACATCCTAACTCATTCGCTATAGCTGAGTATAGCCTAGCTATAGAGGAGTATAGCCTAGCTATAGAGGAGTATAGCCTATAGAGGAGTTCTTAGGTATAATAGCCTAGGGTATCTTTCGAATTATCAGACGGTTCAATACTTTCGATCAAATAAGAAGAAAAGAGTTGAAATATAATTTTTTTTATATACAGTAAAACTCATGAGTATTGAAGTTTTTAGTCATGAAACACTCTAGTAATGAATGACCTGAATTATGAAGTACTTCTTAGTTATGAAGTAGTTTTCTTTGTTTAAATCATAGAAAACGATAGTTCTTGAGGTATAACTATACCTTTTCCAATTCAAGTTGGCAGAAGTGAATAATGAATTGGCACAAGTGAAAGTCATATTGCAGAAGAGAAAATGAAAAATGCAAGTATGACAAGCAATTACAATATAGAAGTTTTTTATGAAAATTACAACCTCAATGCAATAGTGGGTTTTTGCAATCTTCTCCACTAGACTCTACCATATTATAAGACAATACTCTATTATAGGATAATACCCAATTATAGGATAATACTCTATTAAAGAATAATACCCAATTATAGGATAATACCCAATTATAGGATAATACCCAATTATAGGATAATACCCAATTATAGGATAATACCCAATTATAGGATAATACCCAATTATAGGATAATACCCAATTATAGGATAATACTCTATTAAAGGATACTACCTATAATTGTGTATTATCCTATAATAGAGTATAATAAATGAAAATTTAAATCAGGAAGGCAAAGATTTACTATAAAGTTTAGGTTATCAATAAATCGGTTATATTGATAATAACTGTGTTTTCTGTATTATTTTAGATTTAAATGATGTGTTTTTTTGTTAATGATTTAAATTTAGGCATAAATGCCTACTACAATGAAATATATTAATTTTTGCACAATAATGAGTTGCTATAGTGATTACCCACAACATTTACTTAATATTTGCTTAATTACCCCAATTATGTATATAATTTAATGCACACAGCACATCCAAACAAGAATAATATTTGTCATAGTTATCCCTCAATGACTAAAATTTTCTATGATATTAATCATAGAAAACTATCACTGCACACGAGTTATGAAGTAGCACTCAGTTATGAAGAAATCATTACTTCATATAACAGGAGTTTCACTGTATAAAAGATCAAAAATTAAAACCGTTCGATACCTGTAAAAGATTTAATTCAAAAAATACTATTTAATTACAGATAAAAAACACTTATTGCGAAAAGAGTTATTGCAAAAAATATTAATTAAAAAAATTTCAATCAGCATAATTTGAAATAAATTATATTATATTTAAAAGAGTATTTAAGGAACACATCAGAAATTTCTCACCTAAATAACCATTGCCATCCACATCGACCCCCTCTAAGCCAATGGACCCCCCAAACCCCCTTAGGGCGGAGTCGATACTTTTTCCCCGTATGACCTGGGATGGGGTGTCCCTGATCCCGAGGACACCTCCTCTAAAGATGAAGATACTACCGGACTGAGAGTCATCCAGCGGGGCACCAATTGCTATATCTGAGGGACAGAAAAAATACCTATATAGTCAATAAATACAATAAACACATAATTAAACTAAAACTTTTCACAATTGTGTAAATGTAAAAAATATTATTTTGAAAGCCTGCAAAAGTTCAGTGCAACTATGTAACATTAATTAATAGAATTCCTTTATTTGAACACATTATAGAAATTTTGCATCTTAATATAGTAAAACCACAGAAAAATATGGGTTACATGGATAAATAGTCTGTTGTTACGCTAGGTGGCGTTAGTACAGATTTGGTGACATATATTATAAACGTGACAAACGCACGTACAGAGCTGAACGTTTTCAACACTAGATGGCGTAATTATACAATTTGCAAAGCTTTTAATAATCAAGTAGTTCAATCTTATTCTACTATTGATATTTTCGAATAAGTTTATTGACATTTCAGTTAAAGTTTAAAAGTTGCACTGGGCCTTTGGAATGAATAGAACATTTGTTCTAACCATTGTAACCATCTTTATCCAAGTCCCCCACTGCCGCTATAGCACTGCCAAACCTCCCCCCGGGTGAAGGAACCTTCAGCTCCCTCTGGAGGATAAGAGGCCTCCTTCCATTTTTGCTGGAGTAGACGTACACAGCTCCATTCTCCAAGGTTTTGGAGGCTGAAAAAGGAGCAAACAAATTACCACAATATGGTAAGTTTGGGTAAACTCTGAGATATCGAACGGCGGTTCCACTTTTTTCCACCCTAGGAAAATACCATCAAGAATCCATGCTAATGGATAAGATAAGAATGTGATGAACAAAGTTTTTCATATTGATAAGTTTATTGAGTCTGGTAGTAGTCATGTAATGCTAAAATAAAACTTGTGAACTTTTATTTTCAATACGAAACCTATTTCAATCTTCTAGAAATAATAGTTTACAAATTACAGCCCTTTTTAATCGGCTACTTTTTTGCGGACACACTGTAGTAGATATGAGGATTAAGGAATGAGAATTGAGTTATATAACGGAAACAATAAATGTTATTTTTAAATTGAATAGGGTTAACTCTGGATCTACCAGGTGATAAAAACTACCAGGCAGCTTTGTACTCTTCAAATATTTCATAATTCGAGTATCTACTAATAATATTCTATCAGATACAAATGTTTGAACAGTAAAAAAACAGTCAAGTTGACTGCTTTAAGATATCATAGTTAAAAATTACACTTTTTCTCACAATCATAGGTGAGAGGTGCTCCTACAAAGAGTTCATCATAACCATCAGCTGTGACATCAGAGGCTACCATAGCCCAGCCATAGCCACAGAGAAAATCAGGACCTGTAAGGGTTTGGTCTGCGTAGATGGTGAAATTTCGAGAAAGACCCTTCGTCAGGAGAACCTAAGAGAGAAGGAGAATAATTAAAATGATGATGACACCTCCGATACCACTGTGACTACGTCGCGCGGTAACCTCCCCTTGGGGTCCAAGCGGTGACATCCGTCCACTGGCTGCTTTCGTCTCTGCGCCCCACACCCCCCACTTGCCATTCACCTTTTGTGCTTGCTTGTGACATCCACACCACCTTGGACCAGCCCAGAACCTATATGACTTCTTTGGTTTCAGAGTTTCCATAACCCGACAAATACTCTCTCTGCCATCCCGATTTCCAGCATCTTAAAACGGTAGCCAGAAGGACGGATCAGTGTAAATTCATCGCGGGTAAATTCATCGCAGTAAATTCATCGCGGTAAATTCATCGTGTGGTAAATTAAATATTTTATAGTAATTGTATGATAATCATGTGAAAATTATATGACATTATATAACTAAAAATTCAATTATTTTAAAATAAACTAACAGCACAGATTCGTACAAACAAGTTACCATAATCCAGCGAAAAATATGTCGGCGTAATTATTTGCTAAGAGCTTATTTAAGTTTATCAATTTAATTCCATAATGTTCCATGCGATGAATTTACCACGCGATGAATTTACCACGCGAAGATTTTACCATGCGATGAATTTACGGCGATGAATTTACTGCGATGAATTTACCGGATTCCCCGAAGGACGCTGGCGTTTTTATCGAGCTTCGTGATTCCTCACACCAGATCATCAATGTTTACATCCTTTCAATTTCCTCCTGCTCCAGAGGTTATCAGCCAAACTTTGGGACTTTACTAGATTACATGGCTGATACCATCATCGTAGGCAACTTCGACTCCCATATATCCCCGCTTGAAGCTCCCTTACCTCTGATACTCGCTCAGTTAAGCACGGCTTCAGATCGAGACGGTGTCCCATAACCCTGGCAGCAAATAACACCAGTTCTCTCTGTAAGCTGAACTCCCCGTCGCCTACCAGGTTCCAATAAGCTGTACTTCCATCTTCACCTGACCCCTCCCTCATTTCCGAACAGCTAGCTACCATGACCCAGAGGAACTGCATTAACAGACTAATAGGTTCCGACCAATTACAGATCATTATAAAAGTAGACCATAATCCCCCACTTTTGAACTTCTGAGGATATCATATAGGAATTTCCTCAGTGATGACTGGGATCTGTACGAGGTGATCACTGAGGCCATCTTCTTCGCTGCCCCTATTTTATGCTCCGCGGGTGAAAAAGTTTTCAGAAAGGCCCTGCCACAGGCTGATTCACTGTGCGTTCCGACTGGTTACAGGAGGGACTATTTTCCATCAGCGGTGGAAGAGAGAGATCAAATTCGTAGTGTCGACCCCTCCTCTCCCCTACTGAGGGTTCTCAATGACGACATGACCCACTCATTACGAAAGCTTACCCGATCGTACTGGTGTCAGTACCTAGATCTAATCACTAAGGAAGGGATTACCCGCAATTTTTGGAGCCTCATTTGTTTTCTGTCTGGTCACTAACACGCCGTTTACTTCACACCAGACATTGCAGCAGGTTTCAATATACAATTCACATCTATTGTCCATCACTCATCATACTCTTCTACCCGAAGACTCCACAGAAGTCTACACAGGCCCCACACTTTAGTCCACGCTGCTTCCATGTTCAGACATCTACAGCATTGGAATAATATCAAGCATAAGGTCCAGATAACATTAGCATACACCATTTCAAACAACTAAGCTCTTACACCACTTGTTTTCTCACTATACTATCAATCTATCCCTTGTATCAGCTAATATCCCAGCCGTCTGGAAGTCTGTGATTGTTCTCCCTATTCCAAAACCAGAGAAACTTCTCTACCTAAGAACTATGTACCTGTATCAGCATGTTATTGCCAGCTGTTAAGATCCTTGAAAAACTGCCTCCCCCACAGATGCGAGATCACCTCCCTACCTCGGGCTCCCAACTTACTAACTTGCGAGAGGTTTCAACATGACCCCCCCCCCCAACCAAACCATCGCCGCAGAAATGGACATAACCATGGCTTTCGACTCCATTCACACTGATGCCCTCATCCAAATGCTGACATCCTCGTCCCTCCATGGTAAAACAGTAAATCTCTTGCCACCTATATAAGAGACAAGTTGTCTGCAAGCACACACAGAAACGCGCTGTCGTGGCACGGGCATATTAAAGCTGGAGTTCCAAAGGGTTCATTAATTTCTCCTTGTTCTCTTCAATTTTTTCGTATCAGACTGCCCCACTACCCTGCGAACTGTAACATACTACGCCGAAGATTTCATCGTCCAGACTTGTTAAGCCCTCAAGCGACCTACTATCATCTATGCATCCCAGTCTGGCGTCCAAATTTCTTCAACCTCTTTAGTTGACTCACCTTGCCCCTGTAGTTAGCTCTGTAGGCTGCTACAGCCACCATGCTCCTTTCTCCGTAGAATTTCCCGTAGGCAATACTGTAACCTACAACGTGTAAAAATATAGTCAATCAAAATTTTCTTTTTCAATCAAGTTTAGATTTTTAGTTCCTAACTTTACTGTTTTCATATTTATAAAGAGAAATTCAGTATTTTTTGAATATTTTTGTATTTTAAAAATATTGTTAGTATTTTTTAAATATATCATTATCATAAGTATATTAAATCTCTACCAAGGTAAGAATTTTCGACAAGAGTTTCAGTATGGAATACTGAATTTATCAAAAACCCGTGTCCAAGGGTAGTGGGAGGTCCTTCTGATAGATGAATATACCCTCCAGCTCCATTCATGAGACCAGGTGCCCCAATGAAAATATCTCCAGAATACTTAAAAGAAAAGAATAGGCATAACTTCAGACCAAATTCAGTGCAGTCAATTAAACATTATATTCTGAAGTATTTTATAAATGAAACTGGCACATGTATGTGTACCAATCACAGTGAAATGATTGAAATTCAGGTTTACATGCCAGGTTTACCTTGTCAATGTCTGCCGATACACCAGCCTGACCATACTTGTAAACGTATATATCGACTGGTCGTACTTGTAACTCTGGAAAGAAGAACCATTTTCATAAATCATTTTTTATAACTATTGACAGAAAAATTATATTCCATTTTTAAAAGAAAGTGGCAGATGAAATTTTTCCTATAGCCGATATCAAAATAAATTAATTACTAGGAAAATCTAGAAATAAGTAGGACAGGATAGTGGCTCCATGAAAAAGTAACCTACCACCAGTCAGTGACAAAGATAATGGGTGCAGAAAAGCTACTCGGTGAATCAAGTTAAGAAATGTAACTTATCGATACACAAGCATCAGTGGCTACACTCACGGATGGGAGAGGAAAATGAAGAGATTATTGTAAATGAAACCTACAAGTCTACCTAACACAAAATCTAAGACCTCGTAGTTGATGAGCACTATCCTCTGAAACTACAATTCGTTTTTTTATCACTTGTCTAACTAGGTCGTACAGGTTAGGTAAATCCCATTAAAGATAGCTTGAGTAACTAGGTCGTAAAGGTTAGGTAAATCCCATTAAAGGTAGCTTGAGTAACTAGGTCGTACAGGTTAGGTAAATCCCATTAAAGGTAGCTTGAGTAACTAGGTCGTAAAAGTTAGGTACATCTTATTAAAGGTAGATAGCTCTCTCACCGATTCTACTTAGAGGCAAAAACCTGTGCATCTTATTGGTAAAAGCATTGCCTTCTAACATCTTCGAGGCGTAACTCCAGTAACAGGCACCGTTCATATGGTAGTCGTCGTAGACTGAGGACTCGTAGTTGACATAATGGTTGACCCACCGGGGGGCGGAAGTCTGTTAGGGTAGGGGGAGGTGGGTATTACACTGTGAATTTTGTAGGGAATTAAACATATGAAAATGAACAGCTGAAACCTATTCAATTTTTTATTGAGGGGTTTTACGTCTGTTTCTGAAATACAAGGGACTTGAAGAAGCAGTCAGAAAGGATAGTTGCTTCAAGAATACATATTAAAATAACGAGTTTAAATGCTAAATTCAAATTTTCTCTCATATGATGAATAATTTGGAACCGACTGATAACTTGAAATTTTCTACGTTATTTCTGGAATATATTTTCATTACTTACCATTATTTGTGCCCTGGAATTCCCATTGCTGATAACTCTAATGACATTCCCAATCCAACTCTCATCTCTCATGCTTCTGTATGGTCCTCCTTCATCATTTTCTACAAAAAGATATTTCATTATTATATACATTTTCAGTTTCTATTTACTTCTGCAAACGAAAACCTTTGATTATGCACAAGTGATTCTACCCAATGTAAATTATTTACAGAGAAATATAATGAAAGGTTCCTAATTTATGATGAATTTTGTAACTAGGATACGTCACAGTGGCATCAAATGTTGTAGCTAGGATACATGACAGTGGCGTCAAATGATGTACCTAGGATACGTCACAGTGCGTCAAATGTTGTACCTCGGATGCTTCTTGCCCCTACCTTGCGTATCCACGGCTACTTCCACACATGGGTCAAATTTTCCTAGTCTAAGAAGGCAAGAGTAGACTGCTCCTGATTCAAAGGGGGTGCGACTGAGGGATGAGTTATCCTTCGGGGCACCCACTAGAGCCCTGTCAAAAAGAGGGGAAAAAGAGGAAAAGATATAAAAAAGGGGAGTGGATATGATATCGCAAATGAAGGTTAACTGGTTATAGCAACATGATAAACTATAAATAGCTATAGTAATCTAAAAATAAAAAATTATCAACAAGTGAAAAATTTGTCCGAAAATAGAAAATTTATTCATAAATAGAAAATTTATTCAAAAATAGAAAATTTATTCAAAATTAGAAAATTTATTCAAAAATAGAAAATTTATTCAAAAATAGAAAATTTATTCAAAAATAGAAAATTTATTCAAAAATAGAAAATTTATTCAAACAAGGAAAATTTATTCAAAAATAGAAAATTTATTCAAAAATAGAAAATTTATTCAAACAAGGAAAATTGTCTTAAACAGGAAAATTATCCACAACAAGATAATTGTCCAAAACAGGAAAATTATCCATAACCGGAAAATTTTCCAAAAAGTAGAAAGTTATAAAATAGAAATTAGAACTACAAAGAATAGGATAAGGTAAGTTCAGAATACAAACCATATTTTGTTGTTGAATTTCAGTATAGCGACACTGTAGCCAAAAAGAGGATTGCCTTGGGATGATGAGTGTGAGGCTATGATGACGTCATCAGTGCCAATGTTGTAGCAGATGGAGAGGTGGATGAAGTGGAGGAAAAGGAAGAGGTGGAATGTAGTCCTCATGGTGGAGGAAGGAAGTGGAGAAAATAAAAACTGAAAGAAAATAACTAATATTTAAAAGAAATCATTAATCAATTGGCATTATTCATGTTTTTTTATTATACAGTTAAAGGCTTAAAGCCATACGGTTGTTTATCATTATACAGTTGATTATCTTCAAACAGTTAAAGCCATACGGTTGTTTATCATTATACAGTTGATTATCTTCAAACAGTTAAAGCCATACGGTTGTTTATCATTATACAGTTGATTATCTTCAAACAGTTAAAGCCATACAGTTGTTTATCATTATACAGTTGATTATCTTCAAACAGTTAAAGCCATACAGTTGTTTATCATTATACAGTTGATTATCTTCAAACAGTTAAAGCCATACAGTTGTTTATCATTATACAGTTGATTATCTTCAAACAGTTGACACCATACAGTTGTTTATCATTATACAGTTGATTATCTTCAAACAGTTAAAGCCATACAGTTGTTTATCATTATACAGTTGATTATCTTCAAACAGTTAACACCATACAGTTGTTTATCATTATACAGTTGATTATCTTCAAACAGTTAACACCATACAGTTGTTTATCATTATACAGTTGATTATCTTCAAACAGTTAACACCATATAGTTGTTTATCATTATACAGTTGATTATCTTCAAACAGTTAACACCATACAGTTGTTTATCATAATACAGTTGATTATCTTCAAACAGTTAACACCATACAGTTGTTTATCATTATACAGTTGATTATCTTCAAACAGTTAACACCATACAGTTGTTTATCATTATACAGTTGATTATCTTCAAACAGTTAACACCATACAGTTGTTTATCATAATACAGTTGATTATCTTCGAACAGGTAACACCATACAGTTGTTTATCATTATACAGTTGATTATCTTCAAACAGTTAACACCATACAGTTGTTTATCATAATACAGTTGATTATCTTCGAACAGGTAACACCATACAGTTGTTTATCATTATACAGTTGATTATCTTCAAACAGTTAACACCATACAGTTGTTTATCATTATACAGTTGATTATCTTCAAACAGTTAACACCATACAGTTGTTTATCATTATACAGTTGATTATCTTCAAACAGTTAACACCATACAGTTGTTTATCATTATACAGTTGATTATCTTCAAACAGTTGACACCATACAGTTGTTTATCATTATACAGTTGTTATCTTCAACCTATTGTTTTATCAGTACCGCTGTAAGTATTATAGTTAGTCACATTTACGGAAGTTCTGCCAAGATAAAACGACGGAACCGACTTCTTATTTATTTAGAACTAGTGTACTTTCCCGTTAAAAATAACGAGGCATCATCAATATTAATTTATTACCTGTTATTAGGTTACTTTTAATTAATCCAATTTAAATGAAATTTTCTGCACAGTCTAATTCTTTTTTATAGATAAAATACATTAAAAAAAAATTTAATAAAAAGAGGATATATAAAAATAAAGTCAATATATTCCCGTGCGTATCATAGTTACATTCTTCATGTTTAATACCTGTCGATTAAAAGCGGACACCAAATAAATAAATAAATAAACACACTAAGGAAATTATTAGTATAGACTAGTGTATTTGCCCGTTAAAAATAACGGGTCTCCAATAGTAATTCATCACCCGTTGTTAAGTTATTTTTAGTAAATTGAAATAAAATTGATTTTCTGCATAAAATGATACTTTTTTCATAGATAAAAGCATTCAAAAAATTGATTAAAAACAGAAGAATTTAAATATTCCCGTGCGTATCATAGTTACATTCTTCAGGTTTAATATCCGTCATGTAGAAGCGGACACCAAATGAAATGAATAAAAATATACAGGCAGGCCTCACTTTAAGTACAACTCACTTTAGTAAAAGTGGTACTTATTTCGAGTCATGATTCGAAATAAGAACCGTTCGTAGACATAGAAAACGGAGACAATTTTATGTAATTATTTCACGGTAACTAAAAAAACATTAAAATTATAATCCAGATGAGGTTATTAGAAGCAATTGGTTCAGAAATTCAATATGTCCTATTTTAGGGTAAATCCGTGTTATCGCACGGTTCCATATTTTCGAACACGTAAAAATCTTTATATAATAATAATAATAATCAATCAAAATAATTATAATATTTTCTTTTCTGACGTGTCCGAAATTGAAGAACCAACCAATAACTTGGAACTTAGTACCCTGCTACCAAAAATATTTCATAGAGCATAAAATTGCTGTTTGTTAAATGTAGCACAATAATTATAGAAGTCTAAGTATCTATTAATTACTCACCTATACTGAGTGAGAGTTAAGCTATGGATGGATTTTAAAACATTTAATAAATGCACGACTTTAAACTTTTTCATCACAGTCACAAACAATGAAAGACCGCATATTATTAGTAATATGCTTATATACGTTTTACTCTAATAGTAAATTTTCTTTTGGTTGGGGATGCCTGTAAATAAATAAACACACTAAGGAAATTATTAGTATAGATTAAAAAAATATTATTAAAAATAGTAGAATGTATTATTAATCAAGAAATAACTTAACTTCAGTAACATTCAGGCCCCTTTCACACGAGTGGTTTTCTCATTCCGCTGTAAGACAAAAGCGGCATGATGAAAACACCTTAGCTTTCACACAAGGCGTTTATTTCTAGTCAGATCCTGACCTGTGGTAGATAATCTTAATTATCTAGCGACTGTTGGCATGTTATAACATGGAAAGTGCGTGACGTTTCATTTATTATTACTACATCTCGCTATTGCATTATTCAAAATATTCTTTCAAAATATTCCTTTATAACCTAATATGTATATTTTGGACATGTTCAGAACATGGACCGGACCCACTATTGTTTTGTTTTTGACGACAAAAATGAAACATTTCACTGCAGAAAATGGGAAGAAATATGGCTGTCTGTTGAATATTAATTACTCAAGAAGAACGATTCATTAATCTTATAGAACTAAGCATATTACTATAAACTATTTCAATCATTATATATTTTTTAAATATAAGTTAGGTAGATTATTTACCAAATAACAAATATTCGAATTTGAAAATAAATGAGAGATAATATACCTAACATAATAATAAAGTCAGTTATTTATTCAAATTATTAAATAACTATTTAAATTAATCATTCATTTGATTAAATCTCTCTCTCTAGACTTCTCAAATCCACGCCAAATTGGAAAATGTACACCATTGGTCTGTGCTAATCTAGTTAGCGGCATGATATTTCATGCCGAGCGTGAAAAACTCCATTGAATACAATGGTAAGCCAAAACATCGGCATGAAGTTTATACTGAGTTTTTAGAAATCACACGCTAGGCATCAGGTATAAAATTCATACCCTGCTTCAGAAACGCCACGTGTGAATAGAAGAATGTGTTTTGTGTGTCCGCTGAAATTTGTTGTTTTCTTCATGCCGCTTTTGTTTTACAGCGGAATGAGAAAACTACTCGTGTGAAAGGGGCCTGAGGATAAAAGTGAAACAATCCGAATAACATTCTACACATAATGTATCAATGATACACGAATAATAATTTGACTAATTAACAATTTAGATACACATTAAATCTTCGTTCAATATAGTACCATGGATACCAATTCAAATAAAATTTAAATAATATTTCCTATCAATTTTTTCTCATGAGATCGAAAACACATGTAACAGTCCTATAACTCGGAACACACCCTACCAGTCGTTGGAGTATATCGTTTGCTGTGGGCACTACCACCTACACTGCATGGCCTGCACCTTCACACTGTCTGTCATTGCTTTACACTCTTACAGATAAGATAAGCACTGATAAGAGGGGGGGGGGCTGTCACAGATATTAATAGAGGTAATGTAATGGCATGGGTTTATTTAGACAATATGGCATGTTATATTTTATTAGTCATTGATATTGATAAACTGTATTTGTAGTAAATTCTGTTCCACAGGAAGTAGATTATGAATTTGAAGGAAAAATTTATTACGAGTTATAGGTATTGTAATTTTTTATATAAGAAAAACTGTTTCATACTAATAAAATGAATGAAGACAATATACACTATTTTATTAACTTAGAGAGAAATCATTTTTAAAGGTAGAGTGATTTAGTAGAGTGATTATTTTCTAATTTAGTAATTATTTAGTAATTTGGTGATTATTTAGTAAGTTTCAAATTTTTCGTCGGACGTGACAAAGATACTGGACTAAGAATTGGTTTGCACTCAAGAAATAATAACGTGACGACAGTTCACAGCCAATTTAAACATTATTTCATATGTACCATCAAAATAAAATAATAGGAATTGCTTCCGGTAACCAAAAACCCGGATAACCTATCGAATGCCAATAGCCCGGACGAGCCCGGTAAAAAATAATTACTTAAAATTCATAAGCTAAAAATATGGTGAAATAGGGTAAGTTTCTAGTTATTGAACAGCTTCACATTTTAGACACCATATAAGAAACAAGTAAATTATAACGAGAGCCCGGATTTCCAGTTCTTATGCTATAAACGCTATTTTGACTATAAACGCTATTCTGACTATAAACGCTATTTTGACTATAAACGCTATTCTGACTATAAACGCTATTTTGACTATAAACGCTATTTTGACTATAAACGCTATTTTGACTATAAACGCTATTTTGACTATAAACGCTATTCTGACTATAAACGCTATTTTGACTATAAACGCTATTTTGACTATAAACGCTATTTTGACTATAAACGCTATTTTGACTATAAACGCTATTTTGACTATAAACGCTATTTTGACTATAAACGCTATTCTGACTATAAACGCTATTTTGACTATAAACGCTATTTTGACTATAAACGCTATTTTGACTATAAACGCTATTCTGACTATAAACGCTATTTTGACTATAAACGCTATTTTGACTATAAACGCTATTTTGACTATAAACGCTATTTTGACTATAAACGCTATTCTGACTATAAACGCTATTTTGACTATAAACGCTATTTTGACTATAAACGCTATTTTGACTATAAACGCTATTTTGACTATAAACGCTATTTTGACTATAAACGCTATTTTGACTATAAACGCTATTTTGACTATAAACGCTATTTTGACTATAAACGCTATTTTGACTATAAACGCTATTTTGACTATAAACGCTATTTTGACTATAAACGCTATTCTGACTATAAACGCTATTTTGACTATAAACGCTATTTTGACTATAAACGCTATTTTGACTATAAACGCTATTTTGACTATAAACGCTATTCTGACTATAAACGCTATTTTGACTATAAACGCTATTTTGACTATAAACGCTATTTTGACTATAAACGCTATTTTGACTATAAACGCTATTTTGACTATAAACGCTATTTTGACTATAAACGCTATTTTGACTATAAACGCTATTTTGACTATAAACGCTATTTTGACTATAAACGCTATTTTGACTATAAACGCTATTTTGACTATAAACGCTATTTTGACTATAAACGCTATTCTGACTATAAACGCTATTTTGACTATAAACGCTATTTTGACTATAAACGCTATTTTGACTATAAACGCTATTTTGACTATAAACGCTATTTTGACTATAAACGCTATTTTGACTATAAACGCTATTTTGACTATAAACGCTATTTTGACTATAAACGCTATTTTGACTATAAACGCTATTTTGACTATAAACGCTATTTTGACTATAAACGCTATTTTGACTATAAACGCTATTTTGACTATAAACGCTATTTTGACTATAAACGCTATTTTGACTAGAAATTAAAAGATAAAACTAGTAATTATAGTATAAACGACTATACAACCTGTGATAAACCATCCCTTAAGTCTCAATATATTTGTAACAGATAATTATATTATTGATAATTAAACATGCAAGAGACATTTAAATTGGTATGCCATTTCATTCACATTTTTTATAGTAGCTAATATTCCATAGAAAACATACGAGGATAATTATTGGTAAATTTTACTGAATTGAAAAATGAATAAAATCACTACTCAATGCAGTATAATATTATGTAGTGTTCTTAAATAAATGAAATGATATATGAAGATATGCACAATAATATAAATGTAAGGTATTTATTTATTGTGACCGGTTAATTTCGCTCTTTGCGTAAAGAAGTTACTTTGAGTACACACATTTCTGCACGTCATAGTTAGTTGAGAGTTCATGCTGTAAAAACAAACATGCCCAAAGTGAAACAACCGAAACGTTTTTGAAGTTGGAAGAAACTTTTCAAAATTGAAAATGAAATTGAGCGACAAGAGACTAAGCATGACAGCTGAAAATGTCAATATAATGTTGGTAATTATTTCTTGTAATGATGTGTAATTGTTTCATTAAAAAGTAGTATATTCATTATATTAATAATTAATTATTGTTACTGTTTTTGCATTTGGTTTGTGCTGTTCTATTTTAGTTTCTTTGTTATATTTTCTTAGTTGGGTGTGACTTGGACAAAATAGTTTTTGGGTAAATTTTGTTTAGTTTTCTTTGATCTTGTCAGTTTCCTGTAAAATAATATCTAGGTATAAATTAAGAAAGATGTGTTTTATTCACTATTTATAAAACTCATAGTCTTATATATATGACATACGTACACAACTGCAAAAAATGTCGCGTAAGTTCTGTGATTAATAATTAAAAATCAACTGTTAACAAATTACTAAGAATGGCATAGTTACTCTGTTTTTTTTCCAAAAGTTTCTATAATGTGGATAAAAGAAAGGAAATGAATCAATTTTAGGACACACTCAGCTATTATAAGGATTTTTTTTACCGACTTTAAGACTCTTTCGACTAGTTTCATTAGAACTATAAATCCGACTCTAATTATAACTACTAGTACAGTACTTGTTATTGAATCTAAATTATATTCCAATGAAATTATGTATTATGGATTCACATATTCTGATTAAACAAAATACTCTCAAAAGCCAAAATGTATTTCTTTTTAATAATTAGTGTCAATTATTATTGTGGCCCGTAGTCATGATACTGCAACAAATTATTTTTTTAATATATGTTTCTTAATAAAAAGTGTGACACATGGACGGACAGACGGACACGGCTCTTATTATAATACTAGTGTACTTACCCGTTAAGAATAACGTGTTCTCAATTGCATCACCATCAATATTTGTGTAATTTAACTTCCAACACTTTGGTCCGTGCTCTCAGATTCAATTGAAGATATTGATTAAATAATGACATATAGTTACAGAGTACATAAATTTTATGACAGAGGTTGCAAACTTACACTGTAGATTTTAAATAAATTCTAATTCAGTTATAGTAATAATAATTTAATCCACTCATATAAGATTTGGTATTCATGCTTCCACCTGTTGACACATAGTTAAATAACAATATTATTTAAAGCGTGACAGACCCATAGAGTTATGATGAACTACTCTAGAGAGAGGAAGTGTTGCAGCGATTGCAGGACGCTAAGAAAGACGGTGTAAAACCTTATTTTGTTTCAGTTATATCATTTCTCCATTAAATTTTGTTTCAGTTATATCATTTCTCCATTAAATTTTGTTTCAGTTATATCATTTCTCCATTAAATTTTGTTTCAGTTATATCATTTCTCCATTAAACTGACGCTAGATTGCCAGTCACGTGACCCAAAAATAAGGATTTTAGCGTCCCGCAAGACGCGATATTATTTTGGCCACTGACTCACCACTTAGACAGACCACAGACAGACAGACAGTCAAATAAATATAAGGAAACTATTTATAGGGGGTGATAGATAGATTCAATGATATCTGCAGGTATCCTGGATGCAAATTAGACTTAGAAAAATGAAGTAAAATTATAATAATACTTATTATATACTTTTAGATCTTACAATAAAAATATATATCATTTTCATTTAGCTTATTATTGTATGATCGGAAATGTGGAACCGTCCTATAACTCAGTGCTTACCCAACGCAATTACGAACATAATAAAAAATCAACTTGCCCTACAGAATATAAAAGCAAGGGACTTTCAGGAAGCAAACCATTTCTGTAAACTATAAATTCATTTTATTCAAATTTTGCCAATTTTTTCACAAATTGATCATTTTTTATAAAAAATTATATTATCAATGAATGGAAATTTATATTAAAATTTGATTAAAATGAATCAATAATTGAAAAAATGATAGACTAATAATATTATGAATTTTAAAAAGTAACTGAAATATTCTTAGTAATTACCGTAGACTCAAATCTGAAATTGAACTAATTATTCTGCATACAATTATACAGTCTATTTATTCCATAGTATGAAAGGAAAGAGTAGAATTAACTAATACGATACATAAACTTTATTAATCGTATTTATTAATCTAAATATTATTCCATGTAAATAAAGTTAACTGGACTGTAGTATTTTTCGAGAAAAATTTAACTATTAAATATATCCAAAGAGTCTACCAAATTGTGTTAAAAAATGTACTAAATCTTTATATTATAAACTCTCCTTTTCAAAAAGAAGTGATTATAGAGCTGATTAAACAGTAAATCAGAAGAAGTGATTATAGAGCTGATTAAACAGTAAATCAGAAGAAGTGATTATAGAGCTGATTAAACAGTAAATGAGAAGAAGTGATTATAGAGCTGATTAAATATTAAATGAGAAGAAGTGATCATAGAGCTGATTAAATATTAAATGAGAAGAAGTGATTATAGAGCTGATTGAACATTAAATGAGAAGAAGTGATTATAGAGCTGATTAAACATTAAATGAGAAGAAGTGATTATAGAGCTGATTAAACAGTAAATGAGAAGAAGTGATTATAGAGCTGATTAAACATTAAATGAGAAGAAGTGATTATAGAGCTGATTAAATATTAAATGAGAAGAAGTGATTATAGAGCTGATTAAACATTAAATGAGAAGAAGTGATTATAGAGCTGATTAAATATTAAATGAGAAGAAGTGATTATAGAGCTGATTAAATATTAAATGAGAAGAAGTGATTATAGAGCTGATTAAACATCAAATGAGAAGAAGTGATTATAGAGCTGATTAAACATCAAATGAGAAGAAGTGATTATAGAGCTGATTAAACATTAAATGAGAAGAAGTGATTACAGAGCTGATTAAATATTAAATGAGAAGAAGTGATTATAGAGCTGATTAATCATTAAATGAGAAGAAGTGATTATAGAGCTGATGGAACATTAAATGAGAAGAAGTGATTATAGAGCTGATTAATCATTAAATGAGAAGAAGTGATTATAGAGCTGATGGAACATTAAATGAGAAGAAGTGATTATAGAGCTGATTAAACAGTAAATGAGAAGAAGTGATTATAGAGCTGATTAAACATTAAATGAGAAGAAGTGATTATAGAGCTGATTAAACAGTAAATGAGAAGAAGTGATTATAGAGCTGATTAAATATTAAATGAGAAGAAGTGATCATAGAGCTGATTAAATATTAAATGAGAAGAAGTGATTATAGAGCTGATTGAACATTAAATGAGAAGAAGTGATTATAGAGCTGATTAAACATTAAATGAGAAGAAGTGATTATAGAGCTGATTAAACAGTAAATGAGAAGAAGTGATTATAGAGCTGATTAAACATTAAATGAGAAGAAGTGATTATAGAGCTGATTAAATATTAAATGAGAAGAAGTGATTATAGAGCTGATTAAATATTAAATGAGAAGAAGTGATCATAGAGCTGATTAAATATTAAATGAGAAGAAGTGATTATAGAGCTGATTGAACATTAAATGAGAAGAAGTGATTATAGAGCTGATTAAACAATAAATGAGAAGAAGTGATTATAGAGCTGATTAAACAGTAAATGAGAAGAAGTGATTATAGAGCTGATTAAATATTAAATGAGAAGAAGTGATTATAGAGCTGATTAAACATTAAATGAGAAGAAGTGATTATAGAGCTGATTAAATATTAAATGAGAAGAAGTGATTATAGAGCTGATTAAATATTAAATGAGAAGAAGTGATTATAGAGCTGATTAAACATCAAATGAGAAGAAGTGATTATAGAGCTGATTAAACATCAAATGAGAAGAAGTGATTATAGAGCTGATTAAACATTAAATGAGAAGAAGTGATTATAGAGCTGATTAAATATTAAATGAGAAGAAGTGATTATAGAGCTGATTAATCATTAAATGAGAAGAAGTGATTATAGAGCTGATTAATCATTAAATGAGAAGAAGTGATTATAGAGCTGATTAATCATTAAATGAGAAGAAGTGATTATAGAGCTGATGGAACATTAAATGAGAAGTAGTGATTATAGAGCTGATTAAACATTAAATGAGAAGAAGTGATTCATAGCTTGAAATATAGTTAAGGAAAGACATTTAAAGTAAGTGAAATTTTATTTGTAAAAACCGTAGATTTTTGAAAATATTTTCAATTTCAGAACCTTTTTTTCACATATGATATTATCTTTGAGTCTCCATTGCAATAGGTTTTTTTATATTCATATTCTTTTACAGTTTCCATTGCAAAGGTGTGGTCTTTGAGTCACATAACAATTAGCAAAGGAGAGCATGTCAGTGCAGCAGTGGCAGTTGTGAGGGAAGGTTGTGCCTAGAGCAGCTCTGTGGGCCATCACTGGAAAGGATAAAAAGAAATAAAGAGTTACGTACTATCAGTGATATAAATAAGAAGAGATTTTAAGATTGGAGGAATTGTTGAGGTGAATTAAAGGATGTTGTAAAGATAGTTTTCGTAAATAGCCATAAAAACTTAACGGATTATAACAGTATCAATATATTAAAGTGAGAGATAAAAATAATATAGGGTAAATTACGAGTTATCGCACAGTTTCACATTTTCGTTCATATGAGAAAAAATTACTATTTAGCATTTTCATGTATGATCGAAACGTGTAACGGTTCGATCATTGTTTTTAACACTAAAATAAGGTTTAATAGGCTATTTTAAAATATAAAACAGTGCAATGAAGTTCACGATGTCAGTTCCAAGGTATTTTTGAGAAGGCTCTGACATGACACTCTAAATAGTGTGATTTGGAAAAACAAAATTTAATGCGTGCTGTTAAAAAAGTAATATCAGATTAATTGATATTAAATCAATTTTATAATAAACTGCTTGATAATTTGATTTGGATAAGTTCAAAGTAATCATTTTCTCGAATCTTTAATTCATGTAAAAAATATATTATTTAATTTTCTTATATGATCGAAAATGTGGAACCGTCTAATAACTCGCAACTTACCCAATTGATATCATATCTGATTTAAAGCTTATTTAACAACTTTAGGAAAAAAATTGCATTTCTTTTATATTCCATATTAATGTAAACATGTTTTATAATATTAAATTTTAGGTTATAATTAATTATTTATTTCACATTTTCGATAGTTTTTATAAATATTTTTTTCTTTTTTTCATCAGGTATCAAGTATCGAAATAATCCACAGGAATAAAATCTGCAAAGATGGAATCTACAACCATTTCTTCAAAACATTCAACCACGTAAACCCAACCAAAATTCACAACCATTCTGCTCCTCAACCATGGTTTTCTAACCAACCACCATACAAAATGCAACCATTTTCAACTGCCATCGCAGTTTATGTAATCTTCAGTGTTTTTATCGTAGTAAGTGTTAATTCTACAGGAAATGAAGAAACTAGTGAACATTGGCCCGATACGAGTAATTATCTGAAAACTTTGAAATCGCATTTATCCGGTAATGTACCTTATAATGTTACTGAGCCGAACCACGCTCCCGGTAATTCACGGACAGATGGTAAAACTAAAGAAACGGTGTACGGTAAAAACCGTAAACTGAAGAACAAATGGACCGGAAATAACCGTACGAATGAATATTCATCCGAAAATGTTCGGTACAGAAATAACCGGAGTAGAGAATATTTTCCCGGTAATTTTCAGTATAGAAATAACCGGACTAGAGGGTACTATCCCGGTAATGTACGGTACAGGGAGAACGGCAGGGGGCACGGCAATCGCTTCATAAGAAGGAGAGACAAGAAGCACGGTAAGAAGAGACGGCACAATGTTTTTAGGGGAGAAAGTATGGACCCTCGGGGAGAAGTGGTGCAATCTAGGGAGAATAATTCGGAAACTTCCCTAGATTCCATAATGCAAGGCGTGGCTAGAGGGAACATACCTAAGGATTTCCCTGGAAACAATGAGGATATTATAGAGACTTGGAATAGCTCCGCTGTTGAGGGAGGATACGACACAGGAATTGCTACAACAGCGCTACATAATAACGGTGTGGGTGAAGCCAACTCTACCATCTTTGATGGCGGCAACTTGAGGGAAAGAACTGGCAAGACTTTTAGAGATTCAATAAAGCAGTTCAGTATACTGGTAGACAAAGTTTATATTTATATCCGAAACATAATAGACTATACATTGATAGCTATATTATCTTTACTTGTGGTGATTATCATAATTAAAAATATGATATACCAAGACTTTAATACCAAGGTTAATAAGTATATTTTGATGATCAATAGCTCAGTCATTCTGTCTGCATTGCTAAGTATGGTAATGATTATGTTCAGTTACGAATCTTTCTCCTTTAAAACCTTACTAATGTTCCTATTCGATCTGAATTACCTAGTTAACCTAGTGCTGTTCTATTTCAGTGCTCTGATAGTAATTATACCGCAGAAAATTGAGGTCGGGCGGTATACCATGCGGCCTATGACGCTAGTGGCTGTTCTGGTTCTCTTTGACCTAATTATGGTCCTTACTAATGCTAAGGTGAAAATCTTTGCCCAAGAAGCCTATTGGTCCCTTGTATTCACTACAGTCACTTACTGCTTTCTACTCACACAAGCAACTGTAGCTTCTGTACTGGTTACGTTAATCATCTTCTCTCAACTCAGAAGCATTGATCTGATATTCTCGCTGGATTTCAATAAGGATAAAAGTGTCTTCATCAAAGATATTTCCTCGAATTTTTACACGACTGAAGAGTATATGAAGATAATTCGGTGCATCAAAAAGAAATTCAAAACGTTCGTTGCTGCCTCAACGTTCTTTGCTCTTTTCTCACTTCTTTCGTTTCTGGTAAAAGTGGAGGAGTTGAATATATTCCAGGATGCATGGACCAAGTTACTGACCTTTGGACTCGAGTTCTGTTTTCTAACAACTCTACATGCCTCCATTCCTATTCCTGCTAAGACCACGGGAACGTGCCAGACATTCAAAAAGCTCTGCTGCAGCAAGAAAAAGAAAGAGATCAGTTCCAGCACTAGCTTCGACCTAAAAGACACGGTTATTCGGATAGACGGCAACATTGTGTCTTTGAACAACGAAAAAGAGAACTGTGGTTTCAAATATTTAAGCCTGCAGTCGCAAAAGAGTTCCCCCGCAATGCCACCTCAAGTTACAGCAACACAAGACCTGTTCATTGGGAATACCAATCCTAACCCCTTCTTCCACCACCAGTCCTTCAACTCCCTCCCCCCATTCGAATGCTACTCCCCCATATCCATCAAAAGACACTTTGCCGATACCAGTACCCTACGGTCCGAGAATAACATTTTAACGGACTATAACAGGAGGCAACAGATAGACTACGGCAGGAAACAGGTCAACAGAAAGCAATCTAATGCCTCTCTACAGTCTCCTAAAAGTAGGTACTATGAGAAACAGATATCCCGGTACCTAGAACAGGAGAAGGCCAAGGTTTCACCTGTTAGAAGGAGCACATTCACAGGTAACAGTATCCCTGTTTACGACAACAGGAGGGACGTTGCCGCCTTCGATGAAGAAGAGAAGAAATTCAACAGGACCTTCAATAAACTAAACAGGAATTTAACAGATCAAATAAAATCTAAAAATGAAGAAAGGAATATCTATTTCAACTCAAATCAACAACAACAGCAACAACAACAACAGCAGTGGATAGACGAGACGGAGAGTGAGATTGATAATATCTACGAGGAGATTTAAAGTTAATAAGTATATTAACTTATTGGTGGTTCAACGTCTGTTTTGGAAACCAAAGACAATATCACTGGCATCAAATGGAAATTAAATACAAGAGACAATAGGAAGCAGTCAGAAAGGAAAGTGGCTCCAAGAAAAAAATCGCCTGCCATCAGTTGATGACAAGGTTCATGGATGCAGAAAAGCTACTCCTCTTTACCCATTCTATAAAAAAAGCCATTATATAACTAATAATCATATTTTTTAAAATTATCAATCATACTGTTTTTAATATATGAACATTCTAATAAAATTCTTTTATACGTATTTCTTATAGATACCTTATAGATAAAATTAGTGTATATTCAGGAAGAATATTTTCTCTATGAAAATATTTAAAAAATGGAGATAAATCAATTAAAGATCTAAATTAAATAAAACATCCTATGATGAGATTGAAAGTTTTGGTGGAGTCAGAGAAGGTTAAGTAGGGTAAGTTCCGAGTTATTGGTCGGTTCTACATTTTCGGATCTGAAACTTTAAATAACGAGGTACGATATTAAACAATTTATAATTTTCTTTTATGATAGAAAATATGGGACTGGTCGATAACTTGGAACTTACCCTCTCAATTTTCAATATGATTCAGATTTCAAGCATATTTTCATTGCTTTATATTAATGAAAAAGAGTATGATAAACTACCGTAAAACTAACATATCTAAGTCCGTAGATTTATAGTTCAGTAGAATCTCCAAAGCTTATAACGTTTGTGTAATGAAATAATGATGATAGAAGATGTTTGTATTGTAATGATATACAATATTTGTGTATTATAATTGTAAAGTGCTGCTTGCTGTCCCTAAATAATTGAAAGATTGTATAAGGGGTAGTGCGCAACATAAACTGTGTAAAGGGGGAGTGCGCAACATGAACTGTCTGACGGGGAAGTGCGCAACATCAACTGTCTGACGGGAGAGTGCGCAACATCAACTGTCTGACGGGAGAGTGCGCAACATAAACTGTGTAAAGGAGTAGTGCACAACATCAACTGTCTGACGGGAGAGTGCGCAACATAAACTGTGTAAAGGAGTAGTGCACAACATCAACTGCATAGTATATATGAATTGAAAATCTCACTTCTTTACACTCACAGTATTCGGGTAGTGGGCATTATGCAGGTCATGACAGGTCAAACGGAAAATAAGGATTGGGTCATGACCTATTTTAGCACCAACAATCCGCGTACTGAGAGTTTCTTAGTGTGACGATCCCTTATAGCAATTAAATTATTAATACATAATAAACTTTAATCTACTCTGATAACTCAATAACTAAAAATAAAATTAGTATCGATCTTAATTTTATATTAAAATAATTAGATTTGAAAATCATGTCCACTCCCTTATGTACAATAAGATGTACGAATACATCTTATTTATTACGTATGAATGAGATTCTGTTTCTCTATTTATGTAGCCAAAGAAGTCACAGTTATAATAAGTAAGGTTGTGACAATATGCATTTAAAATCATAGATCTTAAGAATATCATAGACGAAATGAAATGAAATGGTATCGAATGCTATGTACCGCTGATTAAGAACGATTTAATAGTCTATAATTCAAACCGTCTATAATGTTCTCAGGATCTATGATTTTAGACGCATATTGTCACAACCCTCGTATTAAGTTACCTACAACATCAGTGGCTGGAACTGTTGTAAATTGCTAATATTTGGTATGCAGTAGAACTCCTCTATAATGAAATCCTGTATAGTGAAGGTAGTGTCATGAGTAAGGAAGTAGCCTCTATAGTGAACATAAATATTTAGTCCGCCATGTATGGACATTAAATTTAGAAAAATTTGTTCACTATAGAGGCCACTTTCTTCGATCCGTACTCTACATTCACTATACAGGATATCACTATAGAGGAGTTCTACTATAGTAATATTAAGTCCTCTCTCTCTCTCTCTTCCACTAAAGTATAGGATATGCATTTTAATGTCTATTGTGCTTTAGAAAGATGTGGTGTGCAACATTATTAGATTATTATTTAGCAAAGGAGGGTATGTTACGAGTTATAGGACGGTTCCTCATTTTCGAACATGTAAGAAAAATATACAAATTAATTTAATTTTAATTGGTAACCATGACACCTGCAGGTATCATGGTTACCAATTACGAGTTAAATAATAATTATCATATTTTTTTATGATCGAAAACATAGAGCTGTCCAATAACTTGAAACTTACCCTACTACTATTGACTAGAAAATGTATGCCAAAATGTATATTAAATTTTTGAATTAATTATTATAGATATTGAATTTCTAATTAAAATTAATTAATTTAAAATATTGAACATATCACTGAATGTTATTAGAGTTTGTGTGTTGTCCCTAAGGCTTATAATCAGGCAATAAACAATACAATTTAGGCCTTATATGACTTATATACATCAATGTTATATAGCAATGATATTTCTATAGGTTATTTACATTATGTTTGATATATGTTTTAAATATCTATTTGCATTGTCTATTAGAACCTTGCATTTGTTTGATACTTTTCAATAAAGCGATGAAATTTTAAATGCTTTTTCTTACTCTATGTAGTAATTCTGTTTAAATAAAAAATTGTTATTTTTTGATTTAAAAAAAATGGAAATGATTGCCAATTTTTTTCTGAAAAAACAATGATGGAAGTTGTACTTAAATACCATTTATTTCTAATTTTAAAATGAACTACAATATATTCAGAAATTTTATTAGTTAAAATGATGGGCCAGGTTTGAGTTCTTAAACAATTAAAAATATTTTTAACTATAGGAAAAAACATCAAAAACATCTTGTTTTTAATGATGAAATATTGTCTTAATACAAAATTAAAAATTGAAAAAAAAACAGAAAATATTCACATTTCTTCTACATTTCAGTATTTAATGGAAGTATACGCATCTAATAGCAGTGATAAGCTATAGGAAAAATTAAATGAGGCATATTGAGAAATAAATGCAACAACTTTTTATGAAAGGGAAATTTCGTTCTTGACTCCATAAATGTGATATAAACAATAAAATAAATATATATAAATAAACAATAAAATAAATAAATATAAAATAAACAATAAAATATTTTCAATCCATCTCCAACTTTGCTGATAAATACCCAAAAATATGTAAAATTCCTTTATAAAATTTCAAAAGAATTTAATTCACCATTCATTAGTTACCTCGAGATTAAAACATCAACAATCAACTATCTGTCATAGAGCTGGAGAACTCCTGTCTGCTATAAACAAAATATTGAAAGATATTATATAACTTATATATGAATCGATGAAGAATTTCAAATTTTACAGACTGTACTCGTGTAAGGAAGGAAGCTACTGTGTGTCTGGAACATTGAACTCATAGATGGAAGAGGAAAATGAAGAGGTGATACCCAAACAATTAGGATTTATTCCTTGGATATTAAGGGAATATACCATTAATAAATACTCCTTGCCTGGGATATTCCCTCAATATGATGATCTTATGAACCCTTATGTTGAATCAGCAGATAATTCCGAAACTAGGACATATTTATGGGGAAATTCTGGATCGAATAAGGTGGATGCGGGGTGCATGATACCCCAGTACACAGAACACTCGTCACAGATCGACTGGGGGCAGTTTTTGTTATTGTATTTTTTACCATGTAATTGCCAACGGATTTGATGGATGTTTACCCGAGATTTAACTTAGTCCAGTTATCTCTAGTGTGGTTATTTCACTTATTTGTATAATGGTGTAAACTCCTACCCACCGGATAATCTGAATAAAAAAGGAAATGAATAACGCACGGTGTGAATTTCTTGAAAGCTAATCCTGATACGATGGAAAGATCAATGAAAGCTGTTAGAAAACGGGCACAAAAATGTATTGAGAGGAAAATGGAATAGGTAATTAGGTATAATGATTATTTTTGATAAACATTGCTTTACTTTACTGTCTCATAATATGCAATTGGTTTTTCATTAAAACTGAGTAAATACTGCAAATGCATGTGTAAATAAACCCATTCTGGTATCCTTTAACAATTACACATATCGCGTAAGAGCAACTTCAAAACCACCATGTAGAAAACCTATTATGAATATAAAAACAAAATAATAATTATAGTTATAGCTGATAGTAATCTGCATTAGCCAAAGAAAATCACGCGAACATACGATGGTTCTTGTTGAAGTTATGGCGAATTTAATTTCATACCCATTTTATTTTTTCTTGTAATTGTTGCATGGGTAGTAAGTGAAGTCTACCTAACACAAAATCTAAGACCTCGTAGTTGAAGAGCATAACCCTAGCGCTATCCTCTAAAACTGTGAAAAATAACATAGATAAATTGGCTTGAAAATTAATTATGTCAATGAAAGTTACACGGAGAAATAGTTAAATAAAATTACGTTAATTTAAAAAGAAAAACTCATAAAAAATAAAAGAGTAATAAAAGAACGACAAATATAAAATGGTAACGTAAGTCAGATTAGTACATAAAACACTTTAAATTTCAAGTATTTTCAATAGTTACTCAGTAATAAAATTAATTTCAACAAATACAATTCACATATAGTGAATAAATTAATTCACTTCTTTATCTCATTGAACTTAAATAGAAAATATCTAACAATAAAATCTTAACTGATTAAAGGTATGAAATTAACTATCATAACAAAATATTAATTAATTAAAACAGTTCAGATTTCAAATAATATATAAAATACAAATCATGAATCAATAATCGTATGTAATAACTTAAAAACCAAAATAATATTTATTAAAGTAATCTATGTTTCTTAAATGTTATCAACTCTTTGATCAATTTTACCAATAAATAAATATCTACCAAATTATTTTATTAAAACATTCCATACAAATTTTAGTCGCTGTTGCGCTATTTATTTTATAGATGCACTTTTCGAATACGGTGACTCATTCGGATTTCCCGTCCATTGAGACCAGAGCATGTGAGTCTGAAGTTCCGACACACGCACATACAGACTGACGTACACAACGTGTAACGCACACACTGACTAACTAACATACACAAGCATGCACGTTCACGGGTCACTGAGTCATGATTTTATGTACGGGAAATTCGAAGCTTACAACAAACGTACACACGAACGTACGTACTGCAGGTGAGACGAAAATGGTGATATAAAATTTTGGATATACTTTGCAGGCATAAAATAAAAAATGAGTGTACTAGAATTAAAAATTAAAAATATTATAATTAAAAAAATGAGAGAAATCTAAATAAAAACTCAAACAATATTAGTGTTTTATTTTACTTTTTTTTTTTGCATATATATTGGTACTGGCATAATAAGTACATAATATCAAAGATTGCTTGCAATGCAGTAGTCAATGCAAGTGAGATTTTTAATCAATATCAGAGTGAGTTAATTATGTAGAATGCATATGGCGCCTGCATTTAAATCAATATAGGCCCGGTTATAGGGTAAGCAACGAGTTATCGAACGGATCCACATTTTCGACGATATTGAAAAAAAATATAATAATAATTAAAATAAAAACTTACCCTTGGGTAAGTTACGAATTATCGGTCAGTACTACATCTTCGGTCGATAAAAAAAGGGATAAAAAGTATATTATTATTACACAGTGCTATCTAATACTTCTGCAAACCCGGGTTTGCAGAAGTATTAGATAGCACTGTGTAATAATAATTTCTATATTGTTTCTTCTTATATGACCGAAGATGTAGTACTGACCGATAATTCGTAACTTACCCTGTACAGCGTACTGGATAATAAAAACATTGATATTACCATCACCAAGTGTTGTTGAAAGGGGAATTCGAAAGAAATAAAGATATGCAGCTTAAATGCAGTTTAAATAAATGTAATTAAAGTTTTTTTATGGAATATATTAATTAATTAGCAGGGGTTTAACATTTGCTTCTATGCCCTCAGACATCAAAAGGAAAGTAAATACAAGAGACTCGAAAAATAATCAGACAGAAATCTTTTTCATATAAAAAAGAACGAAAGAAAGATTTCTAAGAACCAATTTTAAATGAATTTCCTCTTAAAGTGGAAGGGATTAGAAATGGTTTTTTCTTGTGTGTTTGGCGCCACGCTAAAGGGCCGTACACACGTAGGGTTTTTTAAATCTTTCCACTAGACTTTTTGCTAAGCTCCTCCTACTTTTCCTACGAAAATATAGGAAAAAATAATAATTATATAGTTTTTTTATTATATTCTCGCGGGAAAAAGTAGGAGGAGCTTAGCAAAAAGTCTGGTGGAAAGATTTAAAAAACCCTGCGTGTGTACGGCCCTTAACATTGATTTCAAACACCACAACATGCGATGGCGCCAAACACTGACGAGACTCTAACAGCTGATCAATAGCATGTGGAGACATCCTCTAGAAATAATTGCTGAGGAGCAACTTCTCAGAGTAGCTTTTATGGAGTCACGAGCTACATATAAATCTTATAATCAATTATTCATCTTCGGAAACAAATGCCATATCGCTGAAAGGAAATTAAGTACAAGGGACATCGACAGGGCAATCAGGCAGGAAAGTGGAAGAGGAAAATGAAGAGGTGTTAGTAAATGAAGCCTATGAGCATACCTAACTCCAAAATATTATAATTGGTATCTATGATACCTGCAGGTATCATGGATACCAATTATAAGAACGAGTTAAAAATGATAAATTAGTACACAGTTTTTCCTCATATGATCGAAAATGTGGAACCAGTCGACAACTAGAAACTTACCCTATCTATAATCTAACGGAAATTAGTTATGTAAATGTAGAAAGAAATGTAAATTGATAATTCATAATGAATAGTTTATTAAATGTATTTTGCTAACAGCTACCTAATCAAACATCATTTTAGATTAACTTTTTTGTTACATTATTAAAAGTCTACATACAGGGTGGCCAAAAAGTAGGTTTATATCCCATATTATTTATTTGAAAAATGTCATCCATCAACATTGCACTATTATAGCAATCGTCCCGGGCAAATGAATATAAACTTTTAAGGACCCACTTTTCTGAAAACTTTGAGGATCGATTGTTCAGAAATTTGCAAAGTAAATGTAACTGCGCAAAGAAAAGACATTGTGCTCGTGAACCTTTTTTCGATTTTGGCCTTAGTTTTTCAGGAAATGTGGGTTTTATAAAAAAAAACATTTTTTTCCGTAAACTTTAAAATAATGAAATTCTATAAGGAGATATACTTAAACAAAAAAAAAAGTTTTATAAATGACAAAAACATTTCTATCGAAACAATGGATGGATATTTTTCGTTTTCCTTCTCCTTTTCTTTTGATAAGCTATTTTTGATGACTAACCAAAATTAGAGGATTCCAAGACAGTTTTTTGCTCTCTTCTAGTATGAAAACTCATCGACTGCTTTTTATTTTTTGGTGGAAAATTCACACTTTACAGGAGAGCCAAAAACGTAAACAATAGCCTAAACCGTATCTATTTGACCAAAAACGAAAACACGTAAATAATAGCCAAGAATAATTTTCCTGGATTAGGTTGGTTGTATTGCCATTAGCCCCAAAAAAATGGGACATAAAACTACACTGCCTAACAGTCATTTTTGGAACTATATAATCATGATTTTTGACCCTCACCCGCCCCACTTCAGACCCACCCTAGGTTCGAGTGTTCGTAGCCTCAACAAATTTAGGATATGAAAGCCTACAACCTAAAAACCCTTCTAAAGCAAAACAAAAAATGTTAATTTTCACCAAATTTAACGGGTCGGTTCCATTTATTGTTTTGGCTTTCTTCTCACAAGCCATGTTCTTCACATCATCCCAAAAAGAAAATCGTTGGTGACAGGACTGCTTTCAATTGGTTGTAGATAGCGAGTCACTGAAACCAAAAGATAGTTTGATAGGTTTTAATAGTTTAATATATGTTTTAACCTACTTTTGGGACACCCCGTACACAATAAATACCATACATAACTGTTGTATATACTTTCTAGCTAATAATTCGACACCTTTTTAGATTTTTTTTTTCACATTATAAAAGTCTACATACATCGATAATAAATATCTTACATATTTATTAATGGAAATAGATCATCAAAGTTATCATGTACACCTCAGAGAGAGAAAGAAAAGACCTGAACATCTAAAAAAACATGTTTGGAAAATAAAGAATTGATTTTTTCGTCAGGTTTCGAACCCTAGGGGCCTTCCAACACATTACCAAGGTTCTATTTAAGTAAATAATTAGTTACTGCTTTGAGTTTTTAAAGAAGTTATCCCACTAAAGTTTTCTATACTGCCTATTTATGTTTCAAACCAGAGGCCTAACTGAACTAAAATTGTATTCTAAAAATTGGGAATTACTTATTGAAATAAAGAATAGAATTTAGAAGGTAAATAAATACTTTTAAAATTAAAGTATTTTCCCAGTGAGTAAAAATGCGCAAAGTGTTTGCCTATATATTCACAAATACACATACATAATTTTAATTCGGCTTTGATTCAATTTGAATGAATAACATATATTGAAACATACAAACTATTTAATCCAAAGCTAATTTTCTTATACAGTTACCCATCAAAGGCTTAGAGTGTTCAGTACTAATTAGTTACAGGTGTTCTTCTACAGTTACCCATCAAAGGCTTAGAGTGTTCAGTACTAATTAGTTACAGGTGTTCTTTTGATTAAATTGGTACCTACGTCTTTATAATCTATTATATATGTAAAATATAATTTTTTGTGGTCCATCCATTGGAAAATGTCATCCCAATTTAAACTATCGGTATAAACATTTATTTTATTTTATTGATTAAGTAGTTGCTAATTATTATTGCCCTAAATATCTATTATGAATGAACTTATTTTACACGTATATTAAATGATATTAAATATTTTTATATGCAATTCTCTTTTGATCAATTATAATTTTTCGATCATATAAGAGTATCAGTAAATATAACAAATTGCAATCCATGTTCAATGTAGAGTAAAACATGTAAAGACTAAACAGTAACATTTTTTTCAATAACATATGGTTTGATCCAATGGAAGGACCACAAAAATTATAAAGTTTATTTACTAGGTATGTTACACTATTTGTTATTTCATTGCAAAGAACACCTCTAACTAATTAGTACTGAACACTCTAAGCCTTGCATGGGTAACTGTAGAAAAAAATATATTATAGTATAACGTAGTATAGTATTTATACATTATAGTTTTGATTATAGCATATTATTTTCGTTTTTTATCCTTTTATTTAAATACCAATGCCACCATAATATAGGAGATAGATGTTTGTGATGAAATGTTAATTATAATTTTAATTAGTTATTTTATAAATAAATCTGATTTCTCTCAAATTTATCGAATTCTCACTTAGTTAAATTTTGAGATAATACTTGTTTAATTAAAAGAAAACTAATTTCATATTTTAAATAAATTAAAATAAATTATCAAATGTGTTACAAATATTTTAGTTCCGAATAAAGTGATTTAGAGAAGATCCTAAAACATTAAAGCAAGAAATACGGTAAATAATTATATATAAACAAATCACATCTACAACAACTTCTACCAAAGATGTTGGAAATAATATATATAGCTTGCACGGGCCACAATTAGTTTAACTCTAGTAGTTTATATTCAAATTGAATAATCCATAATACTGTGTTTTTGGCGACTTTCACCTCTATTCCTCTAAAAGATATCACAGAGAATTTCAGATACCCTGAGCAGGTGAACCCTGTTAAATAATGCCAAATTCTCAAATCAGCTGTGAAGCAGGTGACTGTCTATTATGGAAGGCAGAACGAAATTGATAAGCATGACCTACAACAACAACGTGGCTGTATTTGGTTGATGAGTAATGATATCACAATGATGCTACACTAAACTTTCTATAATGAGCCCCACCAGGTTGAAAAGCTGTGCAATGTGGGAATTCGAAGTCTGATTGAGATTAGTTACTGAAGGAATTATTTGATGAATACAATGTTGGTACAACGTCTGTGAAACTTGTTATCTACAATATTTCCGCATTGTCCAGTCGTCTAGTATCTGAAAGCAGCTGAAGTTTTCTCAATCTCGGCCTAGCTCGTACTCTCCTCAATTGTTTCAACCTGTGACTATCTGATCAGAAGATGCCGGTGGAATTGGAAAATTTAAGGTATGTCGCCACTGTAACTTAGCACAGTTTTATGCGATCTAAATTTTCCTTCTTATTCCACATACAAAGTCAATAATAAAATTAAATTCTTCACTGTATTTAAATATTAAAACCTAGAAAACTTATTTGGGTCCGTGCAGTTATAACTTAGTTTTTATAACTGAAATAACTTTAATAATTAAAATTTCACGGATTCTAAATTATTCCTTTTTTTGCTTACAGTGTGGAAGATTGGATTGGGATAGAAGACCCAAATCGTGCTCCACACCAATACGAACAGCTGTGGGATTCGTGGACTGGTTGCAGGCCTTTACATTCACAAATCACTTTAATCTAATTCAAATTATAATAACTGTTCGAAAACCATTAAAATTATATCGTTTCTTATAAATCAAATCAAATTATGTGAATTATCTAATTAGTAAATAAATATAAAAATTAACTGAAACTAGTATAACTTCGTCCCATAATTTCCAATATGGCGACCATGACAGGACTTGTGAATGTAAAACCGGCATCTTCCTCCCCTTTGATTTGCACAGTGTGTTCGGCTTGGTGGGCTCATTCATTCTTTGTGAATTTACTGATCTTTCAATTTAAGTTTGTTGCATGCTTTCAGATTGTTTGTAATTTCTGATTTCCAATTTGGTAAATTTATATCTACTGAATTTCAGAAGGGTTGTGAGTATATTTTCCTATTTATTGTATGCCAATTAGTGGCTTTGTGTTCTATTTCAAATATTTTGTCTATTAATGAATCATTGAATCTCTAACATGTCTGAATTAAAATTAATGATTAATAAACGGAAATATATCCGTAAGGTTGTAACCGAAACTTACAATGCCAGGTCTAACTTTGTTAATTTGACTCCTATGGAGAGAGAGAAAATTAGAAGCCAATTCGATGAGCATAGTTCACAGCTATCTAATTTGAATAATGATATTCAAAAATTGTTAATTGAAGACAATGAAGATTTATCATTAGATAGCGAATTTATTTCTTGTGAACAATATGCTGATAGAATTAGAGAATGTCGTGCAATGCTTAATCACCAAACTCATTCGACTACTTATGAAACTGCTAGAACTCTTTTAAAAGGTCCTACTGCACCATTACCTAAATTTTCAGGCGAACCTAATGAAGATTTATCTAATTTCTTTAGAGAGCTAGAGGAAACTTTGAGTAAGTTTTCATATCCGCAATACGATAAATTCTTGATTCTTAAGCAACAGTTAGGTGGCCGCGCTTTGACTCTAATTAACTCTCTCTCTCCTGATGAGCAGGGTTATACACATGCTAAAGCATTACTTGAACGCGCCTTGGCTTCTCCTGAAGTTAGAAAATCTAACATCATTGATAAATTAGTTAAACTTAAACTAGACGCTAATTCAGACCCCTATGAATACATATCTAATGTAAAAGTTATAACTGAAAATATTAAACGTATCCCTGTTACTATTGATGATATTGTAAGACATTTTGTTTGGAACGGGTTAAATGACTAGTTCAAATCTCAAATAATTCACATAACCAATAAGACCCGTCCTTCCTTCACTGAAATTGAAAATCATTATTTTGAGGCATGTGAACGGTATGAATACCATTGTATTAATTTGAAGATGTCTTCTTTAGATTCTAAAAAGAAGTTAGATTCCCATCATTTTGCTGCAAGCGTCAATGAATCTAAGCAATTGCCATCATGTTCAATTTGTTCGAAACTAAATGAAAAAACTGCAGATCATCCTTTATTTAAATGTGAACGCTTCAGTACACCTAATGATAAGCTAGACCAAATTTTAAAGTTTGGTGGTTGTAAAAAATGCGGTAGACTTAATCATAAGGATGATCAATGTAGGTACAGGTTTCATTCAAGATGTAAACGGTGTTCTTCTTGGCACTTTTCATTTTTGTGCAGTAAAGATTTCAAAGAGAAATCATTTGAGAATAAAGTAGGGAATAAATTTGTACCTACCAAGGCGAAAGATAGCCGTAATAAGACCCAGACTACTCAAAATTTACAAAGTACCACTGATAGTATTTCTTTGTTGCCTACCTTTACTTGTACTATAAACGGTAAATTGATCAGATGTTTGAAGGACGGGGGTTCACAACTTAATTTCATATCTGAAAACTTGGCCAATACTTTAAAATTACCAGTATTGAAGAGTAACCTCAAATTGGTCGTAAATGGTATTAATGGCTCTAAAAACTATAACACTAAAGTTGTGAAAGTAAAACTATGTCTTGATAATGGTAACTATCTCGTTGAAGCAGTTTGTATTCCAGTTATTAACATAAATATAAATGTTCCAAAGCTGGGAGAACTTGTATCTGGATTTTTGGGAAAGGGTTACTGTATGGCTGATAAATTATTGACTGAAGTCTCTTGTAATTTGGACAATGTCGAATTTATTCTAGGCACTAAGTATACCTATGTTTTGCCAGATTCTGAAATTGTATTTGGGAGAAACTTTTCTTCCGTATTTTCTAAGACTGCTAATGGTATTATTCTTAAGGGAGACATTAACCAGTTAGTTAGTGACTTAGATTGTATACCTGAATGTTATAATATGAACTCGTACTTATGTAGTGCCTCTGATAGGCCTTCCACTCCTCTCCCAGATGAGATATGCACTTATTCTTTTCACTCCTGTATAAGAAATTCAGAGTTACCCGATAATTTCTCCGTTACAGATCAAACTGGTAATGTCTTAGATTATAAACTGGAACGAGCTCTGGATTCTGTATTGAATACTCATGATTATTCTATTGATCTAGATGATCACTCTGTAAGACATGATTTTTCTGAAACTGATAAGAGATTAGTTAATTACGCATTAGATAACACTGTAAGAGATGAGAGTGGAAGGTTAATCATGCCATTATTGTGGAATTCAAAGGTGTCCCATTTATTAGGTACAAATAGGAAGCTTTCTGAGAAAATATTGCAGTCTAATTTGAAAAAATTAAACAAAACTCCTAGAAGATTGCAAATGATGGATGATGTAATTAAGGAACAAGTTTCTTTAGGAATAGTAGAGAAGTTGGAAAACTTAGATGAATTTATTATTGAGAACCCTTCATACTCCATTTTGCCCCATATGGGCGTTTTCAAGGAGAAGAGAGAAACTACTAAATGCAGAATCGTATTTTTGAGTAACCTTTGTGAGTCCAGTAATAAAAATAAATCTATAAGTCATAATCAGGCCATACATTGTGGACCTTCATTAAATCAAAAATTGTCCTCTGCAATTGTCCATCTAAGATTTGATCATTTTCTGTTATGCTTTGACATTTGTAAAGCTTTTAACAATATTGCTGTAAGTGAACTGGATTCCAGTAAACTCATTTTTCTTTGGTTTAACAATGTATCTAAGGGAGACTATTCAGTGGTTGCCTATAGAAATCTCAAACTGCCATTTGGATTGAGATGCTCTCCAACTTTATTAATGCTTGCCCTCTATAAGATTTTGATTTTAGATGTAGAATCCGACACAGAAGAGATCATGGATCTTAAAAAGCAGATCTATCAACTATCTTACATGGATAATTGCGCATTCAGTGGAAATAACTCTGATTATCTATTTAGAATGTTCAAGAATTTAGAAGGCATATTTTCCCCTTATCATTTTGGATTACAGCAGTTTATTTGCAACGATCCTGTCGTTCAGACTGAAATTGACAAATATACTGGAGAGCGCACTGCAGATGATGTAAAATTGTTACAGTAATTAGCGAGTTGGGATCTATGGTTGAATCATGTGTAAAATTAGTAAAAAGATTGTTATATAGTTCAATCAAAACCAATGTACTGACTCAAAGGGATTTTGAATTTATTGTAGCAAATGCGATTCACGTAATCAATAGAAGACCTATTGCATTTAAAGAAGCGTTGCGCGATAAAGATGTTGACGTTCCCGATCCCATTACACCGGAATGTATAATATACGGTCAAAGTCTAGTTTCCTTTAACATAATACCTGAAATTAATTCTGACCAGTTAGATGACCCAGATTTTCATATAGTTGATAGTCCTACTGAATTCATTCGTCATAAATTTCGTAAAATTCAGAAAGTAAGAAGTAATCTGAGGAAGAGCTATCAAACTGAATTTCTAATAAAATTAATGGATCAGTCTGTTTCTGAAAAGGATCGTTATTCGCCTGTGCATCATAAACCTATAAATGAAGGTGATATTGTATTGATTAAGGATCAATTTGTTAAGCCGAATAACTTTCCTCTGGGAATAGTTAAGAGTAAGCTTACTAATGTAAATGGCGAGGTGACTGGGGTAACTGTAATGAAGGGTAAAACTAGGGAGATAACTAAACGACATGTTAGCAACTTAATTCCTTTACTCTCTGTTGATATTAACGAAATAGAGGAGCCTGAAAAAGCTCCATTAATGGTAAAGGGTAAATCTAGACCTCAGAGAAAAGCTGCATTGAAGGCTAAAACCTTATTAAAGCCTTCTTGATTAACTAGTGGAAATTGAATTATTAGAATCAGTTCTATATATTAATGTTTTCGGTTTCCATTGGTTATTGTATATATATATATATATTGTAAATAAAATTTGTTCATTGGGATTGTTTGTTTTTCGGGGTTGTTTGTTCTTTGTTGTTTAAATGTTTATTGAATTTATGATTTTAAATATAATAAATTCAATCTCTCGCCCGGGAGTGTTGGAAATAATATATATAGCTTGCACGGGCCACAATTAGTTTAACTCTAGTAGTTTATATTCAAATTGAATAATCCATAATACTGTGTTTTTGGCGACTTTCACCTCTATTCCTCTAAAAGATATCACAGAGAATTTCAGATACCCTGAGCAGGTGAACCCTGTTAAATAATGCCAAATTCTCAAATCAGCTGTGAAGCAGGTGACTGTCTATTATGGAAGGCAGAACGAAATTGATAAGCATGACCTACAACAACAACGTGGCTGTATTTGGTTGATGAGTAATGATATCACAATGATGCTACACTAAACTTTCTATAATGAGCCCCACCAGGTTGAAAAGCTGTGCAATGTGGGAATTCGAAGTCTGATTGAGATTAGTTACTGAAGGAATTATTTGATGAATACAATGTTGGTACAACGTCTGTGAAACTTGTTATCTACAATATTTCCGCATTGTCCAGTCGTCTAGTATCTGAAAGCAGCTGAAGTTTTCTCAATCTCGGCCTAGCTCGTACTCTCCTCAATTGTTTCAACCTGTGACTATCTGATCAGAAGATGCCGGTGGAATTGGAAAATTTAAGGTATGTCGCCACTGTAACTTAGCACAGTTTTATGCGATCTAAATTTTCCTTCTTATTCCACATTCAAAGTCAATAATAAAATTAAATTCTTCACTGTATTTAAATATTAAAACCTAGAAAACTTATTTGGGTCCGTGCAGTTATAACTTAGTTTTTATAACTGAAATAACTTTAATAATTAAAATTTCACGGATTCTAAATTATTCCTTTTTTTGCTTACAGTGTGGAAGATTGGATTGGGATAGAAGACCCAAATCGTGCTCCACACCAATACGAACAGCTGTGGGATTCGTGGACTGGTTGCAGGCCTTTACATTCACAAATCACTTTAATCTAATTCAAATTATAATAACTGTTCGAAAACCATTAAAATTATATCGTTTCTTATAAATCAAATCAAATTATGTGAATTATCTAATTAGTAAATAAATATAAAAATTAACTGAAACTAGTATAACTTCGTCCCATAATTTCCAATAAAAGAAATTAAAAATTAGCAAGTCGGAAGTAAAACGGATATTGTAGATTTTTGATTGTTTTAATTGTCTGTAAAATAAAACTAAACGGAAAATGCTATCAAATATCATAGGGGTTTGCTTATTGATTTAAATAAAAAAAAATTCCTTTAAAAAAATCGTAATAAAAGGAATAAAGAGAATAGAAATCATTTACTATTCATACATCACACTGTACAAGAGAATGATAATTATAAAGTACAGTCACCAGCTAAAGTACAGTCACCAGCTAAAGTACAGTCACCAGCTAAAGTACAGTCACCAGCTAAAGTACAGTCACCAGCTAAAGTACAGTCACCAGCTAAAGTACAGTCACCAGCTAAAGTACAGTCACCAGCTAAAGTACAGTCACCAGCTAAAGTACAGTCACCAGCTAAAGTACAGTCACCAGCTAAAGTACAGTCACCAGCTAAAGTACAGTCACCAGCTAAAGTACAGTCACCAGCTAAAGTACAGTCACCAGCTAAAGTACAGTCACCAGCTAAAGTACAGTCACCAGCTAAAGTACAGTCACCAGCTAAAGTACAGTCATCAGCTAAAGTACAGTCATCAGCTAAAGTACAGTCACCAGCTAAAGTAAAGTCACCAGCTAAAGTACAGTCACCAGCTAAAGTAAAGTCACCAGCTAAAGTAAAGTAACCAGCTAAAGTACAGTCACCAGCTAAAGTAAAGTCACCAGCTAAAGTACAGTCACCAGCTAAAGTACAGTCACCAGCTAAAGTACAGTCACCAGCTAAAGTACAGTCACCAGCTAAAGTACAGTCATCAGCTAAAGTACAGTCACCAGCTAAAGTACAGTCACCAGCTAAAGTACAGTCACCAGCTAAAGTACAGTCACCAGCTAAAGTACAGTCACCAGCTAAAGTACAGTCACCAGCTAAAGTACAGTCACCAGCTAAAGTACAGTCACCAGCTAAAGTACAGTCACCAGCTAAAGTACAGTCACCAGCTAAAGTACAGTCACCAGCTAAAGTACAGTCACCAGCTAAAGTACAGTCACCAGCTAAAGTACAGTCACCAGCTAAAGTACAGTCACCAGCTAAAGTACAGTCACCAGCTAAAGTACAGTCACCAGCTAAAGTACAGTCATCAGCTAAAGTACAGTCATCAGCTAAAGTACAGTCACCAGCTAAAGTAAAGTCACCAGCTAAAGTACAGTCACCAGCTAAAGTAAAGTCACCAGCTAAAGTAAAGTAACCAGCTAAAGTACAGTCACCAGCTAAAGTAAAGTCACCAGCTAAAGTACAGTCACCAGCTAAAGTACAGTCACCAGCTAAAGTACAGTCACCAGCTAAAGTACAGTCACCAGCTAAAGTACAGTCATCAGCTAAAGTACAGTCACCAGCTAAAGTACAGTCACCAGCTAAAGTACAGTCACCAGCTAAAGTACAGTCACCAGCTAAAGTACAGTCACCAGCTAAAGTACAGTCACCAGCTAAAGTACAGTCACCAGCTAAAGTGAAGTCACCAGCTAAAGTGAAGTCACCAGCTAAAGTGAAGTCACCAGCTAAAGTGAAGTCACCAGCTAAAGTGAAGTCACCAGCTAAAGTGAAGTCACCAGCTAAAGTGAAGTCACCAGCTAAAGTGAAGTCACCAGCTAAAGTGAAGTCACCAGCTAAAGTGAAGTCACCAGCTAAAGTAAAGTCACCAGCTAAAGTAAAGTCACCAGCTAAAGTAAAGTCACCAGCTAAAGTAAAGTCACCAGCTAAAGTAAAGTCACCAGCTAAAGTAAAGTCACCAGCTAAAGTACAGTCACCAGCTAAAGTACAGTCATCAGCTAAAGTACAGTCATCAGCTAAAGTACAGTCATCAGCTAAAGTACAGTCATCAGCTAAAGTACAGTCATCAGCTAAAGTACAGTCATCAGCTAAAGTACAGTCATCAGCTAAAGTACAGTCATCAGCTAAAGTAAAGTCATCAGCTAAAGTACAGTCACCAGCTAAAGTACAGTCACCAGCTAAAGTACAGTCACCAGCTAAAGTACAGTCACCAGCTAAAGTACAGTCACCAGCTAAAGTACAGTCACCAGCTAAAGTACAGTCATCAGCTAAAGTACAGTCATCAGCTAAAGTACAGTCATCAGCTAAAGTAAAGTCACCAGAAAAAGTAAAGTCACCAGAAAAAGTACAGTCACCAGCTAAAGTACAGTCACCAGCTAAAGTACAGTCACCAGCTAAAGTACAGTCACCAGCTAAAGTACAGTCACCAGCTAAAGTACAGTCACCAGCTAAAGTACAGTCACCAGCTAAAGTACAGTCATCAGCTAAAGTACAGTCATCAGCTAAAGTACAGTCATCAGCTAAAGTACAGTCATCAGCTAAAGTAAAGTCACCAGCTAAAGTACAGTCACCAGCTAAAGTACAGTCACCAGCTAAAGTACAGTCACCAGCTAAAGTACAGTCATCAGCTAAAGTACAGTCATCAGCTAAAGTACAGTCACCAGCTAAAGTACAGTCACCAGCTAAAGTACAGTCACCAGCTAAAGTACAGTCACCAGCTAAAGTACAGTCACCAGCTAAAGTACAGTCACCAGCTAAAGTACAGTCACCAGCTAAAGTACAGTCACCAGCTAAAGTACAGTCACCAGCTAAAGTACAGTCACCAGCTAAAGTACAGTCACCAGCTAAAGTACAGTCACCAGCTAAAGTAAAGTCACCAGCTAAAGTAAAGTCACCAGCTAAAGTAAAGTCACCAGCTAAAGTACAGTCACCAGCTAAAGTACAGTCACCAGCTAAAGTACATTCACCAGCTAAAGTACAGTCACCAGCTAAAGTACAGTCACCAGCTAAAGTACAGTCACCAGCTAAAGTACAGTCACCAGCTAAAGTACAGTCACCAGCTAAAGTACAGTCACCAGCTAAAGTACAGTCATCAGCTAAAGTACAGTCATCAGCTAAAGTACAGTCATCAGCTAAAGTACAGTCACCAGCTAAAGTACAGTCACCAGCTAAAGTACAGTCACCAGCTAAAGTACAGTCACCAGCTAAAGTACAGTCACCAGCTAAAGTACAGTCACCAGCTAAAGTACAGTCACCAGCTAAAGTACAGTCACCAGCTAAAGTACAGTCACCAGCTAAAGTACAGTCACCAGCTAAAGTACAGTCACCAGCTAAAGTACAGTCACCAGCTAAAGTACAGTCACCAGCTAAAGTACAGTCATCAGCTAAAGTACAGTCATCAGCTAAAGTACAGTCATCAGCTAAAGTACAGTCATCAGCTAAAGTAAAGTCACCAGCTAAAGTACAGTCACCAGCTAAAGTACAGTCATCAGCTAAAGTACAGTCATCAGCTAAAGTACAGTCATCAGCTAAAGTACAGTCATCAGCTAAAGTACAGTCATCAGCTAAAGTACAGTCACCAGCTAAAGTACAGTCACCAGCTAAAGTACAGTCACCAGCTAAAGTACAGTCACCAGCTAAAGTACAGTCACCAGCTAAAGTACAGTCACCAGCTAAAGTACAGTCACCAGCTAAAGTACAGTCACCAGCTAAAGTACAGTCACCAGCTAAAGTACAGTCACCAGCTAAAGTACAGTCACCAGCTAAAGTAAAGTCACCAGCTAAAGTAAAGTCACCAGCTAAAGTACAGTCACCAGCTAAAGTACATTCACCAGCTAAAGTACAGTCACCAGCTAAAGTACAGTCACCAGCTAAAGTACAGTCACCAGCTAAAGTACAGTCACCAGCTAAAGTACAGTCACCAGCTAAAGTACAGTCACCAGCTAAAGTACAGTCACCAGCTAAAGTACAGTCATCAGCTAAAGTACAGTCATCAGCTAAAGTACAGTCATCAGCTAAAGTACAGTCACCAGCTAAAGTAAAGTCACCAGCTAAAGTACAGTCACCAGCTAAAGTACAGTCACCAGCTAAAGTACAGTCACCAGCTAAAGTACAGTCACCAGCTAAAGTACAGTCACCAGCTAAAGTACAGTCACCAGCTAAAGTACAGTCACCAGCTAAAGTACAGTCATCAGCTAAAGTACAGTCATCAGCTAAAGTACAGTCATCAGCTAAAGTACAGTCATCAGCTAAAGTACAGTCATCAGCTAAAGTACAGTCATCAGCTAAAGTACAGTCATCAGCTAAAGTACAGTCACCAGCTAAAGTACAGTCACCAGCTAAAGTACAGTCACCAGCTAAAGTACAGTCACCAGCTAAAGTACAGTCACCAGCTAAAGTACAGTCACCAGCTAAAGTACAGTCACCAGCTAAAGTACAGTCACCAGCTAAAGTACAGTCACCAGCTAAAGTACAGTCACCAGCTAAAGTACAGTCACCAGCTAAAGTACAGTCACCAGCTAAAGTACAGTCACCAGCTAAAGTACAGTCACCAGCTAAAGTACAGTCACCAGCTAAAGTACAGTCACCAGCTAAAGTACAGTCATCAGCTAAAGTACAGTCATCAGCTAAAGTACAGTCATCAGCTAAAGTACAGTCACCAGCTAAAGTACAGTCACCAGCTAAAGTACAGTCACCAGCTAAAGTACAGTCACCAGCTAAAGTACAGTCACCAGCTAAAGTAAAGTCACTAGCTAAAGTACAGTCACTAGCTAAAGTACAGTCACCAGCTAAAGTACAGTCACCAGCTAAAGTACAGTCACCAGCTAAAGTACAGTCACCAGCTAAAGTACAGTCACCAGCTAAAGTAAAGTCACCAGCTAAAGTAAAGTCACCAGCTAAAGTAAAGTCACCAGCTAAAGTAAAGTCACCAGCTAAAGTAAAGTCACCAGCTAAAGTACAGTCACCAGCTAAAGTACAGTCACCAGCTAAAGTACAGTCACCAGCTAAAGTACAGTCACCAGCTAAAGTACAGTCACAAGCTAAAGTACAGTCACAAGCTAAAGTACAGTCACCAGATAAAGTACAGTCACCAGATAAAGTACAGTCACCAGATAAAGTACAGTCACCAGATAAAGTACAGTCACCAGATAAAGTACAGTCACCAGCTAAAGTACAGTCACCAGCTAAAGTACAGTCACCAGCTAAAGTACAGTCACCAGCTAAAGTACAGTCACCAGCTAAAGTACAGTCACCAGCTAAAGTACAGTCACTAGCTAAAGTACAGTCACTAGCTAAAGTACAGTCACCAGCTAAAGTACAGTCATCAGCTAAAGTACAGTCACCAGATAAAGTACAGTCACCAGATAAAGTACAGTCACCAGCAAAAGTACAGTCACCAGCTAAAGTACAGTCACCAGCTAAAGTACAGTCACCAGCTAAAGTACAGTCACCAGCTAAAGTACAGTCACCAGCAAAAGTACAGTCACCAGCAAAAGTACAGTTACCAGCGCTGTCATTACATGGTTAAGGCTCGCTTCACACTTGCATTTTTAACACCGTGGAAAAAAGCTCTTCCAAAAAGTGTTCACACATGCATTGTTTCATCGTTGAAGTAAGAATTTATTGTAATTTTTCCATCATCGATAAAAAAATGCAAGTGTGGACACATTTTAAGAAGAGCTTTTTTCCACGGTGTTAAAAATGCAAGTGTGAAACGAGTCTTAACCATGCAATGAACAAGTGAAGAACTAATATTCAGAGTGATAACTTCAATGAGATCGAAATGTCACAGAATTTGTTCTATTTCAAAATAGTTTAAAAAGAAGAAGTGTAATCACCCTGTATTATAATGTCTACCATTATATTATTTTTCTTTTATTCACTGCCTTTTAGTGAGTAAAATCACAGAGTTAGCTCTAAGAATGACCTTCGCGCAATGACTAAAATAATCACCCTCACTCCTTGCTTACCTGTTCTTAAACTATGTCTATCAGTTGAATATAGTTTTAGCAGTTAATAGTACAATAAGAGGCAGTGAAAAAGAAACCAAGATACAATTTTTTCGTCAATTGGTTAAAGATTTATAAGCATTTGAAAAAGCGGAAATATTTTTGTGGCCCATACTGTAGAGTAGTGATCTACAGAGTAGTGATCTACAGAGTAGTGATCTACAGAGTAGTGATCTACAGAGTAGTGATCTACAGAGTAGTGATCTACAGAGTAGTGATCTACAGAGTAGTGATCTACAGAGTAGTGATCTACAGAGTAGTGATCTACAGAGTAGTGATCTATAGAGTAGTGATCTACAGAGTAGTGATCTATAGAGTAGTGATCTACAGAGTAGTGATCTACAGAGTAGTGATCTACAGAGTAGTGATCTACAGAGTAGTGATCTACAGAGTAGTGATCTACAGAGTAGTGATCTACAGAGTAGTGATCTATAGAGTAGGAATGGATGAAAGTTGTTTATAAACACCTCGGTTTCTCCTGCATTTCGCTTAGTCAGCACTTACTAGTAGCCTGTGACTGTACTTTAGCTGGTGACTGTACTTTAGCTGGTGACTGTACTTTAGCTGGTGACTGTACTTTAGCTGGTGACTGTACTTTAGCTGGTGACTGTACTTTAGCTGGTGACTGTACTTTTTCTGGTGACTGTACTTTAGTAGATGACTGTACTTTTTCTGGTGACTGTACTTTAGCTGATGAATGTACTTTAGCTAGTGACTACACTTTTCCTGGTGACTGTACTTTAGCTGGTGACTGTACTTTAGCTGGTGACTGTACTTTAGCTGGTGACTGTACTTTAGCTGGTGACTGTACTTTAGCTAGCGACTGTACTTTTTCTGGTGACTGTACTTTAGTAGATGACTGTACTTTTTCTGGTGACTGTACTTTAGCTGATGAATGTACTTTAGCTAGTGACTACACTTTTCCTGGTGACTGTACTTTAGCTGGTGACTGTACTTTAGCTAGTGACTATACTTTTTCTGGTGACTGTACTTTAGCTGGTGACTGTAATTTAGCTAGAGACTCTACTTTTTCTGGTGACTGTACTTTACCTGGTGACTGTACTTTTGCTGGTGACTGTACTTTTGCTGTGACTGTACTTTTGATGGTGACTGTACTTTTGCTGGTGACTGTACTTTTTCTGGTGACTGTACTTTAGCTGGTGACTGTACTTTAGCTGTTGACTATACTTTTTCTGGTGACTGTACTTTAGCTGGTGACTATACTTTTTCTGGTGACTGTACTTTAGCTGGTGACTGTACTTTAGCTAGTGACTACACTTTTCCTGGTGACTGTACTTTAGCTGGTGACTGTACTTTAGCTGGTGACTGTACTTTAGCTGGTGACTGTACTTTAGCTGGTGACTGTACTTTAGCTAGCGACTGTACTTTTTCTGGTGACTGTACTTTAGTAGATGACTGTACTTTTTCTGGTGACTGTACTTTAGCTGATGAATGTACTTTAGCTAGTGACTACACTTTTCCTGGTGACTGTACTTTAGCTGGTGACTGTACTTTAGCTAGTGACTATACTTTTTCTGGTGACTGTACTTTAGCTGGTGACTGTAATTTAGCTAGAGACTATACTTTTTCTGGTGACTGTACTTTTTCTGGTGACTGTACTTTACCTGGTGACTGTACTTTTGCTGGTGACTGTACTTTTGCTGTGACTGTACTTTTGATGGTGACTGTACTTTTGCTGGTGACTGTACTTTTTCTGGTGACTGTACTTTAGCTGGTGACTGTACTTTAGCTGTTGACTATACTTTTTCTGGTGACTGTACTTTAGCTGGTGACTATACTTTTTCTGGTGACTGTACTTTAGCTGGTGACTGTACTTTAGCTAGTGACTGTACTTTAGCTGTTGACTGTACTTTAGCTGGTGACTGTACTTTAGCTGGTGACTGTAATTTAGCTAGTGACTATTCTTTTTCTGGTGACTGTACTTTAGCTGGTGACTGTACTTTAGCTGTTGACTATACTTTTTCTGGTGACTGTACTTTAGCTGGTGACTATACTTTTTCTGGTGACTGTACTTTAGCTGGTGACTGTACTTTAGCTAGTGACTGTACTTTATAATTATCATTCTCTTGTACAGTGTGATGTATGAATAGTAAATGATTTCTATTCTCTTTATTCCTTTTATTAGGATATTTTTTTAAAGAATTTTTTTTATTTAAATCAATAAGCAAACCCCTATGAAATATGATAGCATTTTCCGTTTAGTTTTATTTTACAGACAATTAAAATAATCAAAATCTACAATATCCGTTTTACTTCCGACTTGCTAATTTCTACTTTCTTTGGTAGAAGTTGTTGTAGAAGTGATTTGTTTATATATAATTATTTACCGTAATTCTTGCTTTAATGTTTATAGGATCTTCTCTAAATCACTTTATGCGGAACTAAAATATTTGTAACACATTATTTACATTTGCACATTATTTACATTTGCCCCCCCCCCCCCCCTTGAGGTCTGAAATTTAAAAAAAAAATCTACCGATTAATAAAAATATATGAATTAATCCACAAAATTGAAGAATTTTCAATTATTTTATTATTTTTAATGGCTTTTGACATGCTTGAACACTGCATTCTATCAAAATCGTCATTTTTAAATTGCGAAATGTGAGAAATTAAATTGCTTCAAGTCGTATTATGTATAAGCCATTTTGTCCATAGAGAGTGGATTTCTATCACCTTATTAATATTAGCATTGTTCTTCAATTTAAAAATGTTTTTGAATTTGAGAAGAAATGCATCGTCCTGTACTCTGTAGTTTGCCAAAACACCTTCTTCTTCAACAGTACGCCGAAAATTCATATGCTTTCACAAGATAAATGGAAGGGTGGCTAAATCTTAGCACTTGAAAAAGTTCACAAGAGTTCGAACTGGTTCTATTCGCAAGAAACAGCAAATGAAAACAAACCAAAAAAGACAAACTGCGATTCAGGAGGTGAAGAGTTTCTTTGAAGAAACCACTAGTTTTTCTCTCAGAAAAGCTTTTCATCAGATTTCATCCACACCAAAACCACGTGGTGGAGGAGCGTCATACATTCATTTAGTTCCTGTTTTTATCATTGAACTTCAGTTCGACCATTAACGAAAACCACATATATAGCGGTTTTGTGAGTGGATTATGCAGCAACCATCCAACATTGTCAATTGAATCGTTTGGACAGACGAGAAGTTAATTTTCCTCCATCAAAAACACATCGAAATAATACGAATGAAAATCCTTGAAAAACCTGGAAAACAAATGATAGGTCTGATTCTAAATATGGCAACTTGTTACCAGTTAATGGTTTTCAAAACTCTGATTGCTCCAGCCCATTATTTGGCCCAGCCTGCAACTTCTTCACTTTGGTGGATGCAAGACTACATTGCACAAATACAGCTCTAGAATTTAAGGAAAAGTTTCGAGGTCGAGTGATTAGCAGAAGTACGGAAATAAAATTCCTGGTCAGCACACAGTCCAGATCTCAATTCTTTGGAATTTCGCATATGGGCTGCTGCACAAACTCGAGTTTATAAGTTTAAATATATAAAAAACAGATCTCAATGAGTCTCTTATACAATGTGTTCAAATCTCCGCTCAAAATTATAACAATAAGACTATCAAGAAAGTATGTAAGAATGTTCTGAAGCGTGCATCGTTCTGTCTTCACATGTGAGGGGGTCATTTTCAACAACTTTTGTAGGACCTCAGGAGATGTGCCACTTATGATATAAGTCAATAAATGTTTAATAATAATATCCTTTCTCTTCCTTCAAAGTGATTCATCTATTATGGTATTTGAGTTATTTTTAAGTGCTTTTAATTCGCAATTAAAAAGTTACGTTATCTGATGAAACACAGTGTAGCAGTATGGTTTTGATTATTTTTGCTGCAGCCAAATATTGAATATTGTGATTAAGTTAATAATTATCAGTCTATTAGACTTGATAAACAGCTTATGGACTATACAATACATCCACTGACACACTGTATTCCATCAGAAACGACATTTATAAATTGCGAATTAGAAGCACTTCTAATGCATCAATTGTTATCATAGATACACCACTTTGACGGAAAAGAAAGTATTATTATTAAACATTTTTTGTCCTATATATATGGCTATATCATATGAACCACATCTCCTGTGGCCGTACAGAAGTTGTTGAAAATGACCTCCTCCAGCCTGAAGACAGAACGAAGCAAACTTCGAAACATTCTTTCAAATTTCTTAGGGGTCTCCGGGTTATATCTTTCAGCGAAACTTTAAACACTTTGTATAAGAGACACAATGGAATATTCTTTTTCATATATAAACTCGAGTTTGTGCAGCAGCCAAGAAGTGAAAATCCAAAGGGTTGAGATATTGATTGTGTGCTGGCCAGGAATTTTCCGTTCTTCTGCTAATGAATCGACCGCTAACCTTTTCAATGAGAAATTCTAGAACTGCATTTGTTCAATGTGGTGGAGCGCCGTCTTGCATCCACCAAACTGAAGAACCAGATGCAGAATGGTGCAGTATGGGCCAAATAAGGGGTGCTAGTTTGGTATGTGATTTGTGAGGTTAATGTGATCTGATAATGTATTAGTATTTTTATTTTAATAATTAAAGATAATTTTTCTTTTTAAGTATCTGTGATACAAAACAGACAACATAGATGAGATGATATTGTCACAATGCATTAAAAGTAAAAAAAAACCTATATTAATTGCTTATTTTTACTTTATTATAAGTTTGGTAGGATGTAGTTTATATAACGATATTTTCTTGAAGTATTTCCATAATAAGGCTTTGCATATGTAAATGGTAAATTATTATTTAAGGAAATAAAATACTATATATATTTGGTATCTCGTATAGTATCGTATACCTGTTCGTATCTTTTATATTTGCTAATCACATTATGAAAAATTAAAACAATTAGCTACATCAATCAGTTCAATGCTTGAAATGGAAGAAATAAAATCGTCATATATAGGTAGCAGTTGATACATTCCATTTATTTCAATTAATTAATATAATAATGTAAAATTCGTTATTATTTTATTAAATATATTTTAAATATAGTTTATTTCGAATATTTATTCATATCCCATCCGTCAATATCAATATTAACATTAGTTATTACATTTATAATCGTGCAAAATTTGTCATTTATTTTCGTGACAAAAATTGATAACCAGCGTAGAATTTTATTTTTTATTTTCTAATTTTCGCTATATCTCAAAAAAAAAAAAAACTTCAAATTTCGAAAAACAGTTAACGCAGTTATTTTTGAAGGCCATTTTTACATATTGTAGATATTTTTTCGATTCGATTATTGTAAATTTTCTTTTATTTATTTCGTATGTTACCATGTATTTAGCGATTTGAATTAAATCCCTATCTATTCAATTAAAACTTAAAATTCGAATAATTCAAAAACCCGTTCGAATTTCGTAAAAAAAATGTAGGACCATAGGCCGGAGGTTTCCAGAAAATTTCAGCCCATTCTGTTGGATAGTCTCTGAAAATATCCTGGAAAGTATGACGAATTAATTGCTATGTATCCCATTATAAATCAAGTGCTAATAATTCGAAAACCCGTTAGACCTCTAGGTCTAACCGTTTGTGAGTAATATTGCTCCAAGTAACACACAGATCTAGCAAAGATATTATACTACAACAAGATACACTACTCTCAAGAATTTCTGTTTCAAAAAGCGCTCTCTGCATTTGAAAGCGGGTACTAAAGCAACAACAACATTTGTTGTTGATCAAAACATTGAAAATTTTTAGTTTTCGCACTTCTGTCAGTACCTAGTTGGCTAGTTGTAAATAATTAAATTTTTATTGAGGTCATTCATATGCGGCTGGTATGATTATTGAATTAGTTCTAAATTTCCTATGTTAACTTTGATGTGCAATTAAAACATGAAAGGAAAATAGGTAGGTACCGTAGAGTTATATCAGACGAGTCAATTAAAACTTCTTATCAATTTATGTGACTATAAAAATTGAATAGTTTTCAATATTTATAAAAAATGAATAAATTTCAGAATAAATTTTTGTTGAACCAGCATGACTTTACCTGTATAACTTCGCCTGAACACTGAAAACTTTACAATGTTTTGATCAACACCAAATTCTGTCGTTGCTTTAGTACCCGCTTCAAATGCAGAGGGCGCTTTTCGGAACAGAAATTCTTGAGAGTAGTGTATCTTGTTGTAGTATAATATCTTTGGATCTAGCGTATTATATTATAGAGATTTAACTTCTATATGGTATTTTATATGATCGAAAATGTGGAATTATTCGATAATTCGGAACAATTATTTACAACATGAAATATTAAAATTCCGTGAAATGGATCATTCTCAATATAATCTCTAGTGTACGTTCGAATTATCGGTCAGTTCCACATCTTCAATCATATAAGAAAAAATGTTGTATTACAATTTATTTTTCTAATTTTTCTTCACTTCATTATTTTAAAATCTAAGAAGAAGAATGACAACAAATTTATATAAGTATATAATATATTTCTTCTACAGTTACCCATCAAAGGCTTAGAGTGTTCAGTACTAATTAGTTACAGGTGTTCTTGGCAATGAATTGGTAAGGAATTAAATTATGAATATGGTTATATATTTTTGTGGTCCTTCCATTGGATCAAATCATATGTTATTGAACAGAGAAAGTGTAATCCCAATTAAAACTAATGGTATAAACATTGAGTACAATTTGCTTTATTTACTGATAATCTAATATGATCGAAAATGTGGAAGAGTCCAATCACTCGGAACTTACCCTAACGTATAATTATTAATATGAGTGAAATATGTAGCCTATCTAATGTTAACGGAACCTGATCCGCTATCTTTACTTTCTCCAAAAATTGCGTCTCCCAATGAATGCAGTTTTAACACGCTAGTTGCCATGGCTAGTTGCAATCGAGACGAGATGAGAAGAGGTTGTGGTAGCTCACACATACTCGCTTTTGAAGTGAATTAATGTGATTAGCAGGGCTGGGACAATATGCTCTTAAATTCATAGATCCCAAGAATATCATAAATGAAATGGTATCGAATACTATGTACCGCTGGTTTAGAACGATTCAATAGTGTTTAATTCACTACGTCTATAATATTTTCGGGATCTACGATTTTAAGAGCATCTTGTCACAACCCTAGTGACTAGAAAACATTTTGATAGCTGTATACATTTATCATGTATACAGCTTTAATTAACCAATATAGGATATGAGAGGATAACACAAGTACAGTCCATATTAATTCCCATGAGTTAAATTTCGAAAGTTATGAACAAACAAAATGCAACTGAGTACCGGTTTTTGCAAATTGGCAGCTGAAGATGTCTTCTGCATTTTACACAATCTTAAATTTATGATATAAACCTGTAATTTATCCACACTTTTTATAGGTATCATTCTAAATTATTATCATTGAAGCAGGCAGTTCTGTAGGTATATTGTAAACATGAGTCACTCAAGCAAGAAGATAGGTATCGTTGGGAGGTAAGTTTCATAAATTCAGTTAGAATCGCGTATATTATTAATTGATTACACATGATAACGGTGTTATCTTTCTTATCAGTGGTCTCATTGGAAGGAGCTGGGCAATGCTGTTCACGAGTGTTGGTTACAATATCTCTCTTTTCGACGTGGTGCAAAAACAGGTAATTCAACTATGCAGTTACCATGCAGTCTGAAGAAACTAGTTAAAGAGAAAACCTGCATAACTAGTCAAAGGGAAATCGGATTTAAAGAGACAGGAGAAGCTAGATAGAGTCAAGAAACTTTATATCAATGTAAATTAATGTAATCGGACACTCTTAGTACTCGGAAAGTGCGTTTTAACATCAACATAGGCCAAAATCAGAATTTTCAAAAAGTCAGATTGTGTCAAGAACTACACTAATTACCTCCACTTTCAGTTACTGTGGGTGTCATAGTACATCGACATCCTCTATCATAGTAAAATTATAATATAAAGCTCTAACATCAATATTGAAAATTAATAATAAACATTAAAAATTCGTTAGGTCTCAACTGCACTGGAAGACATTCTGAAACAGCTGAAATATTTCGAGTCTACTGGTATTCTCAAAGGAACAGATTCTGCTGAGGTTCAGTTCTCAAGAATTAAAGGTACCGTAATGGGACGATAATTTAGTAATGGGACAGAAAATACGTAATGGGACGATAATTGAGTAATGGGATGATAGTCAAGAAATGGGACGATAATTTAGTAATGGGACAGAAAATACGTAATGGGACGATAATTTAGTAATGGGACAGAAAATACGTAATGGGACGATAATTTAGTAATGGGACAGAAAATACGTAATGGGACGATAATTTAGTAATGGGACAGAAAATACGTAATGGGACGATAATTTAGTAATGGGACAGAAAATACGTAATGGGACGATAATTAAGTTACGGCTTCAATTGATTGATAAGAACTACCGGCAAAAAATTCAATAGTCTAGACTCGTAAGACTATAAGCTTAGTGTTATCTATAGGTTCCTTATTTTCGTTCATCTAAATTCTAAGAAAAATATAAAAACTTAATAATGGTTAAATTTTATTTCAACTGATATCGACGATATGCAGGTATTTCAGATAACGAGTTAAATTATAATTATTATATACTTTATTTTAAATGTGATTGAAAATGAGGAACCGTCATATTGAAATATTAACCTATCGTAAAATTTGATTGTAATTAGTTTATTGCAATTCCAAGTTTAATATTTTGTAAGATAGCTAGGCTACATGTAAAGGAAAGAAAATTAATGGTACCATGAATGATATCCATACTTGCTCAAGTTGAAAAGAAAAAAATCGCATACGATTTAGGACAAATCTAAAGGAAAAAGAAATTTATGCTCCAATTGTCAGTTATTTTAGAGTAAGTGTGAACGAACCACAATTATCAGGGGTTAAGTTTCATTTCCGTTCAATTCAGGTGTTACATCTTTAGAAGAGTGTGTGAAGGATGCTTTCTTCATTCAAGAATGTGTACCAGAAGATTTGGCCTTGAAGATAAAAGTAAGAATCGGCATTTGGTCTGGGTTTCGAATCCCGATGAAAGGAATTGAATACTTCATATTTGAAATAGGTTATCTCTTGATACTCTGTCGTTTATATTATCCTTTGATAATTTTATCGTCCTAAGTAAAAATTTGCTTCTAGGTTTTCAAGCAGTTGGATTCAATCGTAGACTCCAGGACGATTCTTTCAAGTTCCACTTCTTGTATCGTGCCGTCAAAATTCACCGAAGATTTAGCCAACAGGAGCAACTGCATCGTCTCTCATCCAGTAAGATTTTCAAACAAAAATGCTGGCGAGAACATTAGTTCAATCAGATATTGACTGAAGACTGGAATTAAAATCTGAAGAATAAAGTTGAAAACTTATAATTAATTGATTATGTAATTCTATTTTAGACGAACCCACCGTACCTGGTACCATTTACGGAAGTGGTTCCTGCTCCATGGACATCCTCAGAAGTGGTGCAAGTGACCAGGAAACTGATGATAGCTATTGGTCAAAAGCCAGCAGTTTTCAAAAAGGAATTCGATGGATTTGGATCAAACAGAATACAGTTAGTATTTGCTTGAAAACATTTTGTTTCAATGAACATCATTTAGTATTTTTTTAAACTATGTTTTACAGGTACGCCATTTTGCGGGAGTGCTACCATTTGGTCAATGACGACATTATGGCAGCAGAAGACGTTGACGTTATCATGAAGTACGGACTGGCTTACAGATACTTGTGGATGGGACCTTTGGAGACAGCTCACCTCAATGCCGAAGGTGACTGGATAGATATTTAATCATTTTTGAACTATTCAATCAGCTCACCATTTGAAGTAGTGTCTACTTTATTTAAAACACAAAAGTGACCTGAAGTTTTGAGAATTGTTTAGTAGCATTTAGGGGTTCTATCTTGAAACCACCTGTGTTGAATGAAGATAAAGGAGAGTGGCGTCGATTGGTAGCTACCCGAAATATTTAAATTTAGATTATTGATTGCTTATTTGCCGTTAAAACCCTTGTAAATTAATTAATCATGTCTGCAATAGGCTGAAAGCCGCAACGATTTTAGACTAGCAATGGGAGATGAAAGAATAAGAGATGCTAGAAAATTTTAAAACTGAATTAATAATACTTTACACATCCCGTGCTTCGATGAAAATTTGATATTTTCTGACCCCAGGCTGGGGAAGTTACGTCGAAAGGTACGGCTCTACCATGACTCGAGTCGCCGCTACTCTCAAGTCTGAGACCAATTGGACTATGGAGGGAACCACCAAACTCAGGGCACAGATGGAGGAAATGGTTCCCACTGAGAAATTGGAGGTAGGCAATTACAGATATATGGTTAACCACAGTTTCTGACGAGTTCTGTGTGATCTGTTACAACTAAGGAAATATTAGAACACTTTTGAGCGTCATTGAGAACTTAAGGGGTTGTCCGAAAACGAGTAAACTTGTTCGAAAGCGATTAAAATTGTCAGAATATTTAACTGAAGTACGCAGAATGATTTCTATTTTTATTAAAAAATATATTTTATATTTTCTTATCATCATGAAAGATGCAATAATGATAGTTTCGTCTCAATTCTATGAATAATAAGGTGGAAATGATTAACTCTGCAACGTTCCTTTGGTGATATCTAGATAATTAGTTACTTGATTCACCAAGTATGAAATTAACTAAACGATGAACAGTTAAAACTGATTTATTGTTAAATGATTATAAACAAGTTTTAAGTTTAAATGAGGTGATAATTAAATATTCATAATGTGACGATACTGTACCTATATTTCCTGTTTCTACTGTAAAGGGTACGGGGGTCGTTATGTATTTTTTTGTATCCGCTAGTTTGCTGTACTGGACGATTCATGATTGCTTAATAACCCCTTTATTAATATCCCCTTTAGGAAAAACCGTCGACGATATTTGGATAACTTAATTCCCCAACCATTTTTTTTATATAAAGTAAATAAAGGAATTAGCTTAATCGGTAGTATGTTGAAATATAGGGTTGTGACAATATGCGTTTAAAATAATAGATCCTGAGAATATTATAGACGGAGAGATTTAAAGAGTATCGAATCGTTCTATACCAGCGGTATATAGTATTCGATAACATTGTATTTCGTTACGTCTATAATATTCATAAGAACTATGATTTTAAACGCATATTGTCACAACCATAGTAATATATATTATGTAATATGTTTGAATTAAGAAAAAAAGTGGGGCTCATGTCAGGGGAGGGGAGGGGGGGGGGGGGGGCTTAAGTGACCATATATGGTACATGTCGTAACTAACATGTTACTTCTTCTTTCAGGAGAGGAGGAAATGGAGAGACGAGAGATTGTTGGAGACGGCCGCACTGGTGATGAAGATGGAGAAGAAAGAGAAAAATGAGTAGATGATAATGGAGAAAACGGAGTAGATGGAGAATAAAATTGGAGATAAAGGATTCGGGTAAGTTTCGAGTAACCGAACAGTTCTACTTCTTTGATCATAAAAAAAAATTGATAAAGAACGTTATTGTAATTCTCATGCAGGTATAATCACTATAATGGATATGAATTAAAATAATAATTCTACAATTAAGTTAAACTTTTTGTACGATCGAAAATGTAGAACCGTTCAATAGCTCGATACTTACCTTAATCGAAATTTGTGATAGAGGACTATATATGTATGGGATTGTGCTAATAAATTTATTCGAATAATTAAGTGTATTAATAACCGCATTAATTATTGAAATAAACACATGGTTCTAGTGAACAAAAATGAATAACACAGTTGATATTCTTTTTTTTTGTCAAGTTTTGAAATGAAAATTCATTTTTGGGCCAAAATTGAAAAAAAAAATTCTAAGGAATTAAGGAATGAAGAATAAATACAATTTCATTCAAAGAAATTCCTCTGATCGTGAACAATCGAAGCATAAGCCATGGTCAAACGAAGAAGTACGAATACGGTAATACCGACCACATTCACTAAATTTACTATTGCTGCATTGCAAAATGAAATGACAGCTATCCTGTCTTATAAGGAAAAACTGCGTGAAAACAATAAAATAATATAACCAATGACTACATTAAAATATACAATAAAACTAAGGAACGTTTGCAATATTATTATGATTTATGAATAGGCAAAATCTTTTTTTATTTTTAGTTGCAATCTAGATGTCATGAGGGGAGGAGTGAGTAGCTCTCCAACGCTCACTTCAAAGTTAATAAATGCATAACGATTGACTAGAGAAGTGTTTTTATAATTCGGTTCTTTCTAAAATAATATGGGATAAATATTCAATTGAATGCCTTACCATATACTGAAATTTAAGTTTAATTTACTTTGTTGCTGTCTTCCATTATAGGTACCTACTTATTTTGAGGCAAAATTTGAAATAGCCACAAGTTGTGAAGCTTGTTTATTTTTACATAATTAAAAGAATTAATTAATTTCAAAGATAAATTACAGGTTGCATCATAAAAGGAACATAAGGTTAATAAGAATGTCATAGAGAAATAATAAATATTTGAATACCGGTTCTTAAAGATTACCGGTATTTGCTTACTTTACCCTACCTAAATGAAATACTGATGCAAGATACCGTTAATTGATAACAGTCAGAGGCTTTGATACTATCAATTATATTAATAATGTCCGTAATTAGGTACAAAACATTTTTGTAAAAATAGTACCAGATTCTTAAAATGATTTTCTTTTATAGAGAAATTCCTATCCTAGATATTTACATAAGGGTCTTTACGAACCTATTATCAACATGAGTAACTCTAACAAGAAAATAGGCATCATTGGCAGGTACGTTTCATACATTCAGTTTGTATTAATATATTTCATAACAACATTGATAACAGTTATCTTTCTTATCAGTGGTCTCATTGGAAGGAGCTGGGCAATGCTGTTCACGAGTGTTGGTTACAATATCTCTCTTTTCGACGTGGTGCCAAAACAGGTAATTCAACATTTTTAAACGCAAGGTAAGTTACGAGTTTCACATCTTCGGTCATATATGAAAAACTACATAAAAATTAAATAATAATCATCATACCGTTTTTTCCTATACCTATGACCGATAATTCGTAACTTACCTTAAATCAATAAGCTATTTGTTCATAATACATACAAGTCAAATATTAATAACTAGGGTTGTGACAATATGCATTTACAATCATAGATCTTAAGAATATCATAGACGAAACGGTACCGAATACTATATAACTACCGCTGGTTTAGAACGATTGAATATTCTTTAATTCAATCCATCTATACTATGTTCAGGATCTATGGATTTAAACGCATATTGTCACAACCCAATTAATAACACTTCCATATTTCCATCAGGTTTCAGTAGCTATTGACGATATCTTCAAGCAGCTGAAAAATTTCGAAACTGCTGGGATTTTGAAGGGAACCGATTCGGCTGAAGTGCAACATTCAAGAATCAAAGGCGAGAAAAAATATCTTAAATTAATTACAGTAAACTCCTCTATAGTGAATGAGTTAGGATGTGGCCTGAATAGTGAAGAGATTTTCTTTAGTCTGCCATTAAATGGCTTTAGTTTTCTAAAACTGATGGCAATTCATCACAGACTAAAGAAAATCTGTTCACTATTCAGGCTATTTCCCAACTCATTCACTATAGAGGAGTTTTATTATAGTTCTTTTCAGCTCATATTCACTAAGTACAACTATGAAATGAATTTAAAGTTGAATATAAATTTCTCTTTTCAATTCAGGTGTTTCATCCATAGAAGAGTGTGTAAAGGATGCTTTCTTCGTTCAAGAATGTGTACCAGAAGATTTGGACTTGAAGATAAAAGTAAGCAGCTACTTACTCTAAAATGCAGATATATGATAGGCTTTCAAAATATGACGTGAGAAATGCAATTGTTTTTTTTTTATATTATTTGAACTTAGAATCACGAGTTCAAAATTGTTCAGGAGTCTGAAAAATATTCTTTTTCAGATCTACAAGCAGTTGGATTCAATCATAGACTCCAGGACGATTCTTTCCAGTTCCACTTCTTGTATCGTGCCGTCGAAATTCACTAAAGATTTAGCCAACAGGAGCAACTGCATCGTCTCTCATCCAGTAAGAAACATACTAAAATATTACTTTACAAAAATTAGTATAAATACTTAAAGGATTGAAAGTGATACTATTTTCCAATTAAGTTGAAATTTGGAAAGCTAACATAATTTTGATGTTGTTTTTATTAAACTTTGTTTGAGCATTCATGAGATTTTTGGAACAGGTATGAAGTAGCAAATTAGCGAAAGCTTTTTGGAACCATTACCAGTTATCTCTCTTCATAGGTGAACCCACCGTACCTGGTACCTTTTGTGGAACTGGTTCCTGCACCATGGACCTCTTCAGAAGTGGTGCAAGTCACCAGGAAACTGATGGTTGAAATTGGTCAAAAGCCAGCAGTCTTCAAGAAAGAACATGATGGTTTTGGCCTCAACAGAATACAGTTAGTCTCTTATCAATTAGATTACTGCAAATTTGTTCTTTAATGTTTCCATCTTTGAAGAGTGAATAATGAATTTCAGAATAGTTAAGAAATACACTCTGAGAACCCTCATTGGAAACTTTTTTTCGCAGGTACACCATTTTGCGGGAGTGCTACCATTTGGTGAATGACGACATCCTGTCCGCAGAAGACGTTGACGTTATCATGAAGTACGGACTGGCTTACAGATACTTGTGGATGGGACCTTTGGAGACAGCTCACCTCAATGCAGAAGGTGAATAGAGAATATGAATCTTGAATGGTACTGCTACTAGTTATATCGGCCATTCTTTTATGTATCGCTGATTTCTAGTTATCAGTGTATTGGTATCTGCAGACTGGTACTGTTCAATCAGCTCATCATCTTAGGTAGTATCTACTGTATTTAAAACTTCCCGTGTGAGTGCGTGTTAGAAGTCGCTATGGGCATTGCTGTCATCCTGAGAGTCGCGTTGTTTGAACATAAATAACTTCTCTTTGGTAATGAGACAGTTGAATTGAAGTCTACGGCTTTTAAAGTAGAAAAAATGTATGCTTCATGCAATGTTTTTAAATATTCACTCGTCACTTAATCACGTGGTCCTCTGAAAATTTGATATTTTCTGACCCCAGGCTGGGGAAGTTACGTCGAAAGGTACGGCTCTACCATGACTCGAGTCGCCGCTACTCTCAAGTCTGAAACCAATTGGACTATGGAGGGAACCACCAAACTCAGGGCACAGATGGAGGAAATGGTTCCCACTGAGAAATTGGAGGTAGGCAATTACAGATATTAGCTAGGGTAAATTACGAATTATATGTCAGTTTCACATCTTCGGTCATATAAGAAAAAACGATATTATAATTGTTACGAATGTAATTCTTATAAAACAAAAGATGTGACACTGACCCGATAATTCGTTATCTACCCTACTTTCAAAAAGACAAAAATTGGAAAAATGCCTCCCATGTTGGAAAATAAATGGAATTTTCATCATTCTTAAGCTTATCAACGTTTTTGTATTTTTCATTTTTTACTGAACCTAAATTCAAGGACTAGCTAATTATTTTATTTCTATTATTCAGGAGAGGAGGAAGTGGAGAGACGAAAGATTGTTGGAGACAGCAGCACTGAAAATAAAGATGGAGAAGAAGGAGAAAATGGATTAGGTTGAACTGTCTAATAATTTATGTGGGAATGAATAAGAAGTAAATTTATTAAAATATTCTACGTGTCTTTATCAAAATAAATAAATTGGATATTTGTTGCCAAAAAAATAAGAGAATTTAAAGTAGCAAACATTTCGTGGAAGTGCTCAAGTATGCAGTAAAGCTACTCAGTGACTGAAGACTGAAAATGGAAGGTTAACTCAATTTTCCATCATGTTTTTTCACACAAAAATTACATTTAAAAAGATAGAAGGAGAAAAAACATCAATGAAGATCATGTTTATAATCAAAACAAAAATACAAAATAAAAGTAATAAAACAATTCAAAGAAATAAAAACCTAATACATGCATAAATAAACTATAAATTTCTTTAACAAAATAATAATTGAATACACTATCTAATGATCAATTACTTAAAGTTACACTCGGAGGCTAAACACACTTGGTAGTTAGTGAAGAACTTAATATGTAAACATAATTCAAACAATAATAGCTACACTATCGGTTGAGGTGTTGAGCAAAAACTACGACAAACGTATTACAAACAATCAAGATAAGATACTTAGAAAGTTCCGAGTTATTGACCGGCTCCACGTTTTCGATCAATTAGGAAAAAAATATATAATTTAGATATCTCATTATTTTAATTGGTATCCCTGATACCTGCAGGTATCATGTATACCAATTACAATAAACAGTTAAAATGTTAAATTATACATTCCTAAATGATCGAAAATGGGAATCTGGTATAACTCGGAAATTACGTTAGAATGAATTGGTTCTGAGAATCAACCAAGGCAAAATTACAAATATTTTAAAAGACTCAGAACTATATTAAACATCACTCTAGATAACTGTATTGAGCATGCACATAGGAAATTAAACACAATATTACTTTTTAACTTAATAAAATAGATAATTAACATTAATTGAGCAAATGATTAAGTGACTTGAAATATGGAATGTGTTGAGATCGGTCTTCCTCATTATTATGAGTTAAAAATGTAAACAGAATAGTTAAAATATCGATACACTAAGTAACCAGGGTTCACTTCAGTCTCGTGTATATTAGTAATTTAGTGTAGTTAGCAAACATACTATAAAATACAATAGTGCGAGTCAATCCATAGACTCATAAAACTTTGTTAATTTCACTTGCTTTATGTTTGCAAGCTGAATAAACTGAGACGAATTTAAGCCTATTTTCTAATTGAAATAAACTCTAATGATAACTAAATGGAAGAGATATAGGATCCATTGTATCCTAGATATGATCAGTAGTATCCTAGATATGATCAATAGTATCCTAGATATGATCAATAGTATCCTAGATATAATCAATAGTATCCTAGATATGATCAATAGTATCCTAGATATGATCAATAGTATCCTAGATATGATCAGTAGTATCCTAGATATGATCAGTAGTATCCTAGATATGATCAGTAGTATCCTAGATATGATCAGTAGTATCCTAGATATGATCAGTAGTATCCTAGATATGATCAGTAGTATCCTAGATATGATCAGTAGTATCCTAGATATGATCAGTAGTATCCTAGATACGATCAATAGTATTCAAGTGATTAATCATTTAATTGAATAAAAAAACATATAGGCACTCTAAAAACTTGTGATCGCTAATGATAATCAGATTGTCATTCTGAACAAATAAATGATGGAAAGAGGCACAAAAGCATTACAATTTGATTAAATTTAAGAAAAACAAAAGCTAAAACAGGCATGCAAGAATAAAAATAGTAAAGAAAATTACATAAAAAGGATATAAAAGAATTGTCAATAACTTGTCCTAGACTGCTTATCTGATGCAGGAAACCAGGCAACTAGTTACGAGTTTTCTTGATGTAACTCTCCAGCAGCCGAGTTATATTGGCCTCTTTATCAGCCATGGCAGATATGATGTCAAAATGGTCTCTGCCCTCAACAATATCTATTGAAAGGGATTCTTGGGAGAAACTCAAACTCTCGAGTAACTGAAAAAATATTCAAAATATTATAGGTTGTCAAGTATTCCTCAGTTTTTATTGCAAATACAGGGATCATTTTTAATAGCATAATACTCGCATACATCTTAAATTGTAAGATCCATAATCAGTTAATTAGCAAATAGCTATATTATTCTAAATGTCTAACTTAAATATCTTATTCTAAATATATTTATTTCAATATCTACCTGAAGGTAATTCCTGCACTGGAGTTTAAACTGATCGCTGTCGTACTCTGCCACGAGTAACCGGAAGCTGATATCAGTATTTTGATACTTCTGCAACTGCTCTATGTTGATGTGGTTGCTAGGAGAGAGGCACCAAGCACTGTCTCTGCGAAGAACAAGCTAATAGTCAGCTCTAAAAGAATGATAAGTCTATATCTCAATTTTTATACTGTGGAAGGAAAGAAATTGTAAAATACAGTTATTTTCTTAAACTTAAACGATCAGTGATATCTAAGAGGGAAAATTGATTAGCAAATATTTTAAGTTCTAGGGTAAGTTCCGAGGTAGCTATCGAACGGTTCCACATTTTGAATCCTATGACAAAAAGGAATGTATATAATTATTATTTTATGTTTTTTTATATGATCGAAAATGTGGAACTATCGGATAATTCGGAGTTTACCCGACACGAGACATTTTGATCTTTGACTTTTAAAAGTTAGGGAACTCACTCCGTAAGTTTTAAAGGCTCATTGACGTAAGTGTCCACTAACGGCCGCAAGTCATAGATGCCGCTGATGATGATAACATTTTTTAGGAGAGAAAAAACTGGAGACAGCGCTAGAGCCTGGAATGGATTTAAATTGATGTGAATATAATTACTATACACGAGGCTATCTTGCTAACATTACTTTCAAAATTGTAGATATACAAAAAGATATAATTCATAATAATGGCAGCAACTGCTATAGAAGAAAGTTCTTCAATATGAAAAGTACCCGATTTAATTGATTAAAAATCACATTTAACTTTAACAGAATATATCTATATAAATTAAATAGTAATTATACTAAATAGAGACGCATTAAAAAAATGATCATTAGCAGTCTACATAAATATTTTAGTTATCTTTATGTAATTTAGTAGGGATTTTACGTCTGCTTCCGAACCAAAGGACATATCACTGATAGAAAAATAAATTCAAGGAACTTGAAGAAGCAGTCAGAAAGGATAGTGGTTCCATGAACATAGAGATGATCTTAATATCATATCTGCAGAAATTAAATACAAGGGACTTGAAGAAGCAGTCAGAAAGAAAATTGGCTCAATGAACATAAGAGTTTGTCTTCTATACCTGCAGAATGAGTTGACCCCCAGCTGACCATCCACATAGAGTGACTTTCTCAATTCCAAACTCTTTGGCTAAAGTCATACTCTTCAGTAGGCCTTTTTGAATCTCTTGTATCATATCGGGAATATTTCCTAGAGAGACGTAAGTCAGTTAGAACTAAGAAGAAGCATCTTCTTCAGCTATTTAGTTCATTCAGCGTTCACTGATTATTTTGATTTAGCTATTCAATATATAATTTTTCGAATTAAAAATGAATAGTGATCTGAATTTAAAAACATTTTAGCATATTAATGTTAAATAACAATTAAGAGTAAATTCAGTTATCAGACATTTCACATTTTAGATAAGAAAAAAGTATAAAACAATTATTATTCAACTTTTATTTTATTCATGATACCCTCATATCAGTGATACCAATTAGACTAAGTTAAATAATAATCATTACCTATATACTTTTTTATAAGATTGATAATATCAAACCGTCCAATAACTCTGAACTTGACTACCTTATGTTAGAAAAGTTAAACTAATTAAATTATCTTATTTCTCTCGAGTAGCTATTATAAGGTTTTTCAAATATAATATTTACCATGAGGTGCAAGAGTGTACGGTAGAATGACTGTGACGGTATTGCTTTCAGAGAGGGGACCCATCATACCACCTACCATCTCCTTGCTGAGCTCCTGCCAGTAGCCACCATGAACAAAGATGAACATGTCAGATGCAACTGAAAAGACAGTCAATCTTAATTTATATATTAAAAGTTAAAGCAATATTGATCAAGGATGTAGCTACATTTGTGATATATTTAAGGACTAAAGAGAATAAAACATTGATAATATAATGATTAAACAAAATCTTACATCTTAATACTATATAGCAGCCTAATATCTATTTCACATATTAAATTATAAGTTGAATCACCCATTACCTTTGGAAAAATTTGCACTGTATACATCCAGCTCAAGAGATGGAGACTTTGAATCATCTGGAAAGTAAATAAATACTAATAAGTATATAGCTATTGCTATTGAGATTTATCAAGTTAGGTGAAAAGATATAAGGAAATCAACAGCATTTAAAGTATTTAGAAGCAGAGAATAATATTCATTAGCAAATATAGATACAGATTCAAAAGGCAATCACTCAAATGGAAGTAGATAGCTCTTTTATATTTCAGAGTGTGTCAGTTAAAGCCAAATAACCATTACATTTTCAGACTCAAAGTTTCAGTTATGTTCAACTGTAGGTAGCTACATTTAATTAGGAATTATTTTATAATCATAATTTGGACTTGAAATTATCTTAAACTGACCAAAAATAATTTTCCATTTGCCACCGTGTAGATAAGAAGTATTTCAAATGGTAAAATCAACCAATTACGAGTTAATGGAAGCTTCAACATTTTAAATCTTGGAGGATAAAGTTAATAATTACAATTTAACTTTAATTTAGATTGCTAACCACTATCCATGATACCTGCACAATTATTATTATATACTATAATGTTTTTCTTCTATGTGGAACCGTTCCTTGTCCGCTAACTCGGAACTAACTCAATTACCATGTTTCAAAGTGTGGCAGGAAAGTCGCCAGTTCCAGGTCGCCACATTCAAGGTACTTTAAAGGAGAAATTTGACTTCCTAGTGAAGATTTTACACTTGGAAACATCATTATGCTTCATGTCTGATGCATGTGCATCTCTTTTGAGACAATTTTGGGAATGATTTAATCCTTATTTATGTTTTTCAATTTATTTAACCTCTCAAAAGTCACCAATATACTTGTGACTTTGGCCACACTTTAAAACATGGCTCAATTACTTGCTTTCAATGGGATAGCTCTTCCACTGCAACTTCTGTCTGCATTCAGCAAGTCCTTTCTTCACAGTCTCAACGTAATGAGGAATGACGGTAGTGGAGGAATGAGTGACACTCCACTCAGATGGAGAGAACTGCTTTCTCAACTCCTGAAAAGGGGAAGACAATTGAGACTCACCACTCGGGACTATAAGTAATTTGATGGATGATATTTTTATTATTTTAATGGTAGAAATTTATACCTAATGCTAATTAATTTCAGAACTGAGCAAATTAGCTATTTGCATACTCTTTTCTCAATAATTTAAGTTGAAACAACATTGTTGATTTTTTCCCCAATTACAATAACCAAGACTAAGTGTCAGCTGAGTAACTGTATCTTGAATAAAAATCTCTGAAAGTGACAAAGTCAAATCAGGTCCTCCTGACTCCTCCAGAGACACATTATTGAGAGACCCACATGAGTGTTGAGTGCCCTACCAGATATTACCTGACTGGAATTCTGAAAAGTATAACAGGATATGTGCCAAGTAATAAAGCATGTCCAAACTCGCCATTTTAATGGTGAGTTTGTGACAGTTATTTTGAGCCCTTCAATTGCATTGTTACAAATGGCGAATTTTATCTTTTTTTTCTCCTATGCTACAAAGTTATCTTGGAGAGAATTAATGATAGTTTGGGTGTACGGACAACTGCCATAGTGGACAACTGCCATGCAGACAACTGCCATAGTGGACACCTGCCATCATGCCATGCAGACAACTGCTATAGTGGACACCTGCCATGCAGACAACTGCCATGCAATATATTATAATTTCATACTGGGTGAATTGTAATGCACTTGTAAACATAACCTTTCATGGGATTAATTTGATGTGAAGTATATTATTATCTTAACCTAAAAATGAAGTATAATATTAGTTGTATAGCCAGACTGCAGGAACTGGTAGTGTTCTCCAAGAAATCCTCTATTTTGGCTTCTGTTCTCAGTAAATTACAAGTAAATTTAGGAGGAAATTAAGGATTGTTCGCACAGAAAATGTTGAAAATGTCCCATGTTCTGCAGACTGGTCGTATAGTCCGAAATTGTGCATAAAGAAGGATAACAAATAATATTGACGGTAGATTCAGAATTTAAAGTTTGAAGTATATTAAATAAATTTCTTTTTAAAATTATATTTAACCCATTTAGCACCTTAAACAATCAAATGGTTGACAAGAAGTGGAAAATCTATATATGCAAAACTTTCTTTTCAAACATTTCAAAATACAAAGAATAGTACAAACACAAGTTTTACAGGTTAAAATTTCTAGTAGGTGTGATTTTGCATTTAATTATTGAAGAATTTTCATTGGGTTAATTAATATTCTTTATTTGTAAAGACAAATATTTTTGTTAGATTCAGGATTAGAAAATGAAGTAGTATTTATCTTATTTCTATGTTAAAAAATCTTACAAAGAACACTATACTCATTAACTTGTTTTATTAAATTTATTGTTAATACAGTTGATTACAAATCAACATTTTAGTTAACTCATATATGTCCAGTGTTGTGTGAAAGCAACTTTAAAATAGTAAGATGCAAAACCACACTCAGTCACTCACTAAAAATTTTAACCTGTAAAGCCTATATTTGTACTATTCTTTGTATTCTGAAATGTTTGAAAAAAAGTTTTATATCTATAGATTTCAATCTTTTTGTAAATCATTTGATTATTTAAGGCAAAAAATGTGAAAGGAAATGATTGTAACAAAGAAAGAAATTTAGTATCTATTTCAATGCTTCTTCATTCACAATTTCTTACTATACAATTGACATTTGCATTTTTATACTAAAATTTTAGGTTAAAATAATAATATACTTCACATCAAATTAATTCCCCAAGAAATGTTAGGTTTAGAAGTGCATTTACTGCATTACAAATTACAATTCACCCAAAATAAAATTATAATACATTGCATGGCAGTTTGTCACATGGCAGTAGTCCACTATGGCAGTTTGTCCGCATGTCAGTTGTCCTAGAGCCGATAATTTGATCATTTTGGAGAATTTGCTAAATTTTGGATAGAGCTGGAGAGAAAAATCGAGAGTTTATGAGACATACTATTTTACTTGATTATATATGTGGATTAATCCTGTCACCTGAGCCCAACTTCCAAGTCCTATTTAATTCCTATGTTCCCATCATCCCATCTTATTTGCTGCACCCAAATCCAATTTCTGTAAAAAAAATCCTGGGTGACTGGGGTGACTCGACTTTGCCAAATTGTATTTGATGGTAAATTCCTCTGATATGTTGGAGGACTTTTCAATTCTCTAAAATGAATATTCCTGCAATGTCAGAGGACTTTTCAATTTAAGCTATGCTATTTATCCCTATAGACAGACTTGGGGCCCAGATAAGGAAGATTTACCTACAATCTTCCCAGGCCCTAGGCCCCTATGCAGCCCAAGCCCTCTCAAGAGAAGAGAGTCTAAAACATTCTGAAAGAAATTGCATTAAAATATTGAATACCTACCATTGACAGACTATACATAGGTACTCAGTATCCTGAACCCTGGTTATAATTAATTCCTACTTTTACAAACATCCTTGGCAACAGGCAAACCAGAAAATTAAATTGTTAATAATATTTACCTCTTTATTGCAATTTCTCCATGAATCAGATACAGTAGTATTAGAGCTACTTTGACACTCAGAGCTAGCCATTGTTCTGGTATCTAGGATTTGAAGCACTGCAACTAGTTAATCTACTCGCTAATAAAAGGCGAGGAACAAGAACAAACTATCTAGTTGTAGACAGTATCTACCTAGTAGCCTACTCGAGCGTTCGCGCCAAATTTAGTCAGCTGATCAATTATTTGATAACTAAAAGTTGGATAAGCTATTACCCATATAAATGAAAGGGGCAGTGAACAGTTACAATATTTCTTTCTTGTTGATAAACCAATGGATGAGCATTAGAAAGTAATATAATTTCATTTTTTTAAATTGGATCTATAAAGATATACTTAAATAATTCTCAACTGCAATGCACAAAATTATAATGGATATTCACTACGCACTCACACGGTACTTCCAACTTTCCCTATTTCATTTAGGTATGGTGTTATTCACGGTCTATTTTTAAATTACCATTACATTATATAAAAAATTTATTTAGGCTCGAGTACAGGTACTGTTTCAATGCTCTTAATATATATATGGCACAATATTATAATGATCACAGTGGAGTATAATTTATAGCAACTTATTATATATTGTAATTTCAAGTACGTATTGCAAAAAATTTTAAGTTTTAATTATCAATTAATTTAGTATAATTTATAGCCTAAGGTATAAAGTCTAATTTGAAATCAAGGGCCACATCAATGACGCCAAAAGCAAATTAAATACAAGGGACTGAAAGAAGCAGTCAGAAATATAAGTGGCTAGATGAACTAAGGCACCTAACACAATTGGTAAAAAATACTCATGGATGCAGAAAACTTAGTCCTCGTAAAACTTCAAGTGGAGAAAAAAATTAAACTTGGTAATTATGAATAAAGACAATCAATAATCCAAATTACAAAAGTTTTATTCAAATAATCATTTTTATTAGTTATTCACAGGAAATTAATATAAAAGCAGTAATAAAGTAATCTATAAGAGTATCATTGTCATGTCAAAAAGTAAAAGATATAACCAAAAATGTGTACATTCTGGAATCAGTCCTCAATAATAGGTTCGAAAAATATTAAAAAACTCGTGTGAAAATTAGGAGAAAATCTTTTGATCATCATCAGGCAATGAACAAAAATATAAATAGATGCTTCGATTGTAGTATGTCGATATTTATGACGATATATGCATGTCATTTTTTTGCTTTTTCTCCCTATCCTGTTGTCTCAATAGGTATCGTTGAATCTTGCCGCTCACTGTTTTGGGAAACGAGGTCACAAATTCGATCTGGAAACAGAGAAGCAGAGATGAAAACTTAGGGTAAATAAACGTGAAATAAATAAATATATTGAGAATTAAAACAAGAAGAGAAAGTTAATAAATTATATTTTATAGTTTTGGAGCATGACCCAATTAGTTTTCGTGACGAAATCAAAGCAAGAGTTATGAGAAAAGTACTCGCAAACAGCTTACCCTATAAACAACATATATCTATTCGATTTCTTTTCGATTGCCTGGGATCTCGAATCGATGGATTGTTACATCGAACCGACAGACCGGGCAGTTGTTTGTAGGGTACCTACTATAGTCAAATTGAAATAGTTCCACGTGACCTTATGCTTTTCATAAAATTCTATGATATTGGTGTAGGACTCAAGTTCCTCATTCATATGTCCTTGGTTCACGGTGAGAGTTACTATCGTGACAGTGGACAGCTGCTGTCCCACTGTACTCGCACGCCAGTAGCTCAATGTTCATAGCATTGAATATGCACAACAGTTAATAGACTGATGTGGTCACACAGTGCGAGTAGCAGCTCTACAATAAGTTAATAACTAGCATAGGCCAAATCGCACGTTTACTCGCACCGTGTAACAAGGCCTTTACTTAATTTATACGTACCTCTCTTGGATATTTGTAAGGTGCTGTTGATGATTTCACGTGAGATTGTAACTCTATCTTCAGTGCATTTTCAGCCTCTTCGTTGTTTTCAATTAGTTTAGCATATTTCGGAGTTAAGTGGATGAAAGCCTTCACGTTCTGTTGATTAAATGAAAATGTAAGAAATACGATATTAGTTGTTATCAGTGCATTTTGTTTGTGTGATTTTAGGTCAAAGTTATTATAGTTTTCAGAAAAAAGAATGAGCTATCCCGTCACATATTAAATTTGCATATTTATATTCAATAAATTTTCAAATTTAAAACTGATCTTCATTTTCGTAGGGGTATATACCGAGTAGTCACAGATTGGTAGCTTTAAAGAAATACCCTGATTTATAACTACCTCTCCTCTAATCTCGTTAGGAACTCCAATAACAGCAGCCTCAACCACAGCCTCATGTTCAAGAAGACTGGATTCAACTTCGAATGGGCCAATACGGTAAGCAGAGGAACTAATAACATCATCGTCTCTTGCTACAAAAAATAGGTAGCCATCATTGTCGAAAAATCCACGATCTCCAGTTTGGTAAAATCCCTTTTGAAATACAACATCATTCGTCTCATTTGCATTCAAATAGCCTTTGAAGAGACCCAATGGTTTCGGATTGCTTCGAATTGATATCACCCCAACAGTCATTGGACCAACTTCTTTGAAATTGTCATCCAATATGCGAACGTCATAGCCTGGAGTAGGTTTCCCACATGATCCTTGCTTAAGCTTCATATCTTTTGTTGTACAACACACCAGTGTCGTTTCAGTCTGTCCATATCCTTCGAATATGGATAAACCTGTTTTGAGTTTCCAAATGCTGCTAACCTCTGGATTTAGAGGTTCTCCGGCACTCACACAATGTCTTAGAGCTTTGAAAGAGTACTTTTCAAGTGGAATTTGAATCAGAAGTCTATAAACTGTAGGAGGAGCGCATAAAACTGTAACAGATTCCTTCACCAAACCTTCCAATAAAGTCTCAGGATCAAATTTCTCCATCTGTGAGAAGATTGATTTTCGAATTAATATTTTTGTACAGAAGCAATTCAGTATAGTTATCAAAGGGTAAAAATCTAACCGTGTGAATGAATGCTGTTGCACCTGTTAAAAACGGAATGTAGAGGCTAGACCAGGCAGACTTTGCCCAGCCAGTGTCGGATACATTCCACAGGACGTCGTCTTGATTCAGGTCTAACCATGTTCTGAAAATTAATTACTATGAATATTTATCAATTACCAAAACAAAAATATCTACATTTTCCTTAAAACTATTCAAAATACCTTGCAGTAACCATATGCCCTTTAGCATAGTCTGTGTGAGTGTGAGGGACAATCTTAGGGTTTCCTGTAGTTCCAGATGTGAAATAAATTTGACAAACATCTTCCGGTTTCATATCTTGAAAAGTTGCTTTAGTTTCTGCTTCACTACCTTCTTTCACCAAATCCATATAACTATGCCAGCCGGGTCTGTATTTGAGACGAAAATGACAGTTATCAAACTATTTAATAGGTACCTATGTTTAGGTTTGCAATGTATCAGAATAAATCAAACCTACTCACCTAGCTTCAATAGGTTCGTCACTAACAGCTACTTTCAATAATTTTTCTTTTCCAAGTTTGATCTGAATTTTATCTACGGAATCCATCATTTCGGGTGTACAGAATATGGCATCTGCTCCAGAAACTGTCAGTCTGTATTCTATGTCCTTGGCTTGAAGCTGGATAGTACCAGGGCAGACGATCATACCTACAAAAACTTCAATAGATCAGCAAAAACCTAGCTAGGTTTTTTCAGTATCGAGATTTTGTTTGAACCATTGAACTAGATTTCACTTTTTTTCGACTATGTTTCTGATGATCTACGTACCATTCCACGCCCCAGCTACATTAATAGTCCACCATGGATATATTTTAGGTAAAATAACCAGAGCCAGTTTGGGAGCCCCGTGTGAAGTCTTTGCAAGACCTGTGGATAGGTTTTTGACATCTGCGAACAGTTCTTCATAGGTGTGTTGATCTCTGAATTGTTTTCCATCAGTGAAAATGAGGCAGCTTTTGGAACCCTAAATAAAAAAACTTGGCAGATTGGAATAATGATACAATTATTAATTGGAAAAAATGTTTTTAGGGTAAGTTTGACGTGTAACCGTCCGATAATTCAGAGCTTACCCTATATTCATTGTACAAATTCAACCAAAAATATAGAAAAAGAATTAATTTAGGTGTCTTACTTCTGCTTTGGAACCAAAAGCCATATCGCTGACGTCATATGGAAATTAAATACAATACACTCGAAGAAGCAGTCAGAAAGGAAAGTGGTTTAATGAACCAGACGCTGACAAAGCTCATGAATGTAGAAAAGCCACTCTGTGAATGCAGTCACTTACCAAGGAATGTGACGAGAATGGACACAAGCACCGGTGGCTGCACTCATTGATTGAGGAGGAAAATGAAGAGGTGATAGTAAATGAAGCCTACGAGTCTACCTAACACAAAATCTAAGACCTCGTAGTTGAAGATCATAACCCTAGTGCCATCATCTAAAACTGCAAGTAGCGTTAAAAAAATGATAAACATGGTAAAATGAAAAAATAAGATTATATATTCCAAATTACAACAGTTTGGGGCCTAAGGGACGAAACCCCCTTCTCTTCCATTCACATACCCATTCCATGGGTAACATTCGAGTAATCGAACGGTTCCACTTTTTATAACACATAAGAAAAACTTAAAAAGTATAAAAAATTGAACAATAATTGTTTCATACTTTTGTCTTACTTGATCGAAAATGTGTAACCGTTCTATAATTCGGAGCTTACCGAACCAGGCCTAACATATTGGATGTAGATTTGTAGAATACCTATGTTTGGAATGACTGCGTATAATAAATTATTCAGACAATGACTTATTTCTTGAAGGTCATTTCTTCATTAGCTATGACAATAACAAACAAATGAATAAAGCTAAAAAAGTTGATAAGAATATAATTCTAACATTACCAATATTGCTACATTACTCTGTCACAACATTGCTCCAAAATTGTTACAGAATTGCCACAATATTGTTAAAACATTGCTTCAATATTGAATTAACATTTTCCCAATATTGCTACGATATTGATTTCATATCTTGAACTCCTGGATCTGTTATAAATACGGTAGGCCCTAAGCAATGAATCTAATTAACTTTTTTTTTTGCATATATGTATTGCACTGTTTTTGATAAAGCATGTCATGAAGAATAAAATGTGCAATTGCCATGCTTGAATAGCTACAAACAATTTATGATGTCTGTGCTAGAAAATCTATTAATAGTCACCACACTCACATTATGTATTGCTGTTTTCTGTACAGCGTCCCTCGCCAAATTGAAACTCTGGATAGGGGTTTTGATGTCATTATGGCAGTACCTGGCAATGATGCTAGTGCAATGGTCATCATTTTGTGGGTTGAAACATGTTTGAAACTTGCTGGAGCCTAGTCCGAATTGTAAAGTCGGTAATGACATAGGTAGGCATCTTGAGGTTTGGGAAATCGTGTTTCTGTTCAAAAGAGTTAATGTTCTCAAAAGCATATTATATACAATGGATTCTAACTAATTATATATCTGAAAATAAAGAGTAGAGAACTAAATGGCACACTGTATATCCTGCTGTATTTTGTTTAAAGTTGAATATAACAAAGGGCCAGTGGCCCTGAGTTATGAAATAACTAATACTTCATAACTCAGGAGTTTCACTGTATCATAAATTAATTGTACTCTTGTTTTTTGCATAACTATTCAACCAACCTGAAATTTGGTAGTACGATTGGTCATTATCCAAAAACAGTTTGATGAGATTTTGGGAGCGATCGGGTTAAAGATCAATGTCAAGTTAAAGCAAAGGTCAAAATCGATTGAAGCAGTGGTGAAGGTATGCGCTCTACGACTGCCCGTTCTAGTTTTAATTTTTTACAGAATACTGTTTAAGTGGTTATAGTTTTTAGTATGAATAGTTCACGTATGAAACTTTCTAATTATGTTTCACTGCTTTTCTCTTTTAAGAAGCTTAGCTTTGCTGGAGCTTATTTAGAACTTTTTAGTTCACCGTGTGTTTATTTTTTTACAATATTTGAGATTAAAAAAATAAAACAATGAAAAAAGGACAGTTCCAAATCTTCAATCATATTAGAAAAAGTATACACTACATAATAATTAAAATTATATATTGTATTATATTTATTGTTGAGAATTCTAAAGGTGTTGAAACACATTTTTTTATTATTTTTAAATTTATTTCAATGTGGTATCATGATTACAAAAGAGAGCTATACAAATTCTTCAAAATTACTGAACGAGTTTTACGACAAAATCATCGATCCTCAAAATACAGCCGAAAAATTTCAAGAATTTATTTTGTAACTATAGCAGGGTAAGTTACGAATTATCGGTAGATTCCATAGAGTTATGACAAACTACACTAGAGAGAGGTAGTGTTGCAGCGATTGCAGGACGCTGAAAACCTTATTTTGTTTCAGTTAAATCATTACTCCATTGAAATGACACCAGATTGCCAGTTAAGTGACCCCAAAATAAGAAATTAACCGTTCTGCAAGACGCGATATAATTTTGGCCACTGGCTCACCACCATGATATGTTCTACATTTTCGGTATTGAAATTTTGCACGTACCTATATAGAACTCCTATGTATTCGTCTGAAATTTCAAAGCATTTGGATAAATATTCTAGGAATAGTTCCATATTTTTAACTTCAAACACTAAATTTTGCTCTGGTCAAAAGTTAAGGGTTGCCCTCATAAACTTTGGAATATTCGCGGATATTGGCAATTAACTTTAATAATTGTGAATAATTCTTTGCTATATCACTAATACATCTTCTACTACAAAATTCTAATAATTTTGCACAATATGAAGGAGTTATCCATCTTCTATTCATCTTCAAGAAATGTCCACAAGTTTTCCCTCTGATACAGTCTCTAATTGTCGTTGCAAGAAATTTCTATTGCCACATGAAGGTCCAAAACGATTGTGCAACATATTGTGGCTCAACATAAGCAGTATGGAGTTGTTGATTACAAACCGAAGAATGGTAGACTTCCCAAAGCATTGCTGAGAGAAGATCATGCTAGTCTTCAAAGTAGCTTGCAAGGTAATTTCAACACTTCTGGTCAAATTTTTCGTGAGATAGATGTCATGTCTGGTGGTATAGTGTCCCAGTCTACTTTTTCGCTTCGACTTCAACAAGTTGGTTTGCAATAATTTGTCCCTGCATCGAAGCTTTCAATCTCAAAAATGAAACGGAAAGTGATATACTTGTGTTTTGTCATGAGTATGTCGTTTGGTCGATTGATCAGTGGTCGAAAGTACATTCTAGTGATGATGGAAGAAAAATCTTTGGTTTACAGGAAACTAAAAATTAAACGTTAAATCGGGGAAATGTAAACTCTGAACTGCGTCCAGAAAACGGTTAATTTTGGAGGAGGTAGTGTGATGGTCTTAGTGGTCATTTTTTCGGCAGGACCTGGTCCCATTGTTCGTCTACGAGGAGGAGTTATTGCAGAAGTATAAAACATCTCTTTCGTTATCATACTCTCCCCTACCAACAAGCAGCTGACCCTCAACCACAGAGTTTAAAGCAGGACAACGTACCCTACTACTCAGATAAAATAAGTTACGACTCTATTAGAAGATGAAGAAATTGCTCTAATGAGCTGGCTTTCACAGAGTCCTGACCTCAATCGAATTGAGATTGTTTGGATAACAATTGGAGACTGTACTCAGAGAAGAAACACAAGAAATGTGGAAGAATTGTGGACATTTCTCGAGGAAGAATAGAAGATGGATAACTCTTTCATATTGTGCCAAATTTGTAGAATTTTGTGGTAGAAGATGTATTGAAGGGATATAGTAAAGAATTATTCACAATTTATTAAGTTAATTGCCAATATCCGCGAATATTTCAAAGTTTATAATGGCTACCCTTAACTTTGGACCAGAACAAAATTTAGTGTTTGAAGTAAAATATGGAACTATTCCTAGAATATTTGTCCAAATGATTTGAAATTTCATACGAATACATATGAGCTCTATATGAAAATACGTGCAAAATTTCAATAATGTGTGTTTTGTATTTTTATGATTTTTATGAAATTAATGATTTAGATAACTTGTTTTTGCCTACCCTTATATTTTGTCCTCTACTGAACAAGAAAAAACGATATAAAAATTATTATAGTATAATAACAATTATTATTTAATGTCTAATAATAATAATCTTTATATCGTTTTTTTCAGATATGACCGAAGATGTAGTACTGACCGATAATTCGCAACCACATTGAAGAAATATCTTGTATTTATTCCAAGTAATTTAATATATTTAAATATTGATTATTTTTTTGCCATTCCAATTTTAAAAATTCGCGTCATTTGATCGAAAATTAATTTTGCAAATTTACTATCAAGAATTTTGTATGGTTTAGATTAATAATACAGTCAAATAATTTACTGTCTTTATTTACTGTTTAATTCTTCAAAAACAAACTAGTTAGAGTAATGATAGTGAATTGCGGATACATATACTATAAGAAAGGTTGGAGTAGTAACTTCTGGTTGGTGGTTTGGACGGAGGAGATGGCCACTCTATCGCTCCCAAGACCAGAAGTCACCTGTAAAGGAATATTGCAAAGTAAATGAAAAAAAAAAATAGGAAGATACCTTTCAGATGCGACTGATGCAACGGGAAATTTGGCGACTACTGACGAGGAGGCGACAAGCCATTACCATCCATCCAAAACACTACTGGCCACCATATTCTAAAGCTGCCAGATATGCTAATTAAACTTGTAGGAGAGCGAACGAGATACTTCTATCACCTGGTCAGGTGTAACTCTCTGAAACATAGCTAGATAGCTAATTACTTATTGAGGAATGAGGTCAATGGTCTAACCTTTTTGGTCTGTGCTTTACATTTATTGAATTAAATCACTGCCAGAAACCTCGCACAAATGAATACAAATATATTTTAAAATATAAATATTAGACACTCCCGGGGGAGGATTCATGTTCACAAAAAATTGAACATGAATAGTTTAGATGAAGGTCACTCAACAAAATAATAATTTATTTTTCGTGCGAGTACTCTTCATCAAAGTTTATTTTAATATTAAAATCAACAAAACACAATTATGGCGTCTCTTATATTACCATACTAAGTGATGGTTTAATAAAACGCCAAGAACACAAATACAAAAAATTAACAAGAAAAATATCACTCCTAATAATAAGGAGGAAAACAATTATTTACAAATGGATTTACGCATTATACTACGAAGCCAGTGCTGCAATCCTTTTAGATGCTTTCGCAGCAGCTTTTCTTATAGTATATGTATCCGCAATTCACTATCATTACTCTAACTAGTTTGTTTTTGAAGGATTAAATAGTAAATAAAGACAGTAAATTACTTGACTGTATTATTAATTTAAACATACAAAATTCTTGATATGGTAGCCAGTATGGGGAGATGCATGATATATAACAATATATACATGGACAATGGCCTGATTAGTTCCAAGGATCATGACACTCTTGCAATTTTGTTTTAAATTATATAATTGAAAATTTAATTAAAAAATTGTCTGCATGGATTTCCTTTTTCTACATTAATATTATCGGGTAAAACCTAAATATATGCCTTTAATTATTTAAATCAATTAGGATTTATATATTATAGTTTCGAATTTAATACGCATTTATGAAGCCTATTTCAATTACACTATACATATTCCGACTATGGAAGATGGTGGTTACATATAACCAAGAACAGTATATATGCAATGCTCTTGAAAGTCAATATTATCCGTCTATAGGGTACTATTCGTTTACTAGTGTACTTGCCCGTTGAGAATAACGGGTCATCATCAATACCAATTTATTACCCGTTATTAGGTTACTTTTAATGAATTAAATTAAAATTAAATTTTCTATACAATCTAATTTATTTTATTGATAAAAAAAATTTAATTTAGTAAAAAAAACCAGGAGAATTAAAATATCGAGTCAATATATTCCCGTGTGTATCATAGTTACATTCTTCATGTTTAATACCCGTCCTGTAAAAGAGGCCACCAAATAAATAAATAAATAAACACACGAGGGAAAGTATTAGGACAGATAGTAACAGTAATGCCGTTGTTTGAAATGTCTCCTATGGCTCTATTCTATTTATATCTATCATATCTTTCATACGTTTGTCTATGGCAAGTGGTGACTCAGTGGTCAAAATAATATCGCGTTTTACGGGACGCTAAAATCTTTATTTTTGGGTCACGTGACTGGCAATCTAGCGTCAGTTTAATGGAGAAATGATATAACTGAAACAAAAATTTAATGGAGAAATGATATAACCGAAACAAAATTTAATGGAGAAATGATATAACTGTAACAAAATAAGGTTTTACATCGTCTTCCTGAGCGTCCTGCAATCGCTGCAACACTTCCTCTCTCTAGAGTACCTAGTTTATCATAACTCTATGGTCTAGGTCACTCTAGGGTATTCTAACACTGGTAAGAATTTGTGCAATCCTGTTTCATACCCTTAATTAAAATTATAAAGGTAGGTAGCCATTGTCATTTATCCTGTACTTTTATGAGTTACTTTTCACATGAAATAATAATATAGTTGTATCCCACGTATTAATTCCTTTTAATGCAAATGCTAAATCTACTACCTATATTTATGTGCAAAATATGTACCTACCATTGTAAGTACCTCAATAAAACCTACTACCTCATTATATAAATAATTAAACCCCAAAAAACAAACAGAAAATGGTAAAGGCACTGAATGTCCATTTTTCGGCACTGAAAAACTCAATCTAGAGCTTCTATTTATCACTTTCTGCCCTATAATGTTTACAATAACCATCCACTACGAAGTCAGAGTCGCAACTGATTCACAGTATATAGTATATACATATAGAATAGGAAGTAGGTTATCTCACATATTCTCACTATGTACTGCAGGGCACAGCAACATAAAGGGTGTAGTAACTAGTAGACGACGCAAAAAATTGACGTCACCAAAACAACACATATTTTGTTTGTGACCGAGCGGCTCATAATACCTCGTATTTGCATGTTAATATCGAGAAGTTTAAAGTCAATTTATAAGTGTTTCTTGTGATAAATAGTAAAAATAACGATTGATCTAAGAATTGTATGGATATAATTCAGGTTTGTTTTTATTGTTATCTTCTTTTACTTATCTATGAGAAATAAGGTCTTAAACATATGCTACCTAGGAGCCTAAACTAGTGCTAGTTAACTGCTAAACTGTAGTTCATATGAATAACAATTACAAAATAAAATAATGGAAAAACAATTTAACCAATGCCTAGTTAGTAATTGATAAGAAAAAAATTACATTTAGTAGTGACTAAGTTTAAGTAAGTAGTCCCATGTTTCAAAGTGTGGTCAGAGTCGCCAGTTCACTGGAGACTTTCCAAGAATAAATCTGAATAAAATATCTAAATAATAAAAGTTTTATATATGGATATACTACTATTATCAATACAATTATAGGCCAAAAATTTAAACCATAACGATTAAAAATGAACTAGTTATTAACCCCAAAGCATATTATTACCGTAGCAATCGATACAATTTTTAAGATTTTCCGGTCACGCGTGGTCACGTCAAACTAGATTCTATTAGCTGATTGCCATACCCTATATCTTACTGTACCCTGGTGAACTGTGTATTCTATTCTTCAATATCACCAAACAAGGTAGTCACAAATAATAGTCGTAATATTAACTGGTAAATGGTGCGTGACGTCATTACAACAACACTACGGTAACAAATTAATAATGAATTTTATATTTTCAACCATTTAAAATAACGAGTTAAATTAATAAAAATAAATTTCTTACATGTCTGAAAATGTGGAACTGTCCGATAATTCGTAATTTACCCTAATTGACTCACAATCGAGAAAGTTAAAATGAAGAGTGAAAAGTTTTGTTATAATTTTTTTTTTATAATGTACTTGGGTAAAGTAACAATTACCAGATGCGAAATTATAAAATAATTAAATTTATCAGAAGATTAAACGTCTGTTTGGGAACCAAGAGCCATATCGATGACGTCAATAGGAAAATAAAATACAAGGGACTGGAAGAAGCAGTCAGAAAATAAAGTGACTCCATGAACCAAGTCACCTACCACCGTAGGTGACAATTCTCATGGATGCAGAAAAGCTACTCCGTGAATGCAGTCACTTACCAAGGAATGTGACGAAAAAGGACACAAGCATCGGTGGCTGCACTCACGGATGGAAGAGGAAAATGAAGAGGTGATAGTCAATGAAGCTTACGAGTCTACCTAACACAAAATAAAAAAAACTCGTAGTTGAAGAGCACAACCCTAGCACTATTCTCTAAATCGGCAGTTAGCCTTTCAAAAATGATAAACATGGTAGCAAATGAAAAAGACAATCCATAATCCAAATTACAACAGTTCGGTGACCAAGGGATGCCACCACCACCACCACCCCTTCTCTTCACCACAGACAGCTTCAGGATAGAGCCCCTGGGTGCATATCAGAATTAAATACCGGAGAATAATATCAAAAGTTATTATTATATAATTGCATTAAATTATTTAAACTTATTCAGTGTTGGGAGATTAGTCTCAATTTACTATAAAATATAATTAATAAAATTCCACAAAGTATTGAGATTGTTTTAAAACCAACCGAATTTAAATCGAACGAATATTAAGGAAGTTATTAAAGTTTTTAAATATGAAGCACTACCATTATACAATAAGCACCCTGTGCTTTAAAATCTGTATCATTTTATAGCGTCCTTCATAAGCGTACAAGATATACCTTGTAGAAATCGAGACTAATTTAAACCAGTTATCTATTCAGCTGTTATGATACAACCATTCACATGTTACCAAGCTTCTGTCTCTAAACATTATATACGAAGAAATAAGTAAACAAGAGACAGACTCGATTGTAGTTACTGTGTATACTAGTTTGTAAAGTTAATTATGTAAATAGACTTATGTAGAAGCTTAAGTTAAGCATTAAGAAAAAATAATTTTTGTATATAGCTGGAATAAAGAAATATCTATATATTTGACTATTTGAGAATGTTTTCAGAAATAATATACAATAAAAGATGCATTTTAAAAGAAATTATATTTTTTATAATTTTCAGAAAAAGGTTTTTTTTAATATATTTTTAGGATGTTTTTAATGTTACTAACTCATTGATTGGTTCTGGAGATTAACCATGAGTGTGCATACAGGGGGGTGTCGGTTAACAATCATGACGTGTGCAGTACAACAAATTAGCGGATACAAAAAATTACATTACAGCCATCTATGTTGAGAGTTTTAAATTTCTTATTATTTAAAATGTAATTTAAGTCAACACATAACTATAAGCAAGGAGCACTAATGGTTTAGTTTTCCGCCCCCTGTTGGCTCCTCCCCTTTGCCGACCAATCAGAGAAAAGTAATTCTTAAAAACATTAACCGTAAAAGTATTATGTTTGCAGCACTGTATCGATAGAAACTCAAAAGTAACAATATCAAAAAAACCTTATGCCCTGTTTACTATAATTTTTACAATTTTTGACGGAAGAAACATAACCTTTTTGGGCACACCGTAACATTTTAGATGAAAATACCTATGAACGTGTTTGTGCAATTTGTTTAATATTGTAGAATGTAGATAATAATCCATGTTCATAAAAATCAATTTATTACAATTATGTTAACCGAGTCTTAATGTTAAAAAATAAGTATATAAAAACAATTTTCTATGCACAATGTCCTACCACGGGTCCTCCATTTCTTTCATAGCATATTTGAACATTTGATCTTGAAAACTGGATACTAGTTTGTAAAGTTATATAAATAAACTAAGAACATAGAAAATCAAGCAAGCAACAGCGTTAGTAAATTAGATTGCACAGGGTGGGCTCTAAGTAAGGTACAGCCAAAGAGAAAATATTTTTTGAAAAGTTATTTTTTGACAAAAATGGAGAAGTTATTTTTTTGACAATTTACTAGTTTCGCATTTCCAAAATTAAACTTTACTAATTGTAATATTTGTAAATATTTTAAAACGACGTCCAATTTATTAAAAAAATAATAGGAAATTATAAAACTGTGATTTGAGATATTAACATGATGCGGAGACACTTTTCTCTGATAGCAACTTTTCAAAACCTATTATAGTTAAAAAACTAAAAATAGTAATAGAGATTTTGTTGCTCTAGAAGGAAAATGGAAACTTCGAGTGTAATTTTATCCCACCAACAATCACAATATATTTCTACTAAAACTCATAAAATCGAACAACGAGCAAAAACAGTGAAACTTTATTACCGATGAAAATAAATGTCCAGTTGCTGCAGTTCAGAGAGTATTTATGGCATAAAAACAAGACCTAAGAGGTGCATAATATACACGTATTTGATTTATAACAAATGAGTTTAAATACTTTATTGTGGGTATATTGTATGAATAATTGAAAACAGGCCGCATTATACAAGAAGCAAAAAAAAGGAAACTTTTAACATCTCCATTTAAAAGCAGATATTTTGGTAAATCATCCAATTTAAATGCAGTTTTAGATTCTTTAAGTAGAAGAAAGTCAGAGCAGGAAATAACAAGAGTGGTTCATAATTAAATGATAATTAAAAACATAATTGGTATACATAAAAACTGGGACAGACAGACAGACTGACAGCGCTGTGACGGACCTCCGAACACACGAAATGATACTTCAGTTCAGTGTGTTGAAGACCATAGTCCTAAAACTACAGTTTCTGGATTTTAGCTTTCAAAGGAAGATAAATAGACTTAGAAGTTATTGTTGTAATATATTTACCATTAAAGAAATTACTATAGGAAATAGACGTTCAATTTAACTAGTTACGTATTTGGTAAAAGATATATTTTCTGAAGTATTTTTACATAAAATTCACTTTACCAGAAAAATTAGTTCATAAGTAATTATTATCATTAATGTAAATCGGTGATATTTAAAATACATCTAAATATAATATATAAAATGCAATAGTTAAAATTAATGTGCATTTTATGTGTACATAGTTTCTTTAAAAAAATAGAAAGTACATATTTTGAAGAGTCTTATACCTAGCAACAGATTGTTTATTTAATTTTAATAGTAAATTGCACAATATGGTGGAGTCGTCCGAATACTCGTGTGTATGTCAAAAGGTATATAAAAGTGTAGCAAATGAAGAATAATTAACAGCAACTTTAAGTACTATCATAGGAAGAAATACAGAAACTATAAGTACTATCATAGAAAGAAGTACAGAAACTATAAGTACTATCATAGAAAGAAGTACAGCAACTTTAAGTACTATCATAGAAAGAAATACAGAAACTATAAGTACTATCATAGAAAGAAGTACAGCAACTTTAAGTACTATCATAGAAAGAAATACAGAAACTATAAGTACTATCATAGAAAGAAGTACAGCAACTTTAAGTACTATCATAGAAAGAAATACAGAAACTATAAGTACTATCATAGAAAGAAGTACAGCAACTTTAAGTACTATCATAGAAAGAAGTACAGCAACTATAAGTACTATCATAGAAAGAAGTACAGCAACTATAAGTACTATCATAGAAAGAAGTACAGCAACTATAAGTACTATCATAGAAAGAAGTACAGCAACTATAAGTACTATCATAGAAAGAAGTACAGCAACTATAAGTACTATCATAGAAAGAAATACAGAAACTATAAGTACTATCATAGAAAGAAGTACAGCAACTATAAGTACTATCATAGAAAGAAGTACAGCAACTATAAGTACTATCATAGAAAGAAGTACAGCAACTATAAGTACTATCATAGAAAGAAGTACAGCAACTATCAGTACTATCATAGAAAGAAAAACAGCAACTATAAGTACTATCATAGAAAGAAGTCAATTTGCTATCAACGAAAACAAAATTAGTTTATCTAACCGTTTAGTAAAAAATATTATTTTGAAAAATGGATTATAATTTCGACAGCGCTGCCTAATGTATTTACTGACATATACAGTAAAGCTCTTGAGTTATGAAGTTCTGAGTTATGAAGGACCTGAGTAATGAAGTGACTGAGTAATGAAGGACCTGAGTTATGATGTATTTTCTATGTTTAAATTATAGAAAACGATATAAGTCATGAATTTTGTCCTAGTTATCCCTCAAAGACCATAGTTTTCTCCAAGATTTTAATCATGGAAAACAATCAGTGTCCCTGAGTTATGAAGAAACCATTACTTCGTAAAAAGGGGTTTCACTGTAGTTTTAATTCTAGCTATCTTTTACTAAGACTTCAATTTATCTTTTATCAACTATGTAGGGTAAGTTCTGGATTATCGGTCAGTACTACATTTCCGGTCATGTAAGAAAAAACAATATAAAAATTGTTATTATTACACAGTGCTATCTAATACTTCTGCAAACCCGGGTTTGCAGAAGTATTAGATAGCACTGTGTAATAATAATAATTTTTATATTGTTTTTTCTTATGTGACCGAAGATGTAGTACTGACCGATAATCCGGAACTTACCCTATAGTGTAATACACGTAGGTTGTGTAGCACATTCAGGGTCAATGCACTTTATGTACACATGTATAATGCATCGCTTTTCAAGTATTTATACTGCTTCAGTATGTTTGAAATCAGTTGTTTTAAATCAGTTTGGTGTATAATGTGAATTAGATATCTTCTAGTTCTAAAAACAAGTGCATCTAATATTTGATCTAATTGTGATCTATTTGATGTAATTATGATCTATTTAATCTATTTTTAGAATAATGTAAGCCTTATGCCTATAGACTATAGTATAGACTATAGAGTATAGATTTTATGTTCGATTTTCCTATAAAATGACATTTATAGTCTGACCGTATTTAGGATACTATATATAGCTCGCCTATATATCGTTCATTTGCCCTATAAGATAACACCTATATCTACTATAATTACAACCATGACACATTGTGCTAACATGGGTACTAGATGGTTAGATGGGCAAGAGATGACAGACAGAAAAGTAACCTAGAAATTTTTTATAAGACTAATGTTGTTTTCAATTCACATGACGTGTTACCTTGGGAAAAGGTTGGTTCAATGTGGCGAAACCATCTCATGGAATTGTCACATTGGCCAAAGCTAATCAATATACAGGGTGGCGCAAAAAAAAAAGGAAAGCCATTTTTAAACTAATCTATTTTACAAACTATCAAAGCTAGAAATTTTCTAAAAGCACAGTTTTATTTGATAACTTTTTTTCTATCTATCTTGATAATCTGTTAAGAGTTACGACAAAAATTAAACATTCTGCAGCGAATTAAAAAAAGGTAAATAAAAAGGGCTTGCTCAAGCACAAAATATATGAAAAAAATCATAAGAAGTATAAATCATTTTATATAGATGTAAAAACATTAAATTCTACTATTTTTTGTAATAAATAAGAGAAAATAAAACAAATAATTACCACTTGAAGTTGGTTTTTGTAGGTGAAATTGATATCTTTATAAAATCATCTCGCCGTTAATTTTTGTCTCCTATTCGAAACCCTCAAAATGCAGCTTTCAAAAGAACAAAGAGTTTTTGTTGTGACAATTTTTTAAACACTGTATATAAGTTTTACGCAGGTTCAACCACATTTTGAACAACGCTTTCTGGAAAGATTTGCAACAACTATAAAACCATATTGACAAATGTTAAGTTCAAAACTGAAGAAACCACTTTAAATTTGAACAATAAGTCATCATGTCGCAGGAGAAAAGAATGAACACATGAAAACAATAATCTCTTTCATGAACAGCATATTGAGAATACAAAAATGTAAATCAGATGGTTAGGATTAGATATCATTTTAGAGACATTTCACTCAAACTATTAAACAAGATTTAGATATTATCCTTTGAAGAAGCTGAGGCTTGAAGGCTTGTAAGGCTTGAACTCTTAGAACTGATTTACTCCACCTTCTAAATTTTGCAAAATGGTTTCCCCAAAGAAATGCACATTTTGAAGAAGATATCGTGATTGGTGATGAAGATGTCAATAACAATAACGTGAATTGAATGAAAAATTTTAGGATTTAATTTTTACAACTACCATATGTAAATAAATTATTCCTATTATGAACTCTTTTGTGGTTTTCTTCCTCGCGCAAACCCTTTTTATTTAGCTTTTTTCAATTCGCTGCTGGATGTTCGTAACTCTTAGCAGATTATCAAGATAGATGCAGAATAAGTGAACGAATAAAACTATGCATTTAGAAGTTTTCTAGCTTTGATAGTTTGTAAAATAAACTAGTTCAAAAATGGGTTTCCTTTTTTTTTGCGCCACCCTGTATAGCGTATCAAGATTAAATGGGGGAACTTGGGATCTATTTACTTTTAAGTAGGAAATGAAAATCAAGAAAAATTTCTGACCGTAAAAGTAAATCAAGAAAAAATTCGGACCGTATAAGTAAAGAGATCCGAAATTCGTATCAACTTTTTGAAACGATTTTTTGATCGAATATGGAGGATTTAGATTTAACGATTCGCAATTAACAAAAAGTATTTGAATTATTACTTTATCGTTCTGCAAAACTGTTTTCGGGCTAGACACATCATTAGTTATTCAAAATAGCAGTTTATTATCAATAGATAGTTATTATGATAAATAAAACAATGTAAGTTTGCTTTGGTCGTGATATCAAACTATCAAAATTGATGATTTAAAAAGTTATGTTTTGTGCTAAATAAAAATTTGGCCAATGTTACAGTCTACTTGTTAGGTGCAGTACATATCTTGCATAAATCTAATATCCTTCCTCACCCACTTCCTATATGTTTATTATTATTGTTTATTAATGAGTATACTGTTTTAACTGATTTTCTTTTAACCCAGATATATTATATCGTTAGAATCTTGAATATTCTGTTATGTAGGTTGCCGTTTGCTAAATAGGTCTTTAATGTACTAGTACCCTTATTAATTATTAGTATAATACATATCAATGTAATTTGAGTCAACCTCAATATGATGTAAGGTACATTTTGTTCAATAAGGCCCCTCTCACAGTGATATCACTGAGAGGAGCCGGTACTGTGTTAATATGTCTGTTGAAATAAAAGTAACGATATATTTTTTCACTGACACTGAAGCACTGAGAGGAGCCGGGCGGGGGCCGTAGACGTCCCGGACGGATCACTGACATTCGTGAAGAAGCCTTTATGGTTCATATTACCGATGCTAACGCAATAAAGGAAGTAGAGATTGGATAACGGAAACCAAAGTGTAGACAGGGGTAAATAATTAGACCTCTCACTACATTATTCTATATTTGTCTTCTCTAACTATCTATTTTTCTAGTTACTATTTCCAAAGGTAGAAAGTTATGTTTTGTTCTCAGAATTACAATCAACTGATTAATTATAGTTATATTCGTTCATTGATTAATAGTATTAATTTTACCAATAGATTAATTCTTTACTATATTATAAAGTCACTCTATTTACATAGAAAATAAAGCTATTTTGACAGAAAGATGTTGTGCTGAATTGCCAATGTAGGTTTTCTATTACTTGTAAAGATATCTATAAATTAATAATGCATTTAGAATAAGATTTTTATTTCTCTTTTATCATTATTTAAATATTTTATATAACATTACGAACTTATTAATAATAACTATTGAACTATCTAAGTCTTAAATTATAAATTATTAAATCCTCTCATTTATATATTGTGACTAGGTGACTCCAATGTGGAAGTGCCATATTTTAAATATAGAACCTCGTTACAACCTGAAAGGGTGACAAAAGCCCACACCGACAAAAGCCCACACGACAAAAGCCCACACCGACAAAAGCCCACACCGACAAAAGCCCACACCGACAAAAGCCCACACCGACAAAAGCCCACACCGACAAAAGCCCACACCAACAAAAGCCCACACGACAAAAGCCCACACCGACAAAAGCCCACACGACAAAAGCCCACACCGACAAAAGCCCACACAGACAAAAGCCCACACCGACAAAAGCCCACACTGACAAAAGCCCACACCGACAAAAGCCCACACAGACAAAAGCCGAAGTAATATACTGTTCTAAATCACCTACTTGTTTTCAACAGACGAGCAACAAATAGCAAAACAAACTGTGATTAAGTGTAGCTAGGGAATGATTGATTTCATATATAGGACGATTTGTACTTATACTTATACTAATAAAAGTATACTATCATTAAAATTTTATAATTTTTCTTACATGATCGAAAATGTGGAACCGGTCGATAACTCAGTTTTTGCCCTTATTTTGATGGGTGAGATGGTTTTTAAATTACAGCTTGTTAATGGTTGGTGTGAGCAATTATGAATAATAATTTTCATGGTAAGATATGGCTATTGAAACTCGTATTACATGCACCTTATATGTGATTAATGTGGTTTTGAATTTTTTTATGAAATTTTTTTTTATGATTTAAGAAAATTTTATTTTAATTTCATGAAAAAAAATATAATGAAACTACAAGTGGTTCAATTGTGACTTTTTTGTTGCAAATAAATAATAAATTTACTCGTATGATGTACATTTTAACCTTACAAGTTTTCTATGCGCAATAGAAAAGTACGTTTTCATCAGAAAATAAAAGTGTATACTCCAGGAGAAATAAATTAGATTGTAATTTACATTATTCGTATAATTCGAACCATGACAATGACTTTCAAGTTAATTCATCATTTGAATTCGAAAAGGATTATTTAATTATTATTAGAGTGTTCCATATTTAGAAACACTGTTTTAGACCATACTGTACTAGCAGTTTCACTGCCGCGTTTTCACTGCCCACTTTACGCTTCTTCAATTAACAGCAGTTAAATGAATGGAAGGCGGTAAAAACGCTAGTGTAGTATGCAAATATTCTTTCCATTCATTTACACGTGATTAATTGAAGAGGCGGAAACAGAGCAGTGAAAACGCGGCGGTAAAACTGCCTGTATATCATAGGCCTTAGATATTGAACGTTTTATTTGAAATAAACGTTTCTTCAACGTTCTATTTGAAAAATAATCCAGTAAAAAAACATTTTCGAGAATTTTGAAGTAATTATCCAGATATAAAGTTATGGTGGGGCCATAGAAGATTAGGAGAGTTCACCTTATAATCTTCTATGGCCCAACTATAATTTTTCTCCAGTAGAGTCTATTATGGTGGGGCCATACAAGATTAAACGAAGATTTATCATTTATTGATGTAAATGTTCTGATCTTATTAAATAAATAACATATTAAGTAATCAATTACAAGTCAATATTATGAAATTGTTTATTGTAAATTTAATGTTATTATACATTGGTAATATTAATAATAATATTGGCAATGTTTGAATGTTGCCCCAAGAAAGAATATTACTGGGGGAAAATATCCCAAAATTCGTATGTATTTTAGTTATCCCTCAAACTATTTTCTATGATAACTATCATAGAAAATAAAAATTTAATGGGAGACTATTGTAATTCGAATGTATTGCATATAAAATGATAGTGATTATTTATAATTATGCAATTAATTAACACTACCTAGTTATGAATTACTAATTGAGTATTCATTTCAAACAGAATTAATAATTAACGAATTAAATTATACGAAATTATTTTACTTGCATGATATAAAATGTAGAAACATCGGTAGGTAACTCTGACCGATTGTAAATCAAATGATTAACCACAATAAAATATTCTACGACAATCCAATTGTGATAAATTTAAAAACACAGTCCATCGTCGGACATATAATCTTAACGACATTTTCTGAAATTATAACATTTTACGATAAAATACCATCAATATTTAGCGTAATGGACAATAAAAGACGATCTGCCGATTGTAAATTTTGCCACTGGTTATATATCCTTCAAAAAAATATCGATAGCCTAATTTTTATTTCTCAGGACATTTTAATAAAAAAATAAAATATAATAATTTTATTTTTTCATAAATCTTAAATAAATAATCATAAATAGAAAAACGTACATAAAAAAAATTATTTAAAAATAATTAAAAGGTGATTAGTTACAGGGGTTTTCTTTAGTTGGAATACCTATATACATTCCTATTCTCACCTGGAATTCTCGCGTGCAGTGACGGTTCCAACTGGAATTCCTTCCTCCATTGATCTGTAATATGGATTCCTGTCCAGATTGTCCTACATTTTGACTACAGGCAAATCCTATGGAATAGTCCATTTACTGAAAAGAAATTAGGCTAACTTATGAATTATAGAACAGTTCCACATTTTCGATACTAAAAAAATATGCTATTGAAATTTAAAGTTAAAATTTCACATTAATCGAAAATGTGGAACAGTTCGATAATTCATAACTTACCCAAATAATTCTTTAATATTCTTAAATTTTTGAAAAAATGAATTTTTGAACAGTATTTTTATTTTCATTTAAAGGATATCTTTTTGATGACCTCGAGGACATACCTTTCGAGGTTACATCTAAACCAGGTCAGCTTGGTTTGTTTAACCTGCTCCTGCCTCACTGGAACGAAATGTACAGTGCTATTTAAACCTATATTGAATATGTGTGATTGAATATAGGCCTAACTGTATAATTCAAAACCCTTATTAAGTATGAATGGTTCTATGAATCAATGTTCATACCAATAGTTTTAATTGGGATAACATTTTCTCAGTTCAATAACATATGATTTGATCCAATGGAAGGACCACAAAAATATATAAAAGTTAATCCAAGATAATGAGCTACTTGACTTAGCTAACTCATTGCCAAGAACACCTGTAACTAATTAGTACTGAACACTCTAAGCCTTTGATGGGTAACTGTAGAAGAAATATATTATATACTTATATAAATTTGTTGTTATTCTTCTTCTTAGATTTTGAAATAATGAAGTGAAAGAAAATATGAAAAAATATTCTAACTCCATATATTTTCTTATAAGATCGAAAATGTGGAACTGTCCGATAACTTGGAACTTACCCTAAAGGTTTAACTTCATTATTCACACCCGTTATTAACCATGAATGTTTGTAATAATTTTAGGCTAAAATTTTATCGTTTTTTCTTATATGTCCGAAGATGTGAAACTGACCGATAATTCGGAAATTACCTGATTTAATTTTTACTTGATTTAATTTTTACCTGATTTAATTCTTACCTGATTTAATTCTTACCTGATTTAATTTTTACCTGAATTAATTCTTACCTGATTTAATTTTTACTTGATTTAATTTTTACCTGATTTAATTCTTACCTGATTTAATTCTTACTTGATTTAATTTTTACCTGAATTAATTCTTACCTGATTTAATTCTTACCTGATTTAATTTTTACCTGAATTAATTCTTACCTGATTTAATTTTTACTTGATTTAATTTTTACCTGATTTAATTCTTACCTGATTTAATTCTTACCTGATTTAATTTTTACCTGAATTAATTCTTACCTGATTTAATTCTTACTTGATTTAATTCTTACCTGATTTAATTCTTACCTGATTTAATTCTTACTTGATTTAATTCTTACCTGATTTAATTCTTACCTGATTTAATTCTTACCTGATTTAATTCTTACTTGATTTAATTCTTACCTGATTTAATTCTTACTTGATTTGATTCTTACCTGATTTAATTCTTACCTGATTTAATAAAGGTCCATTAGATTTTTTCTATTTCATTTTATAGCATTAACCAACAGATACACATTATATATTGTAACACATTTTAGAACCTATGCAACTTATTGTAATGAAACCGATGAGAAATTAGGGTTAAATGAATAAATGATACGGTGACCGGCATACTTTATAAGGTTGGGGTATTGTAAGACGTTTATACTCGTATTTGCATGTTGATTTCAGTAATACTATTGGTAAATTCCTAGTTCACGTCCCTACTCAACTAGGGACGTGAACTAGGAGGGGGTATTTTGATCGGTTCCTAGTTCACGTCCCTACATGAAATAGGGACTCAAACTAGGAATTTACCATATTATCCATTCCTCAGTCGAGTCCTAATTTCATGCTCTACCATTGCTAAAAATTTGTAATTACATGTGTTAAAAATTTATTTCAAATCCCTACGACGAACATTCATTCATGTTTAACCTGTAGTATAACTATTTAGTTTAGACATTTTTTCCTATTTGTTATGGATACATTCATATAATGTATTTTGTACAAATTTATTGACATCTTATATGATACATTACGAATCACCTATGAAATCCTATATAGCCCAGTATAGTCTGTTGTACCGCTAGATGGCGTTGGACATATTGGTGACAAACATTATGAATGTGACAAACGCACGCACGAAGCTTGACGTTTTCACCGCTAGATATCCTAATTATATAATTAAATAAAGGGTTTCAAAATTAAATAGTGTTCCATAATAAGTTTATTCACAAAGTTCAATAAATTGCTCTGTGCCTGTAATTTTAGTGTGATGGGACATTGCATGTTCGCATTTTTATCCCCTGATGTAAAACTATGGAAATAAGGCTAATCCGTAACCTAGATACGCCACTAGGAGATTGATGGGGGTAATTTGGGGAAGAAAAGGATTAATGGCATTAAAGGAGTGGATGCACTTCTAAAGTTATATGATTAAAAAATTATGTTTCTGCAGTGTGATAAAATAACCAATTAGAAAAATTATACTGCGTTAATTCAGTTGATGAATATAGTTAAAATTAATAGTGTAATAAGATTGCGGTGTCTGTCTGTCCGTCACACTGAAATCTTAATACAGTAAAACTCCTGAGTTATGAAATACTGAGTTATGAATCACTCAAGTAATGGAGGACTTGAGTTATGAAATGCACTTGAGTTATGAAGTATTTTCTATGTTTAAATTATAGAAAATGATAGTTTTCAAGAATTGCGTCATAGTTATTCCTCAACGACCGATTTCAATCATAGAAAACTATCTAGTGCGCCTGAGATATGAAGGAACCAATACTTCATACCTGAGAGGTTTCACTGTATCACGCTTGGCAAGCAGCTGATAGCATGGATAGGAAATTATTCTGATATCAGTTCAATAAATGGTTAAATTTCTGACTCATAAAAATCTTGTTTCCATTCTACCTATTTAAATGTCAACCAAAGAATATGAAGATTAATTAATACTGAAGAAGCTAATAAATCCAATTGAAATGAATAGCTTTCGTGATAGCAGATTAGGTCCTTCGAGCAGTTTAAGTTAGAGGTCAAATCATTTTGAAATGAGGTCACACAGGACACTAAAGGTCTTCAAATTAGATATCCTATCTAGGACAAGCCCCTCATATTTATAGCCACTAAAGTTATACTTCATGCGATAGTTAAGGTTATGGAATGATTCTAATGGACAGCTTGAGGTAAATGGAGGGGTTAGAACCAAGGGCGCAAGGGGCGGAGATGGCGCAGTGACGCAGCCAGTTTGTAGAATATGGGACGTTTTTAACATTTTCTGTGCGAAACATCCTAAATTTCCCTCTATATTTAGACAAAATAGAGGATTTCTCAGAGATCAGTTTACCAGTTCCTGCAGTCTGGTGGCGCAGTGGTTCAAGAGGTGGAGGTGGCGCAGTGGTTCAAGAGGTGGAGGTGGCGCAGTGGTTCAAGAGGTGGAGGAGGCGCAGTGGTACAAGAGGTGGAGGTGGCGCAGTGGTTCAAGAGGTGGAGGTGGCGCAGTGGTACAAGAGGTGGAGGTGGCGCAGTGGTTCAAGGGGTGGAGGTGGCGCAGTGGTTCAAGAGGTGGAGGTGGCGCAGTGGTTCAAGGGGTGGAGGTGGTGCAGTGGTTCAAGAGGTGGAGGTGGCGCAGTGGTTCAAGAGGTGGAGGTGGCACAGTGGTTCAAGAGGTGGAGGAGGCGCAGTGGTACAAGAGGTGGAGGTGGCGCAGTGGGTTCAAGAGGTGGAGGTGGCGCAGTGGTAAAAGAGGTGGAGGTGGCGCAGTGGTTCAAGGGGTGGAGGTGGTGCAGTGGTTCAAGAGGTGGAGGTGGCGCAGTGGTTCAAGGGGTGGAGGTGGTGCAGTGGTTCAAGAGGTGGAGGTGGCGCAGTGGTTCAAGAGGTGGAGGTGGCGCAGTGGTACAAGAGGTGGAGGAGGCACAGTGGTTCAAGAGGTGGAGGTGGCGCAGTGGTTCAAGAGGTGGAGGAGGCACAGTGGTTCAAGAGGTGGAGGTGGCGCAGTGGTTCAAGAGGTGGAGGAGGCACAGTGGTTCAAGAGGTGGAGGTGGCTCAGTGGTACAAGAGGGTGGAGGTGGCGCAGTGGTTCAAGGGGTGGAGGTGGTGCAGTGGTTCAAGAGGTGGAGGTGGCGCAGTGGTTCAAGAGGTGGAGGAGGCACAGTGGTTCAAGAGGTGGAGGTGGCGCAGTGGTACAAGAGGTGGAGGTGGCGCAGTGGTTCAAGGGGTGGAGGTGGTGCAGTGGTTCAAGAGGTGGAGGTGGCGCAGTGGTTCAAGAGGTGGAGGTGGCGCAGTGGTTCAAGGGGCGGAGGCGCAGCAAAAACTATAAGAAAACAAGATGGTTGGTAAAGTTCTGAATTATCGGACGGTTCTACATCTTCAGTGGTATATAAAATATAATAGTTATTATTTATCTAGTTATTTTATTAATAATAATATTGATACATATTTCTTATATAATCGAAAATGTGGAACTGTTCGATAATTCAGAACTTACCCTACAAAACTTTCGATTATCCATTGGAAAGAGCGTTTGTCCACAAAATTTATAAATAATCAAAAGAAATTGAGTCATTACAGCATAATTTTTTTTTTTAAATGATTAAATAATATAACAAAAATAATAAGCTTCATTATATGATTCGTGTAAACCCATGTAAAAACCTATTTGTCACTAAGGTAAGCTTCGAATTATCAGTCAGTACCACATCTTCGGTCATATAAGAAAATTTTTTTTCTATTTTTTTATATGACCGAAGATGTTAGTACTGACCGATAATTCATAACTTACCCTAAAGATTTTTCCTCACTTTAATAATCTGATATATATTATTGATATTACAAATATTTATGACACATAGAATAACATTTGAAGTAACTGACACTTATCGTACTCGTTAAGTGGGTACTATCACAGGTAAGATTGGTTCATTATCTATGTTAGCCCCCCCCCCCCCCCCACTGTACTACTACTTAGAGTGTCTGAAGTGTTACACTGTACAATTACATTTAAATTACTTTCTTTTATCACTAATTAATGTTAATAATTAATACCAGTGAAAATACTTTGTTTATGGTTTTTCTTCACTTCCTCCTTCACATAGAAAATATTATCCTTTATTTTGTTGTCCTTGTTTTTAATGACTATATACTTTAGGTACTAATTACTTATTTCCTTATAAACTAATTAGATGTGTTTGTACTTCTTTTTACGGTTATAGTGTAGAAAATGTTACTCCCAGGTAAAAATGAATGTTGGGGCAATGTTGAAACAACATTGGGGCAATGATGTAACAACATTGGGGCAATGATGTAACAACATTGGGGCAATGATGTAACAACATTGGCACTGTTGTATCAATATTGGCAATGTTGTAACAATATTGACAATGTTGTAACAATATTGAGGCAATGTTGTAACAATATTGGTAATGTTGTATCAATATTGGGGCAATGATGTAACAACATTGGCAATGTTGTATCAATATTGAGGCAATGTTGTAACAATATTGGGGCAATGATGTAACAACATTGGCAATGTTGTATCAATATTGAGGCAATGTTGTAACAATATTGGCAATGTTGTTACAATATTGGCAATGTTGTAACAATAATGGGACAATGTTGTAACAATAATGGGACAATGTTGTAACAATATTGGGGCAATGATGTAACAACATTGGGGGCAATGTTGTAACAATATTGGGGCAATGTTTTAACAATATTGGGGCAATGCTGTAACAATATTGGGGCAATGTTGTAACAATATTGGGGCAATGTTTTAACAATATTGGCAATGTTGTTACAATATTGGCAATGTTGTAACAATAATGGGACAATGTTGTAACAATAATGGGACAATGTTGTAACAATATTGGCAATGTTTGTAACAATATTGGGGGCAATGTTGTAACAATATTGGGGCAATGTTTTAACAATATTGGGGCAATGCTGTAACAATATTGGGGCAATGTTTGTAACAATATTGGGGCAATGTTTTAACAATATTGGGGCAATGTTGTAACAATATTGGCAATGTTGTTACAATATTGGCAATGTTGTAACAATATTGACAATGTTGAAACAATATTGGGACAATGTTGTAACAATATTGGGGCAATGTTGTAACAATATTGGTAATGTTGTAACGATATTGGGGCAATGTTTGTAACAATATTGGGGCAATATTTTAACAATATTGGGGCAATGTTGTAACAATATTGGGGCAATGTTTTTAACAATATTGGGGCAATGTTTTAACAATATTGGGACAATGTTTTAACAATATTGGGGTAATGTTGTAACAATATTGGGGCAATGTTTTAACAATATTGGGGCAATATTTTAACAATATTGGGGCAATGTTTTAACAATATTGGGGCAATGTTGTAACAATATTGGTATTGGAGAAATTATATTGGGTTTTTTATTTTTTTATCCTTAAATTTTTATATTCATTATTTGTTTTGAAAATAGGATATAATCAACTATAGTATAGAGGTATCGCTACTTCCTTGAAAAGGAAATATTACCCTTATTAATTACTATTTATTTGAGGAAAAATTATTTTTCAGAAATAATTTTTTTTTAAATTGTTATACATTTATCAAACACATTCGAAAAAAATTATTCATTTTTCTATTAATATATTTTGAAAAATAATAATTATGGTATCGATATTTTATTGAAGGGTATATAACCAGTGGCGAAATTTACTATCGGCAGATCGTCTGTTATTGTCCATTACGCTAAATATTGATGGTATTTTATCGTAAAATGTCATAATTTCAGATACTGTCATCCAACATGTCCGACGAAAGATAATAGTCTGTAATTGTTTTAAATTAATTATGAATTAAGATTAGATTTTCATCGAATAATTTAGATTATCTTCTAAACTATTTTTTTATTCGTGCCTAAAAATTGCTTCTTCATTCATAGATTTTTTATAATCATTTTGCACCGTCTTTTTTTTTCATTTACAAAGACTATAATTTTGCATTAAAAAACAAAAATGTTTTTACACTCTTGTTTATAGGTGTAATATTTATCTAAAATATTTAAAAAATATATTTAATTTTAAAATAAATATTTTAAAACTATTTTAAAATTAATATTTTAAATTAATATTTAAAAAATATTTATTTAGAACAAGTGTGATAATTATTCCATTGAGATCATTGTTATCATAATCAGGCATCTAAAAGAAGACGACCAACGTTAATAATTTTCTGACTGGGTAAAATGCTACTTCCTCATGCAATGTTTTGTATATTCAAATGGTATAGTTACATGGTATAGTTACATGGTATAGTTACATGGTATAGTTACATGGTATAGTTACATGGTATACTTACAAGTTACATGGTATAGTTACATGGTATACTTACAAGTTACATGGTATAGTTACATGGTATAGTTACATGGTATATGTATATCATATATACAATTAATCATCACAGTCTGTGGCAAAAAGATAGCATATATTAGTATTCTACTCAGTTTTATTTAATTACTCACAAGTGCCTTAATAGTTTGAAGAAAGGAATGTTCTATTTTATTAAAGCAAAAGAATTGGGATATTTACTACCTAGAAAGTTATGGTGGGGCCATAGAAGATTAAGAGGGGGGGGGGGTGAATGAAGTGAACAGAATTTTTTACAAATAGAGATGACGTTACTTTCAAATTAATTTTCGAATTTGAAATTTTCTTTTATGGTATTTTGTGAATTAAAAGAAAAACGCTATTGTAATTAACCACCCATACATGATATGAATTCTCATATTTATCTTCCTATTCTATTTCATTATGTAGGGTAAGTTTCGAATTATCGGACAGTTCAACATTTTCGATCATATAAAAAAAAAATATAACAATTTAACTTTTATTCTATCTGCAGGTATCATGGATTGCAATTAAAATAAAAGTTAAAATATACCAATTATTTTTTCAATATCGAAAAAGTAGAACAGACCGATAATTCTCAACCTACCTGCTTCTATGTCATTTTGGTCCCTTTTCCCCATAGCTCTGAACGAATTACCACCAAAGGCTATTACCCTTCCTATACATCTCTACCGTGGCACAGTTTTAGCGTGACCCTCACATGCATCCGCACTGGGGCAATCTAGATCCAAGCCATAGCACTCAGTCCTATTCTGACTCGCATGAACGAAAGGTGGCAGGTGTCGCTAGTGGTGCCCTTGCCGGTCATTCCAGGCATACGAGTGATATGAGACAAAATAATAATAATCTAAAATATCAGTGTCTGTATCCGTGATACTGGACTTCTTATGTATCTAGGATACAAATTGTGTTAAATATTTATTTTTTAAATTAATCTGTTAAATATTTATTTTTTAAATTATTCTGTTAAATATTTATTTTTTAAATTATTCTTTTAAATATTTATTTTTAAATTATTCTGTTAAACTTTTATTTTCTTAATTATTGTGTTTCGTTATTGTTGCTTTGAAATTGTTTTAATATCATGAAAAAAATTAGCTTTACGCAAGGAAAAATGAAGTATAATTCAATGTTTTTGTTTTGATAATGGCTTAGGTCTATGACATACTTCAGCTACAGCCGCACTTAATTTGAACCGGTTTGACACACATCTACTTTCTTTATCTGCACCCATTTTATGATACACTGTTGACGAGTTCAATTAACTCTGTGAGTGCAAGCCTACTTGGAAACAAGCTAACAAGCCTATTGTCACAATACTTGGTATCTTTTTTTTTATAATTGAAATAGTTAAATACACGTTTGCCCCAGTAAAGATTGGTATGAGTTTGTTGACCTTTCTATACATAGTCCCCCAAAAAAGATCATTTTAAAGTTTATCAGCAGAGATCAAAATAGTATAGTCAGCCTTGCAAAAATAGTAAATGGTCATCGTGTTGTTTTTTCTTCAAGTTTTCGCTGACCTTTAAAGCTGGCAAGCGTATCATTTTAAATACGAGTATTTCGTAAGTCTCTGCTTGGCGATACTTTGTTATAACATTATAACCTTGCCCTGCCCAGCTCACAACAGAAATTTGTATAAGAATATCAGTCAGTTTCTATGAACTGGGTTCACTGTAAACGGCAGTCAATTTTTTTATCAGAGAATTTCGTATATGGCAATGAGCATTTTCGATGATTATTTTATTTTATGTGAGTACATCTCCATGTTTGGTAAATTAGAAAGTTCATTCTTCATAAATATCTGTTTCATCTTGCTGAAAATTTTATTTCCAGATATGAAAATAGATATTCGTAGAGCAATACGCTTCTGCTAATCTTAAATATTTATTGTACAAAATCAACTGCCTTATCTAACTTAATAGAATTTATACCTTTTGGAAAATCAAAAACTGTTGACGTTATTTTATTAGCTGTTAAGTTTTGGTGTAAATTCGTCTCGTTTACCCATCCTACCAACTGTACTTGGCATTAAACAAATCTGGGTATCTGTTTTTATTTGGTGTTTACTAAAAGGGCATTTCGTCAAATGAACAAAGTGTGAAAGTTCTAGCTCTAGAGGACGAACTAAACAGTGCTAAGTTAATTGATGATGAATCAGAGAGTGATGATGTAGTTTAACACAGCTAAGAGTCTACAGGCACGGGAATAATTTGAGTCTCCTTCAAGATGTACCGAATAAGCAGGATGAATAGCTACGGTGGGAATAACACCACCCAGGACACCATTCCGGAAATAAAGGAGAGGTGAGTGAAGTAATATTAACAAATGTTGCTGTTCAGTGATTCAACAATAAACATACCACCGACATTATCTCACCATAAATCAATAAAGTTATCATCTGTTCATTTAGAAAGTAGTTTACGCCTACCTGCCTATAAATCTACGCCAATTATAATTGTCAGTTACAATACCTCGTATCTGTGATACACACTTTCCTCTCTCATAAAACTGATGGTATCCATGATACCTATGGCCGACTTTCTTCTTTATCAGCACCCTACCTATCTAGATCATAACATTACACTTTTCTATCTGTGAGATTAGTATTGCTGATACCTACGCTTGAAACCCTAGCTAACTTCTGTAGCTGGTGGTCCCAAACGTCTCCTATGCAGGAGGACGTGTCTAGGTTAAGGTCACACTACCCCCTCCCCTACTATGTGGACACCCTGCCCCTCCACAATACACATAGACATTGTGTATCCTAGTAATTTTAGTATAGAAGCTCAAACTTCCCATATCCTGCATGGATAGAATAACATCACATTGGAAGATATAATTACACTATTGGCACATGACAATTTCGTAGCTGAGACGATTGGGATGAATCATGTAACTCTTTCAACATTTTTGACATCTTTACTAATTTTTTTAATTTCACCTAACACTTTAATTTTTTTAAAGGATATACCACCCCAATTACTTTTTGTTCTACAACCGCTATAACCTCTTCATATCCACGAATAATGCATTCACTGATAAAAAACAAAGAATGAATCAATGTGTCGCAGCAATAGAGTTCTTTTGGTGAAATATTCATGTGCATTGATATCATTATGACGTCATTAGAGTGAGATGGCGTGCATAGGTAGTTACTGAAAATATGTTATTGCACGACCTTCGAATTTAAGGATTCGGTATCATATTCTACCTAGGCCTACTTAGATGAATTGTAAATCGATGATTCAATTGACATTGTTGAATTGATTTTGGATTTTGAGATGTAATTATCTAAAAAAAATATCTAATTTTATGTTCAAGACGAAAAAGTATTTCAAGAAGAATCAATTTATCTATATTATAATAAGAGAGCCTTCTGTCTGTCTGTCCGTCACACTAACCTAACAATACGCTTGTCAAGCAGCTGATAGCATGGGTAGGAAATTATTCTGATATCAGTTCAATAAATGGTTTCAATAACTAAATTAAATTTTATTCAGTTGAAAATATTGGAGTTAAAGCGGAGTCAGGGATAATAATTATTACATAAATTGAATTACCATCAGTGAACATAAAATTGATATAGTAAAAATACTGTCATTTTGACGGCCCGCGTACTCTAGGTATTAAGCTTCTTAATAAGTGTACATAGGAAGTAATTAAGTAGCACATAGGTAGAAGATCCTAACAGAGAGTTACTTCTTCTCGCCACTAGGTGGCGTGCTAGGCCGCATTGATTTAATATATTTATATCATTATTTAGGTCATCACACTTGAAGAGTACGGCTCTCAATTGCTCTGAATTATAAGGACACCCTCATCAATTGTCTATAGGGTAATATTTTATTGATATCCACCAGGGGATGACCTGGTTAGGTCACACAACTTAGAAAGCAAAGAAAAGTGCAGAGTAAATTCTTAATTATCGGTCAGTTCCACATTTTCGGACACGTGAAAAAAAAGTAATATAATAATTTTTTTTTCACGTGTCCGAAAATGTGGAACTGACCGATAATTAAGAACTTACCCTATCCGTAAAGATCATTTCACAACTTACTTATTTCAAATATCTACAAATAAACTTTTAATGCTTTAGATTATTTTAAAATTAGTCTGGGTACACGATGACAAATTTGTAAGATTTGAAAATAAATTTTTTGGAAAATTGTGATTCGAAAAATTTGCTTCATGTGGACACATTTTTTTTTTTGATAGTACGCATAGGGTAAGTTCCGAGTTATCAGACGGTTCCATATTTCCGATCACTTAGAAAAATAAATTCTGTTACAATTTATTTAATTAAAGTTCACCTTCACTTCATTATTTCAAAATCTAAGAAGAAGAATGACAACAAATTTATGTAAGTATATAATCTATTTCTTCTACAGTTACCCATCAAAGGCTTAGAGTGTTCAGTACTAATTAGTTACAGGTGTTCTTGGCAATGACTTAGTATGAGTTTAAATTGTCAATATTGTTATATATTTTTGTGGTCCTTCCATTGGATCAAAGATGATTTATTGAAAACTGCCGGTTACATAATTAATTTATATATATATACCTTTTTATATATTTATGTCTCATACGACCAAAATGTGAAATCGTTCGATAACTCGGAACCTACCCTATAAATAGAAACAATGAAATGAAGTACAATGTACTATTATGCAGAACAACACCTCAAATTTACACCTGTTATCTCAATTAAAAACAAAATTGTGCACCAATTAACTAAGTATTGTTCGGTTTGACCTATTTTATGAAATACCTATCTTCATAATCATCATTAATAATCATTAATAATAGTCATTAGTATTTAATGAAACCTGAAACTTTTAAAGTCTGATATATCGTTCCAATTATTTTTTTGTTCTGTTATACTGCTATTTTTACTGCTTAATGAAAGTTATTTGTCACCTATTGGCCATTTTTTTTTTTTTGAAGCTCTGTACTTCTGTTAATGAATACATTGTTAATGGTTGGTTGATGTGAAGTCAATCAGCAAGGTTTTTCATTATTTAAAAAAATTAAATGTTTCAATCAAATTGTTTTTCTATAACTCCTTTTTCAATCAGAATATTTGATTGCAATTATAATTTTTTAATAATTTTTTCAATGTAAAGAAAAAATATAGGTATATTTTATTTTTTTAGATTATAATTTTTTCTATATAAAAAATTTCGATTAAAATTGTTTTCACCGAATTTTTTTCAATTAAATTTAAAAAATTAATCAAAGTAACTATATTTACTACGAGTTTAATATTTTTTTTCCTATAAAATGATGAGGATGGTTGTAAGTCATGAAATTAGTTACCTGAGTTATATAATTAAAAATGTATAAAAACAGAATAGCATCAATGTTTTTAGGTTTAAAATAATGAAAATATTTGTTCAAATTTCATACATATTATATATAGTAAATTTTATCTTTTACAGCCAGGAGTAAATTCATGTCATGATACCATTATTGCGAAAAATACATAAAAATTCTTATGCAGAGGAAGTTACGAATTATCGGTCAGTACTACATCTTCGGTTATATAAGAAAAAACGATATGATAATTGTTATTATTACACAGTGCTATCTAATAATAATAATAACAATTTTTATATTGTTCTTTCTTATATGACCGAAGATGTAGTACTGACCGATAATTCGTAAGTTACCATACATTAATTTAAAAAAATTAATTGTACAGCAACCTAGATTTTTTATTCTATTTATTCCTATTTTATTTTCAATAGGTTGAATTTCATAAAATATTATCATTTACATCATTTGAAACAATAAAAAAAATCCATAATATCCTATCAATAGATTATGACAATATGCTTTATAAATCATAGATCTTAAGAATACCACATACAGTAAATGGTATCGAATACTATATACCGCTGGTGTAGAACCATTCAATACTCTTTAATCATCTCCGTCCATAATATTTTCAGGATCTATGTTTTTAAAATCATATTGTCACAACCCTAGATAACACTAACATTCATTTTCTGACCTACTTTACTTAGCTTATCCCTCTACAGCTCCGTGTCCCCTCAATGGTACAGTAATTGCTGACGCATTATTGATTTTTCTGAACGAGGGGTGGTTGTAAGTACTATGGGAAGCTATAGTACCATGCAATTACTAAAGTAATAGTACTATAGTGAGGAGATACTATAGTACTATGAGCTAGTATAGTAACTGACCATATAGGGTAAGTTCTGAGTTATCGGACGACTTCACTTTTTCGATCATGTAATTAGTACGTATTATCTAACAAGTTATTTTAATTGGTATCCATGATTTTCTTGCTATTTTTTTTTTTGTTTAAAAAGATTCCATCTTCCCATTAAAACAAGAACAAAATAACGTGTATCATGGATGCAAAAAAATCAATAGAAAAGTTATCTAATGTTATAAATAATCATGAATTCAAGTTACGATAAGGTTTATTAAATGCAAAATAAAATAAAATATTCTGAGGTTTTTTAACAACCTATCAGGAATTCAGAAGATTAATTTTTTTTCTCAAATACGATATTCAACATACATCAAAAGATTTGAATAAATACTTTATTCAACAACAGTTGTCTAGTTTATCCAATATCCACCCTAGCAGGGATAGCAAGTCCAATATCCACCCTAACAGGGATACCAAGTTTAATATCCACCCCACTAAGGGTGGTAGATGATTCGTCTTCGGTAAATCCGAGGGTTGTGTTGATTGCCATTCAGTTCGGTTCCAACCCTCGTCTGTGTCGTGTGCCTCGGTGAAAATTCTTGTAAAAATAACAGAATATAGTGTAATTTTATCTATAAATCATCGTATATCAATATCGCATTTTAATGATAATGATACACTATAGCTGAAAAATTATTTTTTGTTTACCTGTCATCAGAGAAAAGAGTCATTGCATTTGATAATTTCACAAATCACAGTTTTCTAATTTCCTATCATTTGGAAATCATACAAATTTGTAATCATGTAACTAAATGGATTTTTAAATATCTACAAGCATTACAATTAGTAAAGTTTCTTTTTGATAATGTGAAATTAGTAAACTGTCAAAAACATTTCTAATGCTTGTAAATATTTTAAAATTTGTCTGGGCACCTGACGACCAATTTGTAAAATTTGAATATAATAGAAAATTAGAAAACTGTGATTTGTGAAATTAGCGTCATGCAGTTACTTTTTTCTCTGATAGTACATAATCACAGTGACTCTTTTCTCTAATAGTACATCATCACAGTGACTCTTTTCTCTGATAGTACATCATCACAGTGACTCTTTTCTCTGATAGTACATCATCACAGTGACTCTTTTCTCTGATATTACATCATCACAGTGACTCTTTTCTTTGATAGTACATCATCACAGTGACTCTTTTCTCTGATAGTACATCATCACAGTGACTCTTTTCTCTGATAGTACATCATCACAGTGACTCTTTTCTCTGATAGTACATCATCACAGTGACTCTTTTCTCTGGTAGTACACCAAGCTGCAATATCAAGATAATTAATGTTTATTATAGTTTATGTTCATCAGTTAAAATTTAGCATGAATGGCTGATGTAGGTTTTGAAGATGAACTCCTACACCAAATACTGCTGACTAAGGGCTTCCACTCCAACCCTGACTTCTCCAGGCCTTCTTCGGGGTATTCTTCTCTCTCTGGGTATTCTTCTTCTGCAGGCTATTCTTCAGCAGGGTATTCATCAGCAGGCTATTCTTCAGCAGGGTATTCATCAGCAGGGTATTCTTCTGCAGGGTATTCTTCTGCAGGGTATTCTTCTGCAGGGTATTCTTCTGCAGGGTATTCTTCTGCAGGGTATTCTTCAGCAGGGTATTCTTCTCTCTCCTCCATTTCTACAGAAGCTAGACCTAGCCATTGGTCGAAAAGGGACTCAGTTTTCGAATTGGACATTGATGAGAGTGGTCGAAAACCAGAAGAGTTAAATCCGTTCATTTCACCAAGAACAGCTAGAACATGTTTGACTTCTATTGACTATAATGTTCATTATTATACTTTAGTGTATGTCGAAAATAATGAATTGGATTCATTGGGCCTATATGAAGACGATGCAAAACAGTCCTTCGTCTTAGAAAATTTGAAGAAATCTAAAACTGAATTATTATACGCTAGGTAAGTAACTATTCTTATTTAGACTCAATAAAAAAATAGATCTAGCTTGGATATTTTGTTTTGATAAACATTATTAAACATATGATTTCTATGAAATTTGATGTCCAACTATATAGGGTAAGTTACGAGTTATTGGACAGTTCCACATTTCCGATCACGCGAGAAAAAATGTATAAAAAACTAAATAGCAATTATTGCACATTTACCTTGTAGATCGAAAATGTGGAAGAGTCCGATAACTGGAATGTTACCCTACCTTACAATTTTGATAATTCGATGAATATTTTCTAGATTAAAAATTATTAGTAAATAAAAAAAGTTGTTATTATGTTTCACTGAAGAAAATAACTCAAATATCAGATAATTTGTTGAATAGCTGCCTATTTATATACATTTATTCGTCATGAAAAACATAAAAATTTCACACAGCTCAAAGATAGAAATAATTAATCAAAATAAATCTTCATCAAGAATATATTTTTTAGTTATTTACACTGTTTAATGTCAGATTTAATGATAGTCTGAGCAGTGAAACGATTTCTAATGACATTAGTACTATTTAGTAATTTTAGTATGCGATTATCGACTTGGTTTCTCTTTTAGATGAAGTTTTAGTACTTAAGGTACTGTAGTATGTAGTAGGTATATATGTATTGACTGTAATACAATAGTACATCATTCTATTACTGTAGTAGTATAATACTACTATAGTAGTATTGCATTATATACACATATATATAGTAATATAGTATATCTATCTTTTTTATTTCACTAAAATTGATTAGTTATTACTAGGGTTGTGACAATATGCGTTTAGAATCATAGATCCTGAAAATATTATAAACGGATTGAAATATAGACTACTTAATCGTTCTAAACCAGCGGTATAAAGTATTCGATACCATTTCAATTAGTTTCTTCTGTGATATTCATAAGATCTATGATTTTTAACGCATATTGTCACAACCTTTGTTATTATTTACCACCATTGATTTGATGCTCTTATTCTAACGTTTACAATAAACGTTTCACACCAATCCGTTAATAATCGAACGTTTTCCTAATAAATATATTAATGCTATTTTAAATGCCATTAATAATTATTTCCAATTTGTTGAATAAAAACTTTCTCGTTGAAATCGAAAGCTGGTACCTACGCAGAAAAATATCACAGGTAACTTTAAAGTTCAAGGTTGTACCTACGTACATGTGTTTATGTACTGTGGTTAATTAATGTATATGGAATATATATATATGGTATGTGTATTAAAATATACTGAACTGGTATTGGTAATTAATTAATTGGTGTTAACTTTACATGGGGATTAATTTATGAATTAATGTTACACTGTGGGTATAGGGAGATAATGATAGATATTTAAGCTATATGCTTTCTATATATCAAATATTATTTTTATTTATTATTATATTTTAGGATATTTTATTTGGTTTTCATTTTATTTAGATAAATTATATTTTATCTTTTTTTTTTCATTAATTTTTTTTTTATTTCATCTAATTTTATTATTTTTCTTTCTTAATTTTCTTTTATCAAATTTTATTTGTCTTTTTACAATAATTGATTTATTTTATAACATTTAATTTTTTTATACGTTTGCTTATATACATATTTTTTTAATTTTATTATTTTTTTTATCACATTAAAATTTTTATATACGTTTGTTCATATTTTATTTTTTATTCATAACATTTCCATTTCATGACCTAACTTCCTGATATAGATTATCAACATTGATTTATTCAAAGTATTGACCAAACAATAATAAGTTTATGCAAAGGATCTACATGGAAATAATATTCATATGTATATATTGACTATATAATTCTATGGTTAATGATATATAGTTATATATGACATATTGACCAAAGTTATGTAACCTTTACAGTGACAGTAATATATAGTAGGGTAAGTTCCGAATTATCGGTCAGTTTCACATCTTCGGTCATAAAAAGATAAATTTAATAATTATAATTTCACTAGGATTGGTTGAGTGAAATAATTATTATTATATCGTTTTTTATTATATGTTCGAATATGTGGAACTGACCGATAATGTGGAACTTGCCCTATAATAAAAATATACACTATACATATATAAAAATATACACTATAGATAGCAATATACAATATAGATAGCAATATACACTATAGATAGGAATATACACTATAGATAGGAATATACACTATAGATAGCAATATACACTATAGATAGGAATATACACTATAGATAGCAATATGCACTATAGATAGAAATATACACTATAGATATGAATATACACTATAGATAGGAATATACATTATAGATAGGAATATACACTATATATAGCAATATACACTATATATAGCAATATACACTATAGATAGCAATATACACTATAGATAGCAATATACACTATAGATAGGAATATACACTATAGATAGCAATATACACTATAGATAGGAATATACACTATAGATAGCAATATACACTATAGATAGGAATATACACTATAGATAGCAATACACACTATAGATAGCAATATACACTATAGATAGGAATATACACTATAGATAGCAATATACACTATAGATAGGAATATACACTATAGATAGCAATATACACTATAGATAGCAATATACACTATAGATAGCAATATACACTATAGATAGCAATATACACTATAGATAGCAATATACACTATAGATAGCAATATACACTATAGATAGGAATATACACTATAGATAGCAATATACACTATAGATAGCAATATACACTATAGATAGGAATATACACTATAGATAGCAATATACACTATAGATAGGAATATACACTATAGATAGGAATATACACTATAGATAGCAATATACACTATAGATAGCAATATACACTATAGATAGCAATATACACTATAGATAGGAATATACACTATAGATAGCAATATACACTATAGATAGGAATATACACTATAGATAGGAATATACACTATAGATAGGAATATACACTATAGATAGCAATATACACTATAGATAGGAATATACACTATAGATAGCAATATACACTATAGATAGCAATATACACTATAGATAGGAATATACACTATAGATAGGAATATACACTATAGATAGCAATATACACTATAGATAGGAATATACACTATAGATAGCAATATACACTATAGATAGGAATATACACTATAGATAGCAATATACACTATAGATAGGAATATACACTATAGATAGGAATATACACCATACACCGCTTCCTGAAACAGTAAAAAAGTAACATGTATTCACTTCCACAATATATGAATAGGTTCCTATGTCTTGGTGTAGAAATTTATCCATCACATAAATACAGTATAAATTTATAATACATTGAATAGAAGAATTAAAATATTTAAAAAAGAGTGATGCAAAATTAACAGCTTTTGTTTATTTACTAACATATTATATGGTTATAAATTATAGGCATAATCAATTTAAAACTACTTTAGTATATATAATATTTTCTTTTAGATATTATAAAATTCATATAAAGCAATTCTATGAATGGGATAAAAATATAAAATTGTATAAATATATATTTGGTAAATATTTAAACTATACAAATATTTATTATATATATATTATATACTAATGGTTACTAAATTGAAATAACAGTATGTATTAAATAATAATAATAAAAAATAAAATATTTATTAAATACAAATAAAAAATGATTAATTACAACTCCTTTTAAGTCTCTGAGAAGGTGACACGCTTTTCTAAGTTTGGGTAAAAACCTTCAAATTTCTTGACCTTGTGTTTGTTAGTGTGTTTGTGTGTGTGTCTGTACTATGTTTGAGCTATGTTTGTACACGGAACTGGAGTACCTATGTACTCTTATGACTTTAAAATCATGAGAAAACTATTTGCAAAGAAGTGAACTATTTAAATGATTTAAACGGATGAAAAGTGATGATAAATACAATTAATTGTTTTGGTAAAGTGATGTCAATTTTATCTTCATTTTTTAACTGTATGTTAATTTTAATTATTATATTTTGTGTTTTCTTATGTGATCGAAAATGTGGAACTGTCCGATAATTAAGTGTTTACCCAAATCGTAAATTCAAATTTTTAAGTTTGCAAAAAGTAATTGCAAGGTCTGGAATTTTATTAATTGATATAATTAAATAATCATACTTATCAATAACAGTTGGAAAATAAATGAATTTATTATAAAAATTGAGAGCAATAAATAATTACCTATTAATACATTAACTTATGATTTATAAGTTATTTATATTTATTAAACAATAATTTATTAGTAAATAAAGCGAATTATATCCAATGTTCATACCAATAGTTTTAATTGGGATAACATTTTCTCTGTTCAATAACATATGATTTGATCCAATGGAAGGACCACAAAAATTATAAAAATAATTTAGAACTACTATTCATACCAATTCAATGGAAAGAACACCTGTAACTAATTAGTACTGAACACTCTAAGCCTTTGATGGGTAACTGTAGAAGAAATGTATTATATACACAGATAAATTTGTTGTCATTCTTCTTCTTAGATTTTGAAATAATGAAGTGAGTTAAAATTTAACAAAATATTGTAACAGAATATTTTTTAAATTTAACCTTTTAACACGTTATTTTAATTGGTATCCATGATACCTCCAGGTATCATGGATAGGTACCAATTAAAATAAAGTTATAAAACTATAAAATATTAAAATATCGAGTATGATTAACTTATTATTATATAGTTTTGGCGATCGAAAAAGTGAAACTGTCCGATAACTCAGAACTCACCCTACATTCTAACCGTGTTGTACATAGGTTTTTTTTTGTTTCTTCATTTAATTGCAATTTGTTAAAGTTAGGATTTAGGAAAATGCATGCAGAGTTAATTATATAAACAAAATTATAATCGTGACTAAAAAGTGAATGTCTAACACATAAGGTACCTAGGTATAAATATGGTAAATTGCGATTTAGCGGACAGTTTCACATTATCAATCATTTAAGAAAAGAATTCATAATTAAAATTATTAAATTATATATTTCTATCTTATATGATCGTCGATCGAAAATGTGTCCGATAATTCGTAACTTACCCTATTTATATTAAAACGTTTAAGTAAGTTTACCTACCTACATACTAAAACATAATTTATGAGTCAAGTTTTCTAAATTAAAGTTAATTTCACACCAGATTCCTTTGAATTTGAAAGAAAAATTCAAAATTTCAACCCAATTAATTAATTAGGTAGAAATTAATTTAGAATTTCCAGTTTAAAGTATTTAGATTTATTACTTTCCTATTAAAGTTAGGCTGTAATGTCTGAAAACATAAATCTAGGATTTCTTTTTTTCGCAAAAATGGTAACCAATATAAATAGTCATATTTCAAAATTTGTGCTTACCTATTTGTGCATAATGCATTTATTAATTAATAAATGGCTTTTATACATGAAGCCATTGAAATAATAACTACAGGTTGATTCCAAATTAATAATTAAATTTAGTACCGTGAGAGTACTTCAGCTTTTTCACACAATGAAATGAATGAAATATTTACCTAACGATAAACTTTCACTTTTGTTCCATTTTGTCACAGTCATCCCGTACCACTAGATTAGTTTTCTATGAAAAGAAAATATTGCCAACCGAGAATTGTTTTATGGATGACTCGTGTAGATGAACTATGAGCGTTATATTTTTGAGATAAAATAGTTCATATGTTCCAAATATATGGAACTTCTCTCTATTTAATTTTATTTATAAAATAGGCAAGTGTATTCAGTTTATATATTTACTAGTTAATACCATTTGTACCTATTTATGGGTCAAATATGTACAAAAGAAGATGCCTCGTTGGCTTCACAAAATAATGACAATGCAGCATCTCCACAGAATGGGAATAAATTAAAACTCCAACTGGAATTATTACGTCACTTTGATGTCTTTGTTAACTCGTACCAATGTAAATATATAACCTCTTTAGCATTTTATGTTTAAATATCCTTGTTTATCATATTAGTAGCTATATTCACATTGAAAAAACATATGATGTATAAACTTTGCGTAAATCGATTAAGATAATCTCTCTATTTGTAGCTAAATACGTTTAATGATTTCCTCCTAGAAAGTGAGGGTATATTAATATATTGTAAATTTGTAATAATTAATGTCAGTGACAGTATATAAGTAAGTTACGTATTATCGGTCGGTTTCGCATCTTCGGTCACATAAGATAAATCGATATAGTAAATATTTTTCTAATCTTAATTGGATATCGATTAGAATTAAATAATTATTCATTTTATCGGTTTTCTTAAATGACCGGAGATGCGAAATCAATTGATAATTCGTAACTTACCCTATATAGGTTTGAAAAGGTTTCACGTAAACAAAATACTATTCCCGAGAATGCCATTTTGCGAAAGTTGAAGACAGTGAGCGATTGACTCTCGCTCTGTAAAGGTTGTGTGTGTGCGTGTGTCAGTGCTGCGCTTGCCGACTTTTTCTAAATGTTGTTTTGATCTAGTTTGTTGTCACAGTGATCCAATATTAAGATTAAAGCCATATATCTATTGGAAATATACCTAGGTGTTATTTACCAATTAGTTCCCTGACGTGGTATATATTGTGAGTTTCTAACTAGGTAGGAATGTCGATCCGTTACTTTTGGAACTGAGGATCACCTCCTCCACCCCCACTCCTCTGCTCACGAAAAACGTTAATGAAAACAGGTGATTACAAACGTTCCATTTTTACATGATAATTAATAATGCTACTATTTGTGGTTATCTATGTCTAGGGTAAGATCCGAGTTATCGGCCGGATCCGCATTTTCCGATTTTCTGTCATAGGCCTATAAGAAAAAATATATAATTTACCATTTATATACCTATAGATCAATACTTTAGTTTTACTTAGATAATACTTAACTCGGATTTACTCTATTTTTATTATTTGTGGTACCAGTTAAAATAAGTTAAATAGAATTAAAGTTAAAATAACGAATTAAAATAGCTAGGCGCTAGGCCTAAATACTTTTTCTTGTAACTATGATCGCAAATATGGAAACGTTCGATAATTCGGAACTTACCCTACCGGCTACTTGCCCTTTTGCTGACTAATATTAAGTTTTCTATTTTTTTATTTACCTAGTCTAAGGAAATGACAAATGTGAAGGTGGTACCTACTACCTAGGAGCCTAAAAATAAATATGTTGTTATTAAAGAATTTCCTATTTTAGTACCTAGCATAGTGGCATCAAATAGAACTAGGTAGGTTACCTAGCGTAAGTTCCGAATTACCGGTCAGTTCCACATCTTCGGACATATAAGAAAAAAACGATATAGATAGAAATAATTACTTCACTAGGATTGGTTGAGTGGAAACAAGTAACAACCAACCCTAGTGAAATAATAATTATTATATCGTTTTTTCTTATACATGACCGAAGATGTGGAACTGACCGGTAATTTGGAACTTACACTAACTTAAGAATTACCAGTCGGTGTCGCATCTTCCTCTGACTTTGTTCATTTAAGCAAAAACTATATAATATTTATTAAAATATCAATTTTATATTTTCTTTTATATGACCATATTCATAATGACCGAAGATGTTAAACCGAACGACAATTCGTAACTTACCCTGATAGTTAAATCATGTAGAATGTCGTCATTATATTTTAATTATTTATAAAAATTTAAATTTATTCTAAAGATTGTGTCATTATTACGGTTAGGTACCTGTTTTTTTAAATTTTAAACAGATCCGTTCCTGTTTTCTTTGTATGATGATTTCAACTAGTAGGTACCTCCTGATTAAATGTTTTCGTCATGTTTTTCATATTTAATTTAGTACCTAGGCACTATTTTATTGTATATTTTAACTTTTTATTTATTATTTTATTTAGAGTTTAGTGTTGCTGCAAATATGAACAGATGGCTGAACTAGGCAGTAGGTACTGGTTTCCTAATATAAACCTAGTTACCTAGTTAGTAACTTACCTAGTTAGTTATGGAGTTACCTAGCTAGTGTGGGAGTGGTAAATAGAGTATATTTATCTAGGGTGAGTTCCGAATTATCGAACAGGTGAACGTTTTCGCTCATATTAGAGAAAATAAATAATTAGCTATTTTGTATTTTACTTTTATGTGAATTCGTAATCATAATATGAAATAACATTTATTTTATATATTATTCCTTATATGCTCGAAAAAGTGGAAACGTCCATTAACTCAGAACTCACCCTAGTTTATGTTTACCTAACTAGGTGTGCTAGCTACGCTATCTATTTTTATTTTTCTCTATGATTTATGTACATGTTTATTTATTTCTCCCTGTGGTGAATTAATCGTGATTTATTATTGTTATTTAACTACCTTTTAAATATTAATCTTTTTCCTATCAACTTTGATATTTAAGAAGTTTTAATATATAATTTAAATATATAATTTAAAGCAATATATATTTACTATATAGTTACATAGTTAACATGGGACTATTTTTACCAGCAAAACTAAATCTACATTTAAATTTCTTTGAACCTGCCTTTTGTATCTACCAATATAATATTTTCTATATTAAAAAAACATTCTACATATTTCCTGAAATAAAAGTTTAATAATCAACCAAACAACTGAAAATGGTTTCGATTTCTTATCACATAATTACCATTTATTACCTGAAGGTTATATCTATTTAATGGTTAATGTGGTCCAAAAGTAATGTCCACTATCAAGGCTACAGTCAGTTAATCTCAGTGCCATTACTTATGAACACATCTACTAGCTACCGCAATTACCAACCACTACCATATTCTATTACTGCAATTACCACCCTATTCTATTACCGCAATTACCATCCTATTCTATTACCGCAATTACCACCCTATTCTATTACTGCAATTACCATCCTATTCTATTACCGCAATTACCACCCTATTCTATTACTGCAATTACCACCCTATTCTATTACTGCAATTACCACCCTATTCGGTTACCGCAATTACCACCCTATTCGGTTACCGCAATTACCACCCTATTCGGTTACCGCAATTACCACCCTATTCTGTTACCGCAATTACCACCCTATTCTGTTACCGCAATTACCACCCTATTCTGTTACCGCAATTACCAATTACCACCCTATTCTGTTACCGCAATTACCAATTACCACCCTATTCTGTTACCGCAATTACCAATCATCACCCTATTCTGCAATTACCAACCATAACAGTATTCTACTACCGCAATCACCACATCGCTTGTCCATGACTCACGCGGACATTCTTCTTTGACTATGTCATTGGATGACTAATAATACATTCACGGTGTAGCTTTTCTGCATCCATGAGCTCTCACCGACTGGTGGTAGGAGACTTTGTTCATGGAGCCACTTCTCCATCTGACTGCTTCTTCCAGTCCCTTGTATTTAATTTCCTTTTGACGTCATCGATATGGCCTTTGACGTTAAACCCCTACTAAATAAATTAATTAAATTCTCTGATAGTACCAGATCTGTATACCGTATCCAATGTACACTGTACCTTGTATACGGTATCCTATGAACACACTGTACCCTGTATACCGTATCCTACATACACACTGCACCCTGTATACCGTATCCTACATACACACTGTACCCTGTATACCGTATCTTACATACGCACTGCACCCTGTATACCGTATCCTACATACACACTGCACCCTGTATACCGTATCCTACATACACACTGCACCCTGTATACCGTATCCTACATACACACTGCACCCTGTATACCGTATCCTACATACACACTGCACCCTGTATACCGTATCCTACATACACACTGCACCCTGTATACCGTATCCTACATACACCCTGTATACCGTATCCTACATACACCCTGTATACCGTATCCTACATACACACTGCACCCTGTATACCGTATCCTACATACACACTGCACCCTGTATACCGTATCCTACATACACACTGCACCCTGTATACCGTATCCTATATACACACTGCACCCTGTATACCGTATCCTAAAAACGCACTGTACCCTGTATACCGTATCCTACATACATACACCCTGTATACCGTATCCTACATACACACTGCACCCTGTATACCGTATCCTACATACACATTGTACCCTGTATACCGTATCCTCCATACACACTGTACCCTGTATACCGTATCCTCCATACACACTGTACCCTGTATACCGTATCCTCCATACACACTGTACCCTGTATACCGTATCCTACATACACACTGTCTACCCTCATGCTAGTCTGTTGGTGTCGCTTTACATGCTAATTATAGAGAGGGTTACAACACATTATGGCGATTGCTTGAACAGTCTTATATTGTGTGCTTAATAATTATCTTATTAAATATAATATAGAGTCTGCTAGAACATGTACACACCATCCCAAAGCAACCTATTAATATAGTAAAGAGTGAAGGATATTGCTTACTATCAATATCTAATTTATTGGCTTTCTGTTAATTAATTCTATATAGTTTAATGCCCTCGGTAACTATTTAGTTATTTGTATGGTGAGGTGTGGCAACTTTCTGAACTGCTGGGAATTTAGATTGCATTTTTCAGCTGAAATGTTTTTAACGATGCTTCAGTTTTTATTTTACGGGTGGTGTCCCTTGGGCCCCGAACTGTTGTAATTTGGATTATGGATTGTTCTTTTTTAATTTTTACCATGTTTATCATTTTTTAACGTTACTTGCACTATCACCTCTTCATTTTCCTCTTCTATCCGTGAATGCAACCACCGGTGCTTGTGTCCCTTTTCGTCACATTCCTTGGTAAGTGACTGCATTCACGGAGTAGCTTTTCTGCATCCATGAGCGTTGTCACCGAATGTATTTATAGGAAGCAGACGTTAATCCCTCTTCTAAAATATATCTCGCACGGTATATACCTATAGCCATTATATACCGTATATTTAGGTATATAATGGATAATGGTATTTATCGATGAAAAGTAAAAAATAATGCAGTTCTATACCATCCCATATATAATTTCTTATAATAAATTTTTTTGACCATTTAAAAAAGAAAATGACAAGCATGAAATATACCTACTAAAACATATGAAACAGTTACAGTACATAGATAGTATCTATACTTATAGTACATATACGGCTAGACCCTATATACCGTGTATTTCTGAGGGTCACACTACACGCTTCACTGAGTCTGCGTGTATGAACTACACACTCTGTGTCTAACAGATGTTCATATTTCTCATCTGTTAGAATAAATGCTAAGGAAGATCTGTTAAACGGTATAACAGTCAGTAACAGTCCCGTTGTAATGACTAGCAGCATAAGTTGTTTACCAACCGGTGATCTCACAGAAGAAAATTCGTTGTGATGTGATACAGCTTGGTGAATGGTATCTTGTGTTTGATTGTAGGGTTAGTTACGAATTATCGGTCAGTTTCACATCTTCGGTCATATAGAAAAAGCAATATTTTTTCTATTTTAATTGGTATCATGGATACCAATTGGTATCCATGATGTCTGCAGGTATCCTGGATACCAATTACAATGGAATAATAATATATGAAGATATCTTATATGACCGAAGATGTGAAACTGACCGATAATTCGTAACTTACACTACAGCATTATTTTATTTGATGGTACCTAGTTATATCACTTTATTTCCGTTGATGTTTCGTTTACCTCTTTTTCTCCCGATAGTACATCACTTTTTAGGCTGATGGTACACAGATGATGTCATATCATCCTTGACTCTATGAGTCACTAATCACATAACTATTGTTATTTTGTTAATTAAAACTTGTGCCTTTGTGGTGAATTGTTAATTTAAATTATCAATCTTAATTATTTCATAATAAATTATAGTTTAACTAATTTTTTTTTCTATATTGTCTTTCAAACTAATTAATTCTCCATTTATTTTTAATAATTAAATCTTCACGTATTTAACACGTCATATATTTCTATTAACCATTAATTGTATACCTTTCAAAGAACATATTTACCTCTATTTAAAATGAAGGTATGATTCATTACCATTTCTTTTTCTCTTCAATAAGTTCTATTTTCATATGTATTTTCAGTACTGTGTACCTGTAAACAGTTTCTACACACCTTAAACTGTTTACCTTAGTTTACCTGTAAACAGTTTACCTTAGTTTACCTGTAAACAGTTTACCTTAGTTTACCTGTAAACAGTTTACCTTAGTTTACCTGTAAACAGTTTACCTTTGTTTACCTGTAAACAGTTTACCTTAGTTTACCTGTAAACAGTTTACCTTAGTTTACCTGTAAACAGTTTACCTTAGTTTACCTGTAAACAGTTTACCTTTATTTACCTGTAAACAGTTTACCTTAGTTTACCTGTAAACAGTTTACCTTAGTTTACCTGTAAACAGTTTACCTTAGTTTACCTGTTAACAGTTTACCGTAGTTTACCTGTTAACAGTTTACCGTAGTTTACCTGTTAACAGTTTACCGTAGTTTACCTGTAAACAGTTTACTGTAGTTTACCTGTAAACATTTCCACACACCTCAAACGGAAGTGCAACAAACCTTCAGTGTTCGTTAGTTCGTACAGGTGAAACCTCTGGCCTGTCTTACATTGCTACAAGGTGATTTAAATATCAACAGTGCAAACAGTCTTAACAGTTTTACCTGTTAACACTGTTACCATCTACAGTAGCTTCCACTTCACTCACTTGATGTGACTATAGGCTGTGCTCTGTTATTAGGTGTGGAAAAGTAACGGTGAAACCTGTAGAGCAATGACTGCAGTTGAGCAGCTATACTGTTATATAGGACCTGTTAGAAGCGTATACTGTTATATAGGACCTGTTAGAAGCGTGTACTGGATACGGCCTGTTAGAAACGTATACTGGATACGGCCTGTTAGAAACGTATACTGGATACGGCCTGTTAGAAGCGTAAACTGGATACGGCCTGTTAGAAGCGTATACTGGATACGGACTGTTAGAAGCGTATACTGGATACGGCCTGTTAGAAGCGTATACTGGATACGGCCTGTTAGAAGCGTATACTGGATACGGCCTGTTAGAAGCGTACACTGGATACAGCATATTGGAAGTATACTGGATGCATACTTATAGTTATAATATTCATTATTCATTTTTTTATGATTTAGAAATACATGATATCATGTATAACTCATTTGATATTTCCCTTTTGCTCGAGTGTTTGTGGTGTATATGAGTTCTTTAACAATATTTATTGCTTTGTGTGATTTAGTAAGTCTTTTCGAAACATAATACGCAGAATGAATTGGCGAGAGCAGTTAACCCAAATGGTTTTCGGTGATAAACTCTACAGGTACAAAGGAGATTTAGAGGCTTCGCATTACTTATCAGTTTGGAAATGTGCTATTTATTCTGCCACATGAAGTAATGAGGAGTCTAGGAATTGATCTGATTTGCTATTGATAATAAGATCGTCCTCATTGGTTAAAGGATTTTTTTCACCAACCCCACAGGGGAGGGGGTTCGTGGGCGAAGCGGTAGATTGGGATGATGAAGGCCGAGATCAGAGCTACTGTAAAAGATATGACTGTGTCTGGTCAGAAATTGAATCAGATTGCAGAACGCATTCGATGTTACAAGCAGTAATTCTACGAGCCAGTTGAAGCCCCCCAGGATAGATGTGACGCCAACCTTGCTTGGTTAGGATAGTGACAAAATATATACTGTAAGTTGTTTGAATAAAAACTGGCATCTAACACCGTTACAGTATGGGTATGCACAAATTTGAGAAATTGTTTTTTTTTTAGTAATTTTGTTTCGAGCAATTTCCTAAAACCGTTGGAGCATACTATTTACGGCCTGTTATATTTATACTGTTTACGGCCTGTTATATTTATACTGTATATGGCCTGTTATCACTATACTGGTTTCAGTGTGGGAAGTTTACTTGTAAACAATGGTTACCTATAGGTCCTATACCAAATAAGGTACACTACGGAAATATTTTGGCCCAAAGTAATATCACAGGTTGGAAATTGTTTTCCGTGACGTACTGTGAAGAGTAACGGGGATGCGTGGGAAGTAGACGGGATGCAGTACGGTGCATCCTGTCGCACATTGATCATATGCATTATATCTTTTAAAGGTATTTATTCATTGCAAAAAATGCACGTTGTCTACGCCATCTTCTAGATAGTGTTTAGCTAACGCTACTCATTGCACAAGACTGCATGAGGTCAGAGATCAGGGCTAGAGATGGGGACATGGGGTGCAGAGTTAGAGGTACATTGGTGGTGCAGAGTTAGAGGTACATTGGTGGTGCAGAGTTAGAGGTACATGGCTAATGTTACATCAGTGGTACATGGCTAATGTTACATCAGTGGTACATGGCTAATGGTACATCAGTGGTACATGGCTAATGGTACATCAGTGGTACATGGCTAATGGTACATCAGTGGTACATGGCTAATGGTACATCAGTGGTACATGGCTAATGATACATCAGTGGTACATAGTTATATACCATTATAATATTTTTTTATCATGTAATTTTCTGCTGAAGTACGTAGGACATATATAAGGCATATTGTGTTACCTTTTTTGGCGTTGGCATTTAAGATGTGGAATGTGAGTTACCTCTAATGATATTAATATACTTATAGGTATAATATTACTGTTAAACCTATTGCTAAGCACGGACTTAATGAATACTTAAGTGCGGTTGCATTAGCTAAGCTATGTGAATTATTTAGCACTAATTTGTATAATTAATTTCACAATTAAATGTAAATTACAGTGTAGGTATATAAGAAAAATATGAGGTATTTTAATTATAACTTTTAGTATATTTTATAATTATTATCCCTGACTCAGCTTTTACTCCAATATTTTCAACTGAATAGAATTTAATTTAGTTATTGATACCATTTATTGAACTGATATCAGAATAATTTCCTATCCATGCTATCAGCTGCTTGCCAAGCGTATTGTTAGGTTAGTGTGACGGACAGACAGACCTCACTCTTATTATAGTAGTGGTTTTCTTGTTAGGATTCGTACTTATGTTTAAAAAAAATTCTTTTGTTGCATAGCTTCTCCAAAATTTTTAACATATTTCTAAACGGCAAATTTTAATAAACTTCCTACAATATATATAATTAATAATTATAATTTGCAAATAGAACTTTCATTATGTTGGTACCTAATTTAGACTTTACCATTGAAAGAACTGTAAAAACTATATACAGTCTATCTATATTTTGTACCATTATTTATCAATTTATTTAATCATTAAATTAATATTTATGTTCTAGCTATAGGTATATGTAGCATTTAAAATTCTTTAATTTAATGATATATTTTCACTTCTATTGCAGTAATATAATAATTATGATATTATACCCATGTAAATTCATTATATTAGACAGGGTATGTTCTGTGTTATTGGTCGTTTCCACAATTTCGATTATATAGGAAAAAAGATGTATAATATTAATTATTTTATTTAACTTAGTATATACTCATATGATCGAAAATGTGGAACCGTCCGATAACTCTGAACTTACCCTGTACTGATATTTTTTATCAAATTATATACCTAAATTACATATAAAAAGAAGGTGCCATTATTTGTCACTCTATTTTTTTTTTTTTTCGACGCCTGAATACTGCTCTAAAGTTCTCCCCTGTTTTCACCTTAATTACAGGTGCTGCATCTACCATCAGGGAAACATCAGGTAACCTCTCTAGCTGTTTGTGTGTTTGTTTGTGTGGAGAGGATGCACTTCCTTGCCAGTCGTATCACTGATACACTTAGCCATTCTGTATCTTGGATACAGAGATTTTGTTATTTTGACTTTGTTTTGATTCTGGTGATTATCCTTATTGCCAATTAAATTTTTTTATATTACTGTATTATTTCTTCACTATATTTGTTTCCTTACCTACGTTTTTATTCACTTTATTTTCATTATATATTTATGCACTATATATTTATGCACTATATATTTATGCACTATATATTTATGCACTATATATTTATGCACTATATTTTTATGCACTATATTTTTATGCACTATATATTTATGCACTATATATTTATGCACTATATATTTATGCACTATATATTTATGCACTATATATTTATGCACTATATATTTATGCACTATATATTTATGCACTATATTTTTATGCACTATATTTTTATGCACTATATTTTTATGCACTATATTTTTATGCACTATATTTTTATGCACTATATTTTTATGCACTATATATTTATGCACTATATATTTATGCACTATATTTTTATGCACTATATTTTTATGCACTATATATTTATGCACTATATTTTTATGCACTATATATTTATGCACTATATATTTATGCACTATATATTTATGCACTATATTTTTATGCACTATATTTTTATGCACTTACATTACAACTATTTTAATTTTCGTTAATTCACTTTTTTCTCGATAAAATGACAGTTTTTCACCTTATCCTGTGTTCCTATCTAATTGATTTGCACTCACGCATAATACATCATATTGGGAGCACTGAGTTGCTTTTCTGCATGCACGAGCACATGCATTTAAATAGTGTTTCATTTGAGGGGGGTGTGTACTCGCTAAGTGACTGACCTTGTGGTACAACCTGTTTGCTGTGCTATGGGAAACTAATAAACTGAAGATAACACTCTTCCTTTCACTGCACGACACTTGCCTCTAATTGAGTCACTGCAGAGGTCACTGTACAGGTCATTGTAGTCACTGTAGAGGTCATTGTAGTCACTGTAGTCTGTACAGGTCATTGTAGTCACTGTACAGGTTAATATAGTCACTGCAGTCACTTCTGAGGTCAATATAGTCACTGCAGTCAATTCTGAGGTCACTGTAGTCCCTGCAGTCACTTCTGAGGTCATTGTAGTCACTGCAGTCACTTCTGAGGTCATTGTAGTCACTGCAGTCACTTCTGAGGTCATTGTAGTCACTGCAGTCACTTCTGAGGTCATTGTAGTCACTGCAGTCACTTCTGAGGTCATTGTAGTCACTGCAGTCACTTCTGAGGTCATTGTAGTCACTGTAGAGGTCACTGCAGTGACTGAAAGTAGTCATTAAATATGTGGTCATGCCATGCATCACTACGTTAGCACGGCCCGTGTATCATTTTGTGTGTATCATTGTGTAATAATTAATGTGTGTGTGTGTATCTTCTGTATGTGTGTTTCACTGTACACAATTTAAATAATTTAATTGTTCCATTTATTCACACTATTTCATATCTCAATAAATAGCATTCACAAGACTTCATTTCAACAGACAAATGAAAAAAAAGTCCTAAATGTTGTCTTTCCAATGAATTTCATCTCATTATTATAAGTTTATTAGATCTTATTCATCTTATTAACTAATTTAATTAACTTTATTATATTAACTAATTAACTTTATTTGTTTCATTAACTAATGAAAAGAGTGAGATGTTTGTAAATCAATCTGTGTTGATTTTAATTAATTTATTTAATGTCTTATTTTTAATCTGTTTAGCGTTAATATCTTCAGTGTTACTCATCTCTTATCCTTATCTACAGGTGTTGCATTTACCACGAAGATACTGAAAATAGGTAAAGATAACGTTCAGAAAACGTTTAAAAGCTTTATGCAACGTTTTTTTACGCAACGTTTTTTATGCAACTTTTTTTTAATGCAACGTTTTTTTATGCAAAATTTTTTAGTTCGATTTTATCATGCAACGTTTTCTTGCACACTCCGTAGCATAGTTTTTCATGCTTATAAATGTAAATAATAAATACTGGCAGCTATTTTTTTATTAGTTTGGATTTTTATTTTGTAATATTGGCAATATATTTATAACGAACTAATTCTCAAATTTATTTAATAATAATTTTTTTCCATGGATATCACGTTTCTGAAAAAAATAATAGCGACCAAATAAAAGTTATGGTGGGGCCATAGAAGATTAAGAGGTGTCCCTCTCAATCTTCCATGACCCCACCATAATTCCCCCCACCCTTAATCTTCTGTGGCCCCACCATAACATTCCCCTCTTAATCTTCTATGGTCCCACCATAACATTTCCTCTCAATCTTCTATAGCCCCACCATAACTTTCCCCCGTTAATCTTCTATGGCCCCACCATAAATTTCTCAAATGCATTGTCTTTATAATTATATATTAGCATGACTAGTTTCTTTTGTGTCCACAATATTATGAATAATGTAAATAATATAACAGTAATAATTATCATAATTACCATATGTGAATCAGTTGTTAAATCGTATGTCTTATTTTCCATTGAAATTATCCATTTATTGACAATTCTAGTTTTCTTTCATAAAATAATTCTATTTAATTAAAAGTTAAAATTTCTTTAAAATGAATTTTTTTTTTGAATTTATTAAAAAAAAATTTATGGTAATTAATTTTACGAAATTATAATATTTAATAACTTATTCTAATTAAAATAAGTAGAGTAAATTAAATATAAACTATATTCTCTTAGTCTTGTTATATAATATATTGATAATTGGTATTGCTTCACTATATAGGACTTATGGTTAGTTCAGAGTTATCGAACGGTTCCATATTTTCGTTCCACTTTCGAAACTCATTTTAATTTGTATCTATGATACCTGTTTGTCATATCAAATTAAAATAACTAAAATAACGAGCTTCTAACACCGAAAATGTCTAACCGTCCGATAACTCGAAACTTACCCTAATACCATCAGCTTTCTCTCAAATTATTACAGCTCAATTCCTGAAGTTATTCGTGTGAAACTGTAAGTTAATAACATTTTTGTTGTGGTTCTTGATTCCATTACCTTGCAAAGAGAGAGAGAGAGGGAGAGAGAGAGAGAGAATGTTAAATATTTTAACACTAGAATTACCAATCAGTCAATTTGACTGCTTTTTACTTCTCTAACATTTGTATTTCATATATTATTATTGGTAGATAATTAATTTTTTAATTTAAATGCTACATTTTCATACTAATTTTCCTTACCTATATATTGTAATATAATTTAAGTACAACTAGTTGTACATAGATAAGTCAAGTACAAATATAGTTGTACATAGATTAATCAAGTACAATTAGTTGTACATAGATTAATCAAGTACAATTAGTTGTACATAGATAAATCAAGTACAATTAGTTGTACATAGATAAATCAAGTACAACTATAGTTGTACATAGATAAATCAGGTACAACTAGTTGTACATAAATCAATCAAGTACAACTAGTTGTACGAGGTATTTATTTTCAATGCTACACTTTGCTCAAACACTTTTACCTTTAAGGCAACTAGTTAAAAACTAGATCAGTTGTTTGCGTCACTCCCACACCCATGAACTAGTCATACTGGTTCAATGCAGCCACTAGTCACCATTAGACAATGCAGTCACTAGGTAAACAAGTGATCGAGAACCAGACTCTCCGGAACTAGTTTAGTTGTATATGCACTTGATTGCTTCACCTTAATTAGTTAATATAAATTAAATAAATGTAACTTTTAATTAAGTGTTTTTATTGGTATTTCAGATGCTGAGTTCCATAAGGTAATTTACAATATAGCGACCGTTACGCAATTTCGTACATTGGTTACTGATGATATAAATATACTGTTAGTTTGGTAGAACGTGTCACAGTGGGTGTTTACTTCAATCCTTTTAACTATTATCTAAACAGTTTTTCTTGAATTTACCAGTGAATGTGAACGATAACACGTAAGTGTACGGCAATGCGTAGATTACCCTAGAAGCTTTTCATTGTTACTTATCCTATACCCTTAGTAAAATTGAATTGCAGTAAAACCCCTGAGTTATGAAGTTATGAAGTTATGAAGTTATGAAGTTATGAAGTTATGAAGTTATGAAGTTATGAAGTTATGAAGTTATGAAGTTATGAAGTTATGAAGTACTGAGTTATGAAGTTATGAAGTTATGAAGTACTGAGTTATGAAGTTATGAAGTTATGAAGTTATGAAGTTATGAAGTTATGAAGTTTTGAAGTTATGAAGTTATGAAGTTATGAAGTTATGAAGTTATGAAGTTATGAAGTTATGAAGTTATGAAGTTATGAAGTTTTGAAGTTTTGAAGTTTTGAAGTTTTGAAGTTTTGAAGTTTTGAAGTTTTGAAGTTTTGAAGTTTTGAAGTTTTGAAGTTTTGAAGTTTTGAAGTTTTGAAGTTTTGAAGTTTTGAAGTTTTGAAGTTTTGAAGTTATGAAGTTATGAAGTTATGAAGTTATGAAGTTATGAAGTTATGAAGTTATGAAGTTATGAAGTTATGAAGTTATGAAGTTATGAAGTTTTGAAGTTTTGAAGTTATGAAGTACTGAGTTATGATTAGGGTTGTGACAATATGCGTTTAAAATCATAGATCCTGAAAATATTATAGACGGAGAGAATTAAAGACTATTGAATCGTTCTACACCAGCGGTATAGTATTCGATACCATTTCGTTTCGTCTATGATATTCATATAAGATCTATGATTTTAAATGCATATTGTCACAACCCAAGTTATGATGCACTCGACTAATGAAGGACCTGAGTTATGAACCATTTTCTATGTTTAATTTATAGAAAATTAGTTTTTGTGCTAGTTATCCTTAAACGACTTTAGTTTTCTCCAAGATTTTAATCATAGAAAACTATCTAGGGCACCTGAGTTATGAAGTAACCAATACTTCATAACTCAGTAGTTTCACTGTAGTATAATCAAGTAGGAGTGACATGTCTCTCTCCAATCATACCTATCCAATCTGTCTTCCAAATGTCATACATTAACTATTCAAAATCTTACTCCCCATCTCTCCCACGAGTTACGTAGGGTAAGTTACGAATTATCGGTCAGTTTCACATCTTCGGTCATATAAGAAAAAATGATATTGTAATATTGTTATTTTATTTTTATTTGGTATGCAGGTATCATGGATACCAATAAAAATAGAATAACAATTATAATATTGTTTTTTCTTATATGACCGAAAATGTGAAACTGACCGATAATTCGTAATTTACCATATGTTTCATGATTTTCTCCTAAATCATATAAATGTCAATTAATGGTAACTCTGGTATACTTTTATTTCTTAGTTTAAATGCTATTGTTCTTATTTTTATTATTGTTGTATTTGCTTTCAATCAAGTTGAATTCATTCATTTTTTATCTATTGTTGGCAATTCACTTTCATTTCAAATAATACGTACATTCACACGTTTCTGTATTTCGCTATGCATATGTATTTAATTATACACATTATAGTATCAGCATTATTAATCTTATATATTTTTCCTGTTAAATCAAATTATTGTGTTAAATCATTATTTACATAAAACCATGTAAATACTATGTACCTATACTATACCAACTTGCAGGATATTAATCCATCAATTTCTTGTATAAAACCATAGAGTTATGATAAACTAGTCTAGAGAGAGGAAGTGTTGCAGCGATTGCAGGACGCTAAGGAAGACGATGTAAAACCTTATTTTGTTTCTGTTATATCATTTCTCCATTAAATTTTGTTTCAGTTATATCATTTCTCCATTAAATTTTGTTTCAGTTATATCATTTCTCCATTAAATTTTGTTTCAGTTATATCATTTCTCCATTAAATTTTGTTTCAGTTATATCATTTCTCCATTAAACTGACGCTAGATTGCCAGTCACGTGACCCAAAAATAAGGATTTAGCATCCCGCAAGACGCGATGTTATTTTTGCCACTGACTCACCACTTGAATAAAACAATCTAAATTCATTCTTCATTGGCATAGTTTCAATAATTGTAACTTGTAAGAGTAACATGTAAATAGCCTCCTTTATCGTGATTCGTTCAATTTATTCGATGTATTCTTTTGATATTAAAGTAAAACATACTCGTGTTATTACAGATCACCTTCTTTATTATGATCTCCATTTCTCCCCACTTCTCTCTCCACTCCACTTTTCTCCATTCCACTCTTCTCCATTCCACTCTTCTCCATTCCACTCTTCTCCATTCCACTCTTCTCCATTCCACTCTTCTCCATTCCACTCTTCTCCATTCCACTCTTCTCCATTCCACTCTTCTCCATTCCACTCTTCTCCATTCCACTCTTCTCCATTCCACTCTTCTCCATTCCACTCTTCTCCATTCCACTCTTCTCCATTCCACTCTTCTCCATTCCACTCTTCTCCATTCCACTCTTCTCCATTCCACTCTTCTCCATTCCACTCTTCTCCATTCCACTCTTCTCCATTCCACTCTTCTCCATTCCACTCTTCTCCATTCCACTCTTCTCCATTCCACTCTTCTCCATTCCACTCTTCTCCATTCCACTCTTCTCCACTCCACTTCTCTCTCCACAGTAAGCACTAAGTGTTTTCCTCTAAGTGGTTCAATTGGTAGAGTAAGAGGGGGGGTAGTTTTATTGGTACATCTGCAGATGGTGAGAGAATGGAGAGATAAAAGGGAGAGAACGGAGAGACGAATAAAGAAATCTGTAGTTAAATAACTATCTTACTTTATGTTTCTATGTAAATTCTAATACAGAACACAAACAATTATTTTGTATTGGTTAATGTAAGGTCCGCTTTATCGAACTGTTCCACATCGATCAAATTAAAAAAAAAACTACACTATTTCACCCGTGATTTTCATTGGTATCCGCAGGTATCAAGGATACCAATTAAAGTACCTGAAATAATAATCATTATACATTTTTTCTCATAGGATCGAAAATGTGGAACAGTTCGATAACTCGGAATATAACCTCAATTATTTCAAAGAAAGTGTGACAAATATTTCTATCTGTGGTTAAGTTACACTAGTTTATTTGTTGTGGTTAAGTTACACTAGTTTATTTATTGTGGTTAAGTTACACTAGTTTATTTGTTGTGGTTAAGTTACACTAGTTTATTTATTGTGGTTAAGTTACACTAGTTTATTTATTGTGGTTAAGTTGGTTACATTTTTGAATGTGTTGGAAGTTGAACGAAGGCATGGGAGTTTATATTATTATAATCTGTTGAGGTATAATATATATGCTTATATCAAATATTTAGTATATGCATTAGATAGTTAGTACCATTTCAGTATCTTCATTAGATAGTTAGTACCATTTCAGTATCTTTATTAGATATTTAGTATAATATTATGTGTATGACGTTAAAGATTAATAGCTAATTTATCTTTTTCTGTTTATTACGTACGAAATAATATTATATTTAAAGATTAATTGTTCTATACATAAATTATTGAAACTATTATTAAACTTAAAATATATAATTTGAATAACTAGTTAATTTTTCTCCCTTACATGATCGAAAATGTGTAACGGGTCAATAACTCAGTACTTCCCTATATTCTGTTTATACATTGCCCCTCCCTTTCATTTTAGTAAGACTAAATAAATGTATAGCGTCACTTCCCAACTCTTTCTATTAATAGTGTAGCTAGCACGGAAATGAGTGACATGGCAACTCTCTACAGCTAGAACTAGCACTAGAACTGAGGCTTGAACTTGCACTATAGCTGAGGCTAGAACTAGCACTAGAACTGAGGCTAGAACTAGCACTAGAACTGAGGCTAGAACTAGCACTAGAACTGAGGCTTGAACTAGCACTAGAACTGAGGCTAGAACTAGCACTAGAACTGAGGCTTGAACTAGCACTAGAACTGAGGCTAGAACTAGCACTAGAACTGAGGCTTGAACTAGCACTAGAACTGAGGCTAGAACTAGCACTAGAACTGAGGCTTGAACTAGCACTAGAACTGAGGCTTGAACTAGCACTAGAACTGAGGCTAGAACTAGCACTAGAACTGAGGCTTGAACTAGCACTAGAACTGAGGCTAGAACTAGCACTAGAACTGAGGCTTGAACTAGCACTAGAACTGAGGCTAGAACTAGCACTAGAACTGAGGCTTGAACTAGCACTAGAACTGAGGCTAGAACTAGCACTAGAACTGAGGCTTGAACTAGCACTAGAACTGAGGCTTGAACTAGCACTAGAACTGAGGCTAGAACTAGCACTAGAACTGAGGCTTGAACTAGCACTAGAACTGAGGTTAGAACTAGCACTATAGCTGAGGCTAGAACTAGCACTAGAACTGAGGCTTGAACTAGCACTAGAACTGAGGCTAGAACTAGCACTAGAACTGAGGCTTGAACTAGCACTAGAACTGAGGCTTGAACTAGCACTAGAACTGAGGCTAGAACTAGCACTAGAACTGAGGCTTGAACTAGCACTAGAACTGAGGTTAGAACTAGCACTATAGCTGAGGCTAGAACTAGCACTATAGCTGAGGCTAGAACTAGCACTATAGCTGAGGTTAGAACTAGCACTATAGCTGAGGCTAGAACTAGCACTATAGCTGAGGTTAGAACTAGCACTATAGCTGAGGCTAGAACTAGCACTATAGCTGAGGTTAGAACTAGCACTATAGCTGAGGCTAGAACTAGCACTATAGCTGAGGCTAGAACTAGCACTATAGCTGAGGCTAGAACTAGCACTATAGCTGAGGCTAGAACTAGCACTATAACTGAGGCTAGAACTAGCACTATAGCTGAGGCTAGAACTAGCACTATAACTGAGGCTAGAACTAGCACTATAGCTGAGGCTAGAACTAGCACTATAACTGAGGCTAGAACTAGCACTATAACTGAGGCTAGAACTAGCACTATAACTGAGGCTAGAACTAGCACTATAGCTGAGGCTAGAACTAGCACTATAACTAGTTCTAAGGCTATTGGACTCTTCCTTTGTATAGCTAAGGCTTAAACACAAGAATTACCTAACAGTCAATTTGACTGTTCTTTACTTCAAACAATTGTAGATCATAAATTAATAAATTAAAGTATCTACCAATAATAATTTACAATCTACCATTGTTTGAAATAAAAAACAGTCAAATTGACTGCTTGGTAATTCTAGGTTTAATTCCTTCCTGTGTAACTAACAACACTTTCTGTCATTCATCTTCTATCTATTTGCCATTGATTGCTACGACTAACCTGTTATTAACCCTAAAGCTATTAAGTCTATTTCTCTTTGTCTACTAGATTTCTCTGAAGTACTTACAAGCAGCGATTTGTTCCCCAACTCATCATAACTCGTTTCATCTAATAATAATCACTCTTTGCTTTTGTCATCGTTTGCCCTCTTTTTATCACCCCTCTCATATCTCCCCTCTCATATGGTAGTCTCTCACCCCTCCTCCCTTCACTCGACTGTCTGCGGCCCCCTGCCCCCCTCTCACTCGTCTATCCCTCGTTGGTTATTTGCTTATTTCATTCACATGCCTATTTTAGGGTAAAAAATAACGATTAAATTACTCACAATAGTCAGTTGATTCATTTTAGAAGTACATGTATACTGTTTTGTTTCCCCTATTGCGTATCTAGGATACTCACTTCCCTCTTTCTATTTCTCTGTATCATAGATACTAAAACCCCTCTTCGGAGCCCCCCCGTTCCCCTTTTCCTGGAAGGGGTCCTGAAGTTCGAATTCTCTCAGTTGTCCTCAAGTTTCCGTGTAGAGAAGTGCTCTTGAAGCTCTGTTCGAAAATGCACGTGTAAAATATCCATAATTATGCTATTGAAATATATATGCTTGTATTGAGCATTTGTTTCCCGGTCGACAGGTGTAAAAAAACAGGTGCGCAAGTTCACCCTTGAACATTTCAGAAGAACAAACAAAGTCTGCCATTTTTCCACTTCATGGAATTTGCATTAGTGCCAATTAATTTTAGATGTGTTGACTGTAGATAAAGCTGAACTGATTGGACAAATTTAAAGGGATACATTTTCAGTAGAATGGAAGTGAATTGCTCCAATACGCAGTGTTCTAACTCTAGGTAACTTTCAACCAAGGCAGAATGTTACTACAGTGCGTAGGTCTGAATTCACCCAACAGTCCCGATAAACCTGTTCAGAACACAGCTGTCGATACGGTATCTACCGTATCTTCCTTATCCACTTCGTCAGGAGTTTCATCAGGTTCCGAACCTTCTTCCTTGTTATCTACGGACGCTTCTACTACTTCCGGTGGAGTTGACTCTGCATGTAATTCGCTAGACGGTTTGTCGTCTCTTGAATGTAATTCAGCGGAAAATTCCGTGTCCCCGGTGAAAAGACAAATTGTTGGAGTTAATCCAGCTTCTACAACTGTAAATACAGTAAATGAGTCTAGTAGAACCACTACTACCAAACAAATATCTACCAGCACTACCAAGCAAGTCTCTACCAGCACTACCAAACAGGCTAATGGTAGTCCATGGCTCGTCAAACCTAGAACACATCGGGCGTCAACTTTCAGCGGGTTTTTGTCCAGACCGACCGTACCTCGTATAGATGAACATAGGTAACTTATAAAATAATATTAAATATATCAAAACTGTTATATGTAACAACTATAGGGTAAGCTCCGAGTTATCGGACGGTTCCACATTATCGATAAGAAAAAATATATAACTATTATTTTAATTGATATCCCTTAGGTATGGATACCTACAATTAAAGTAACGAGTTAAACTATACTTTTCTCATATAATGATCGAAAATGTGAACCCGTCCGATAACTCGGAACTTACCCTACTGAACGTAGCTACCATCAATTTTTTCCGTATGCCAAATACCTCTCAATCAGTCAAATTAAAGCCATTCAGACTTTATTCTCACTCGCAGTTATAGTCTCCCCAATCGTATCTATTTTTTACTGCTCCAAAGCGATTTCTTTTGATATGCAAAGTGAGTCTTTTCAGCGGAAGAGACTTTCTCCTCAATGACTATTTCCTATAGACTGTCAGGGGGATAGTCACTAGTCAGGACTGAGTAAGTCATTACTAAGTAAGTCATGACTATTTTCCGATAGATTGTTGGAGAGACAGTCACCAGTCAGGACTTAATAAGTTATGACAATTTTCCTAAAGACTGTCAGAGATAGTCACCAGTCAGGACTGAATAAGTCATGACTATTTTCCTATAGACTGTCAGAGATAGTCACCAGTCAGGACTGAATAAGTCATGACTATTTTCCTATAGACTGTCAGAGATAGTCACCAGTCAGGACTGAGTAAGTCAAGACTATTTCATAATAGACTCAGAGATAGTCACCAGTCAGGACTGAATAAGTCATGGCAGTTTTAAGGCAGTTATGCTATAGAACCGCCTTATTACTTGTTTTTAACATAAATACTCTGTAAGTTGGAAATCAATATCAATACTTTTTGTGAATGAGATAAATAAGGTAATTAATTGTCTGCCACGTACCCCCGAACTGTTGTAATTTGGATTACTGTAATTAAGGAATGTAGGAAATGGAAACTATAAATGTGTCACATATAGGGTAACTTCCGAGTTATCGGACAGTTCTACATTTTCGATCATATCAAAAAAAAAATTGATCGAAAATGTGGAACCGTCCGATAATTCGTAACTTACCCTATTTCATGAACCAATCTGACCTTTGGGAATTTCTAATGACCCATCAATACCCATGGTAACACCCACTATCCGAGTACTGAGAGTGTCTAAAGGGTATCCAAGATACCTGCAGGTATCATGGATACCAACTGAAATGAATAACAATTATATCGTTTTTTCTTATATTCTCGTGGAAAAAGTAGGAGGAGCTTAGCAAAAAGTCTGGTGGAAAGACTTAAAAAACTCTGTGTGTGTACGGCCCTTCACGACGTTCCCCTGAATAAGAATGTTTAAATGTCACTTTTTATTTGATCTGTGATGAACTAGATACATTTTGTATGTTGATTGGAAGTAATACTGTATCTAATGGTATTAGATACAGTTCTGATTTGGTGTTTGTTGAGTGAGGTGGTGTAGCTTTTCTGCATCCATCATCCCTTAGGTCATTTAATATACTTCTCTCTCTCTTCATTTTGATTTATATTTAAATTATTGCCTGTACAATATTTTAATTTTGAAATGTGAGTTTTTGTAAGGAATTATTTAGATCAGGGTAAGTTACGAATCATCGGTCAGATGTATATCTTCGATCATATTTGTTAAAACTATATAATAACTAGGTTATGTGCACTTGGTAGAGCGCATACCTTCGCCTCCGCTTTTACTCGTTCTCTCCCAAAATTTAAGAAACTGCTAACTGGATAATAACCAATCGTCCCACCGAGTTTCTTGCAATATGGTACAATACTTTTTGAGTTATAAATGACCATGACCTTGACCTTTGACCGGGTCACTCCCAAAATGCTAGCAGCAGGTTACTGGACATGGACCAATCGTTGTACCAAATTTCAGGCAATTTGGTTGAACACTTTTTCAGTTAAGCGAATAACAAGATGATAAATAAATAAATAAATTCCGATGAAAATATGACCTTCCCGCATTCTGCGAATGTAATAATAATTATTCAATTTCTGTTTTAACAATTATCATTATATCGTTCTTTCTTACATTAACGAAGATGTGGCACTGACCGATAATTCGTAACTGACCCTATTTCTTTTATTCCTGCATGTTAGTAGGTATTACAAAACCACAACACTTCTTCTTGTACAGGTATAAAGGTATATAACTACTTATACAATAACATCTATATTTGTGTAACTTTACTGTCCACACTACCTCCCATTTAACTAAAGTTATTAATTTCACTTTATTTGTCACTTACGGAGAGTATTGTCTTGTGTTCTTGAGTTTTGTCACTTGACGGAGAGTATTGTCTTGTGTTCTTGAGTTTTGTCACTTGACGGTGAGTATTGTCTTGTGTTCTTGAGTTTTGTCACTTGACGGTGAGTATTGTCTTGTGTACTTGAGTTTTGTCACTTAACGGAGAGTATTGTCTTGTGTACTTGAGTATTGTCACTTGACGGTGAGTATTGTCTTGTACTTGAGTTTTGTCACTTGACGGTGGTAAGTGACTTTGTTCATTGAGCCACTTTCCTTTCTGATTTCTTCCTCCAGTCCCTTGTACTTAATTTCCTTTTGACGTCAGCGATATGGCAACGAAAAAGCTGAAGCAGACGTTAAACCCTTATTAAATTAATTCATTAATATAATAATGAATAATAACGGTATTACAGCATAGAGTATAAATTAAAGGACAGAGGTTGTAAAGAAATCACCAAAAACTAACACTGTAGTTTAATGTAGACATCTTGAAACTTGTTTGAAATTTTCCCTTTGTTCTATCATTTTAATAAAATGATAGAAATTGATTAGTTCTACTGTTTTACAATTAATTATTTTTAGAATTAATTATATTTACAATATATCTAACTTCTATAAATTTTATTATTTTTACAGTTATTTATTTTTAGAATTAATTATATTTACAATATATCTAACTTTTATTTATTTTAAAATTTATTATTTTTACAGTTAAATATTTTTACAGTTGATTATTTTACAATTTATTTTTTTGTACAATTAATTATTTTTGTGAATATGTTTATTTACAAGGTAACACTGTAAATGACTGCGGTGTCAACTCTGTAGATGACCAATAGATCGATATCTTTCAATTATTCACAGCTAATGGGTTTCAGTCAATTGGTCCGTTATACTACGACGCAAAAGAATTCTTTTGCTGGTAACTGCATCCATGATACATGCAGGTATCATGGATACCAATTGAAACATGCAGTTAAAATGTCAAATTATCTACTATTTATTTTATGCTCGAAAATGTGGAACCGTTCGATAAATGGAAAATAACTCTACAAAAACTTGTTTAATTTACTATTGGTATGACAGGATCTTTTCAGTTTATCCTGTCATTCTAAGCTGTCAGGTCAAGTGGTTAGGTCAATCTTGGTTAGATCAAATGGTTAGGTCAATCTTGGTTAGATCAAGTGGTTAGGTCAAGTGGTCAGGTCAATCTTGGTTAGGTCAAGTGGTCAGGTCAATCTTGGTTAGGTCAAGTGGTCAGGTCAATCTTGGTTAGATCAAGTGCTTAGGTCAATCTTGGTCAGGTCAAGTGGTTAGGTCAATCTTGGTTAGATCAAATGGTTAGGTCAATCTTGGTCAGATCAAGTGGTCAGGTCAATCTTGGTTAGGTCAAGTGGTCAGGTCAATCTTGGTCAGGTCAAGTGGTCAGGTGAATCTTGGTTAGATTAAGTGGTCAGGTCAATCTTGGTCAGGTCACTTGTTTACCGGAAGGTCACTCCACGTGCCAATGACACTCCAGTAAGTGTTATAACAATCGATACATACCCTCTCTAGTGACACAGTGTGAGGGTACACAGTTAGTTGTGAATGAGTGAGGGGTGAACATGTGGTAGCTACATAGAGTTGAAACTAGTGAACTGATAGGGTTGAAACGAGGGAACTGATAGGGTTGAAACTAGGGAACTGATAGGGTTGAAACTAGGGAACTGATAGGGTTGAAACGAGGGAACTGATAGGGTTGAAAGTATTAGCTATTTGCCTAATTAGTTCAGGATACTAGTGCCAAGGTTGAACATGTGTAATGTCGTCATGGAGCAAGAGGTTAAACTGGTACTCGTGGTGGGGCAATAGAGCACAAAGGTACTGACTCATTATTAATGTGTATTATATTAAACATTAAATAATTATATGTTATAATAGTGAAATATAAGTTGTTGGTTTTTGGCTATTTTGATTCGCAATCATTTTTTATTTTGATTATAGATATTGCTCACATTTTTATATAAAATGAAAATTGTCACAGTTGTAGATATTAGAATTATTGATTACATTATATAATATTTTGTATCCATGATACTATTAACAAAATTTATTCAGTATCCTTGATTCAATTATTCTTTCTATTCAGTATTTATGATACCATTGTCTTGTTTATTATTACTATGAATTGCGTAGCTATACCTGTTTTAATTTTTTCACATTTTTCAATCTGACTATTTCATCTAAGTCCCTTGTACTACGCATCTGACTATTCAACCTAAAGATCTCATTGGTGTGTTTTACGTAGGGGTTACATCTACCCTTTACGCTAAGTTATAGCGTAACTATGGTAACGATAGGCTTATTGCGTTATATGATTTACTTTGCAGCTTGACCTTCACTATGGATTGATTTTAAGTTTATCATCTGCATACTCTAGTGTGCTGGCTGGTGTGTAAGCTCCGCGCCATTTGCCAATTTGCACAATCTCGAGAATGCGCTCTGCATTTTTATACTCCTTCAACCCCCTAATACCGAGCGTGCGTTAAAACCTTCATTTTATTTATTATGAAATCTAATACTATATGTGTATCGGGGAGCGTGGCGCCCCCTCTCCCCCATGTGAGGTCATTAAACAATCATGAAGTGTGCAGAACAACATACTAGCGGATAGAACAAACTACGTAAAGGCCATTTATATTGAGAGTTTGCAAATTATCTTCATTTATAAATAAATATCTGACAAGAAGAAATAAATGCTTTTATGTAGTTTGTTGTATCCGTTAGTTTGTTGTACTGCACACTTCATGATTGTTTAATGACCTGTCAGGGAGTGGGGGGGGGGGGGTTACATATACTATTATTCGATTTCATAATTAATGAATGAACGGGGTAAAGGTGTTTGAAAATGAGCAGCGCATTCTCGAGATTGTTCAAATCGGTAAATGGTGCGGAACATGCACAGTGTACAGTCGCTCTGTGTCTCTACAGTCCCCTCTAACTCCTCCCCATTAATATTACAGTAGTTGTGGCTTGCTGTGTTTGTTGCGTCGTGAATCTTTGAACAGAGTCACCCTGTACAGTTGCTGTACTTTTTCTGTGTATTTACTGTACATTTGTTTTGAGTTATCTCATTATATTTTGTTTAGTGCCTACTTAGAGATAGTTATGGTGGGGTCATAGAAGATTAAGATGGGAACCGTCTCAATCTTCTATGACCCCACCATAACTTCTTCTCTGAATCTACAACCTTATAAACGTTTATTCCTGATCATTTATTCATTTTAAATATTTATTCTAGTTAGAGTTTGCTCAGTTCAGTTTTATAAATAAATAACTTTATTTTATCGTAACTATTTTTTTTAAATGTTCTTTTTCTCTTTTATTGACATCTTTCTTTCCGTGTTTCAGATGTGAGGACGATGAACACATTAACGAAATCAGTCGCAAAATAAGTGAGTGCAATAGCACCTGCAGTAGCGGCTACGACTCCACATCCAGCTCGCGTAAAACATCAACCTCGAGCTTCTTCGGCGGAGCCAGCCGTAAAAACTCCTTCGCTTCCAACTCCTGCTCCCGGAAAAACTCCGCCTCCAGCTACCAGAGCGGCTGCTACTCCCGGAAAAGCTCCACTGGCTCCCGTAAAAGTTCTTTTCTCTCATTCGGCAGTAGGGAGCCGGTTCTCTCACCCGATGATCTACTGCTCTCGGCAGCCATGAGCGCAGCGGCCCAGCTAGCTAACGGCAACACTCCCCCCACACACACACCCGGGGGAGTGAACAACAACAATGAGGTGGAGGGGGTGAAGAAGACGCCAGCCTCACAGGAGGAGATGAGACTCCTAAAGCTTATGGAGGATGCTAATCGGTGAGTAAAGGCCTCCTTATTTACCTATTATAATGTATCCTTTTTTATCTCCCAGAAATATTCAAACTGAGGTAATTTTTATTAACATTAATGCAGAAAAATAATCTATAAATTCCACAGACAATTCTTCTTCAATTTTATTCCACAGACAATTTCTTCAATTTTATTCCACAGACAATTCCTTCAATTTTATTCCACAGACAATTTCTTCAATTTTATTCCACAGACAATTTCTTCAATTTTATTCCACAGACTATTTCTTCAATTTTATTCCACAGACAATTTCTTCAATTTTATTCCACAGACTATTTCTTCAATTTTATTCCACAGACAATTTCTTCAATTTTATTCCACAGACAATTCCTTTAATTTTATTCCACAGACAATTCCTTCAATTTTATTCCACAGACAATTTCTTCAATTTTATTCCACAGACAATTTCTTCAATTTTATTCCACAGACTATTTCTTCAATTTTATTCCACAGACAATTCCTTCAATTTTATTCCACAGACAATTTCTTCAATTTTATTCCACAGACAATTTCTTCAATTTTATTCCACAGACAATTTCTTCAATTTTATTCCACAGACAATTTCTTCAATTTTATTCCACAGACTATTTCTTCAATTTTATTCCACAGACAATTTCTTCAATTTTATTCCACAGACAATTCCTTCAATTTTATTCCACAGACAATTTCTTCAATTTTATTCCACAGACTATTTCTTCAATTTTATTCCACAGACAATTCCTTCAATTTTATTCCACAGACAATTTCTTCAATTTTATTCCACAGACAATTTCTTCAATTTTATTCCACAGACAATTTCCTCAATTTTATTCCACAGACAATTTCTTCAATTTTATTCCACAGACTATTTCTTCAATTTTATTCCACAGACAATTTCTTCAATTTTATTCCACAGACAATTCCTTCAATTTTATTCCACAGACAATTTCTTCAATTTTATTCCACAGACAATTCCTTCAATTTTATTCCACAGACTATTTCTTCAATTTTATTCCACAGACAATTTCTTCAATTTTATTCCACAGACAATTTCTTCAATTTTATTCCACAGACTATTTCTTCAATTTTATCCCACAGACAATTTCTTCAATTTTATTCCACAGACTATTTCTTCAATTTTATTCCACAGACAATTCCTTCAATTTTATTCCACAGACAATTTCTTCAATTTTATTCCACAGACAATTCCTTCAATTTTATTCCACAGACAATTCCTTCAATTTTATTCCACAGACAATTTCTTCAATTTTATTCCACAGACAATTTCTTCAATTTTATTCCACAGACAATTCCTTCAATTTTATTCCACAGACAATTTCTTCAATTTTATTCCACAGACAATTTCTTCAATTTTATTCCACAGACTATTTCTTCAATTTTATTCCACAGACAATTTCTTCAATTTTATTCCACAGACTATTTCTTCAATTTTATTCCACAGACAATTCCTTCAATTTTATTCCACAGACAATTTCTTCAATTTTATTCCACAGACAATTCCTTCAATTTTATTCCACAGACAATTTCTTCAATTTTATTCCACAGACAATTTCTTCAATTTTATTCCACAGACTATTTCTTCAATTTTATTCCACAGACTATTTCTTCAATTTTATTCCACAGACTATTTCTTCAATTTTATTCCACAGACTATTTCTTCAATTTTATTCCACAGACAATTCCTCTTCAATTTTATTCCACAGACAATTCCTCTTCAATTTTATTCCACAGACAATTTCTTCAATTTTATTCCACAGACAATTCCTTCAATTTTATTCCACAGACAATTCCTCTTCAATTTTATTCCACAGACAATTTCTTCAATTTTATTCCACAGACAATTCCTTCAATTTTATTCCACAGACAATTCCTCTTCAATTTTATTCCACAGACAATTTCTTCAATTTTATTCCACAGACAATTCCTCTTCAATTTTATTCCACAGACAATTTCTTCAATTTTATTCCACAGACAATTCCTTCAATTTTATTCCACAGACAATTCCTCTTCAATTTTATTCCACAGACAATTTCTTCAATTTTATTCCACAGACAATTCCTTCAATTTTATTCCACAGACAATTCCTCTTCAATTTTATTCCACAGACAATTTCTTCAATTTTATTCCACAGACAATTCCTCTTCAATTTTATTCCACAGACAATTTCTTCAATTTTATTCCACAGACAATTCCTTCAATTTTATTCCACAGACAATTCCTCTTCAATTTTATTCCACAGACAATTTCTTCAATTTTATTCCACAGACAATTCCTTCAATTTTATTCCACAGACAATTCCTCTTCAATTTTATTCCACAGACAATTTCTTCAATTTTATTACTCACATTTACATTATAAATCTACTCGGGCGTAAATATCCAAACTCCATTCATCTCCAGAGCTACCTACACCAATTCCCCAGGCTTTTTACATTCACTATTCCAGTTTTTCATTGGAATATTCCGCTTCAATTCCCGCTAATGCCCTGTCGTCTCCGATTCCAACAATATCCAGGAATATTCCAGATCTGATTGCAGCTGAATAATGCAGTAACAGATGTTGTATTCTCCAGCAAATAGTGAAATAATTGCAATTTACTAGTCAACATATACCTAATACCATGTTAAATGATAAATAGGGTACTTTACGAGTTATAAGACGGCTCCACGTTATCGATCATGTAAATTTTTTCTCTTATGATTAGTATCCAGGATACCTGCAGGACGCAGGTATCATGGATACCGATTAAAATGAAAATTTTATAATTCTTAGATACATCATTTTATTTGATCGAAAATGTAGAATTGTCCGGTAACTCGGTACTTACCCTAATAAATTTTACGATTTTATTTGGTTATTTTGGTAGCTATATTTTATTTGTTACATTTTATTTGGTTGCTATATTTTATTTGGTACCTATATTTTATTTGGTATATTTTATTTGGTAGCTATATTTTATTTGGTACCTATATTTTATTTGGTACCTATATTTTATTTGATAGCTATATTTTATTTGGTACCTATATTTTATTTGGTATATTTTATTTGGTATATACTAAATTTCGAATTTTGAAAGCACTTTAATTTAAATCTCACGGGGCTAACTTTTCTATTTGGAAAATGCTTTCAGCCCTTTTTTTTTATTGAGTGGATGTATCTTTTTTTCTGTCACTATTGGAGGTGAGAATTTCCCGTAGATTTTTACTCTCTGAGTGAAAAGTGAATCGCTTCAACTTTTTCCCTCAAAAATCTCACAGCTCTATGCGTGCTATTTGATTGTTGGTGTACAGGGTGAGTTCTGAGTTATCGGACGGCTCCACATTTTCGATCATGAAAGAAATACATATTTATTTAACTTTATTTTAAAGGGTATCCATGATACCTGCAGGTATCATGGTTACCGATTACAATAATGGTTATATAATTATGAAAATTATTCATTTTGTTATATGATCGGAAATGTGGAACCGTCCACTAACTCAGAAAGTGTAAGTCTATAAATTTCTTACATATTAAGTATAACTTTATGTCTATATAATTCTCTCTCTCTATATATAATGACTTAATAACAGTGCCCAGACACGAGTCTATATCTAAACTTTCGAGACGATAACTTATACGAATGATGAAGTCTAATTGAATTAGTTTGGACAGTTTTTTGGGTATTAGGGAAGTTACCCAACGCTTGCCTGTAATTCTTACTCCTAAGAACTTATAATATTATAATATAATTTATTACAGTTATTAACTTAATATTATAATATAATTTATTACGGTTAATAACTTAATATTATAATATAATTTATTACAGTTAATAACTTAATAATATAATTTATTACATTTAATAACTTAATATTATAATATAATTTATTACACTTAAGAACTTATAATATTATAATATAATTTCTTACAGTTAATAACTTATAATTAATAAAAAGAAATGTAGGTACTCCTATATATAATTACTGCTTTTTCTCTGTTTCACTCAACTGGTTATTTTTGTTAGTAGGGTAAGTTTCGTGTTATTGGACGGATCCACATCTTCGTTATGAAATAGTATTTAATATAAGTTATATGATAATCATTATATACCTTCTTATTCTTAAGATCGAAAATGCGAAACTGTCCGATAACTCTGCACTTCGTCTAATTTATGAATGTTTTTTACCAAACTGTTAAATAAGAATATTAATATTTATTGTAGAAATTATTTCTATTGCGATCGAATGCATTAAAAATAACTAATCAAATAATTAATAGACTAAATAGCTAGATGATAAATAGGATAACTTGTTATTAACTATAACAATGATGTTAGTTTTATTATATCAATAGCAATGTTTATTTCAATCAGTTAGACTTTTATTGTTTACATGTTAATGGTATTCTTTGTATTTTAAATTAAATGGCGATTTTTTTTATATCTTGAATTGCCATTTTTTTTATATCTCAAATTGCAATATTTCTATATATTTTACTGAGAGCTTTTATCTAGTAAATATTATCATACTGTTAGTGAATATTTATCCCCATGCGAGTTACCGCATTAAATCTATAGAAAAAATCATAGAAAACGTGATTTTTGTCTCGGTAACTAAGTTATTATTGTGAAACGGCGAAAAGATTTTATGTACGTGATAAAAATGTTAGAGCACTTGCAAGTAATGTGACTTTTCAGTGTTGGTGGTTTTTCAGTTTTCTTTATCCGTATTGTTTTTTTAGTGTGGTATATCCGTATTGTTTTTTTAGTGTGGAATATCTGTATTGTTTTTTTAGTGTGGTATATCTGTATTGTTTTTTTAGTGTGGTATATCCGTATTGTTTTTTTAGTGTGGTATATCCGTATTGTTTTTTTTAGTGTGGCATATCTGTATTGTTTTTTTAGTGTGGTATATCCGTATTGTTTTTTTTAGTGTGGCATATCTGTATTGTTTTTTTAGTGTGGTATATCCGTATTGTTTTTTTAGTGTGGTATATCCGTATTGTTTTTTTAGTGTGGTATATCCGTATTGTTTTTTTTAGTGTGGCATATCTGTATTGTTTTTTAGTGTGGTATATCCATATTGTTTTTTTAGTGTGGTATATCCGTATTGTTTTTTTAGTGTGGTATATCCGTATTGTTTTTTTAGTGTGGTATATCTGTATTGTTTTTTTAGTGTGGTATATCCGTCTTGTTTTTTTAGTGTGGTATATCTGTATTGTTTTTTTAGTGTGGTATATCAGTATTGTTTTTTTAGTGTGGTATATCCGTATTATTTTTAGTTTGGCATATCCGCATTGTTTTTTTAGTGTGGAATATCTGTATTGTTTTTTTAGTGTGGTATATCTGTATTGTTTTTTTAGTGTGGTATATCCGTATTGTTTTTTTAGTGTGGTATATCCGTATTGTTTTTTTAGTGTGGTATATCCGTATTGTTTTTTTTTAGTGTGGCATATCTGTATTGTTTTTTTAGTGTGGCATATCTGTATTGTTTTTTTAGTGTGGCATATCTGTATTGTTTTTTTAGTGTGGTATATCCGTATTGTTTTTTTTAGTGTGGTATATCTGTATTGTTTTTTTTAGTGTGGCATATCTGTATTGTTTTTTTAGTGTGGTATATCCGTATTGTTTTTTATAGTGTGGTATATCCGTATTGTTTTTTATAGTGTGGTATATCTGTATTGTTTTTTTAGTGTGGCATATCTGTATTGTTTTTCTAGTGTGGTATATCCGTATTGTTTTTTTAGTGTGGTATATCTGTATTGTTTTTTTAGTGTGGTATATCTGTATTGTTTTTTTAGTGTGGTATATCCGTCTTGTTTTTTTAGTGTGGTATATCTGTATTGTTTTTTTAGTGTGGTATATCAGTATTGTTTTTTTAGTGTGGTATATCCGTATTATTTTTAGTTTGGCATATCCGTATTGTTTTTTTAGTGTGGAATATCTGTATTGTTTTTTTAGTGTGGTATATCTGTATTGTTTTTTTAGTGTGGTATATCCGTATTGTTTTTTTAGTGTGGTATATCCGTATTGTTTTTTAGTGTGGTATATCCGTATTGTTTTTTTTTAGTGTGGCATATCTGTATTGTTTTTTTAGTGTGGCATATCTGTATTGTTTTTTTAGTGTGGCATATCTGTATTGTTTTTTTAGTGTGGTATATCCGTATTGTTTTTTTTAGTGTGGTATATCTGTATTGTTTTTTTTAGTGTGGTATATCTGTATTGTTTTTTTAGTGTGGTATATCCGTATTGTTTTTTTAGTGTGGTATATCCGTATTGTTTTTTATAGTGTGGTATATCTGTATTGTTTTTTTAGTGTGGTATATCTGTATTGTTTTTCTAGTGTGGTATATCTGTATTGTTTTTCTAGTGTGGTATATCTGTATTGTTTTTTTAGTGTGGTATATCTGTATTGTTTTTTTTAGTGTGGCATATCTGTATTGTTTTTTTAGTGTGGTATATCTGTATTGTTTTTTTAGTGTGGTATATCCGTATTGTTTTTTTAGTGTGGTATATCTGTATTGTTTTTTTAGTGTGGCATATCCGTATTGTTTTTTTAGTGTGGTATATCTGTATTGTTTTTTTTAGTGTGGCATATCTGTATTGTTTTTTTTAGTGTGGCATATCCGTATTGTTTTTTTTAGTGTGGTATATCTGTATTGTTTTTTTAGTGTGGTATATCCGTATTGTTTTTTTAGTGTGGTATATCCGTATTGTTTTTTTAGTGTGGTATATCCGTATTGTTTTTTTTAGTGTGGCATATCTGTATTGTTTTTTTAGTGTGGTATATCCGTATTGTTTTTTTAGTGTGGTATATCCGTCTTGTTTTTTTAGTGTGGCATATCCGTATTGTTTTTTTTAGTGTGGCATATTTGTATTGTTTTTTTAGTGTGGTATATCCGTCTTGTTTTTTTAGTGTGGTATATCCGTATTGTTTTTTTAGTGTGGTATATCCGTATTGTTTTTTTAGTGTGGTATATCCGTCTTGTTTTTTTAGTGTGGCATATCTGTATTGTTTTTTTAGTGTGGTATATCCGTATTGTTTTTTTAGTGTGGTATATCCGTATTGTTTTTTTAGTGTGGTATATCCGTATTCTTTTTTTTAGTGTGGCATATCTGTATTGTTTTTTTAGTGTGGTATATCCGTATTGTTTTTTTAGTGTGGTATATCCGTATTGTTTTTTTAGTGTGGTATATCCGTATTGTTTTTTTTTAGTGTGGCATATCTGTATTGTTTTTTTAGTGTGGTATATCCGTATTGTTTTTTTAGTGTGGTATATCCGTCTTGTTTTTTTAGTGTGGCATATCTGTATTGTTTTTTTAGTGTGGTATATCCGTCTTGTTTTTTTAGTGTGGTATATCCGTATTGTTTTTTTAGTGTGGTATATCCGTCTTGTTTTTTTAGTGTGGCATATCTGTATTGTTTTTTTAGTGTGGCATATCTGTATTGTTTTTTTAGTGTGGTATATCCGTATTGTTTTTTTAGTGTGGTATATCCGTATTGTTTTTTTTAGTGTGGCATATCCGTATTGTTTTTTATAGTGTGGCATATCCGTATTGTTTTTTTTAGTGTGGCATATCCGTATTGTTTTTTTTAGTGTGGTATATCCGTATTGTTTTTTTTAGTGTGGCATATCCGTATTGTTTTTTTAGTGTGGTATATCCGTATTTTTTTTTTCAGTGTGGCTTATCCCTATTGTTTCTTTTTCCGTGTGTTTTTCAGTGTTGCTCATCTCAATGGTTTTTTTAGGTGTTTGTGTTTCATTTTGATTTTTTCAGTGTGGCTTTTCACTGCGGTTTTTCAGTGTTGGTTCTAACATTGTCACTTTAAGATCGTTGTTAGCCTCTTCATTTTCCTCTGGGACTAAAGTTATCTCTAACTTTATTCCATATCTCCTGAAGTTGCTCAACTCCACCACAAAACTTCAGAACATCTTATGCTTCCTAGCTATATAATAATTATCATATATATTTTATACCAACATATATAATTATTGTATATATATTTCAGCTTTAAGATTTTATACATTTAATTTTTTTTATATGTTTGTTAATATATTTTTCTAGCGGGAATTAAATAATATTTTTCTAAATTTATCTCCATTTTATGTTTCATTTTCTCAAATGTGTTTCGAAACCTAATAATAATCTTGTTTTCCCTCTCATTTTCCTTTTCCCGGAAATTATTTGCCGGAAATTTTCTTTTTAAAAAGAAACTGCATAAACACGGATCAAATTCCCATTTACAGCCGCCATTGCTTGTCGTTCCTAGTCCTGGAATGGGAATGGAGTTCTCTATTGTCTTGGAACATTCCTATTGATTGTTATGAGTGGTGGGCAAGTGGATTAGCCTCTGAGGGAATTGTTATGGTAAAAGTGGGAAATTGTTATGAGAAAAGTGGGAAATTGTTATGGGAAAAGTGGGAAATTGTTACGAGAAAAGTGGGAAATTGTTACGAGAAAAGTGGGAAATTGTTATGAGAAAAGTGGGAAATTGTTACGAGAAAAGTGGGAAATTGTTATGAGAAGAGTGGGAAATTGTTATGAGAAGAGTGGGAAATTGTTATGAGAAAAGTGGGAAATTGTTATGAGAAAAGTGGGAAATTGTTACGAGAAAAGTGGGAAATTGTTACGAGAAAAGTGGGAAATTGTTACGAGAAAAGTGGGAAATTGTTACGAGAAAAGTGGGAAATTGTTACGAGAAAAGTGGGAAATTGTTACGAGAAAAGTGGGAAATTGTTACGAGAAAAGTGGGAAATTGTTACGAGAAAAGTGGGAAATTGTTGTGAGAAAAGTGGGAAATTGTTGTGAGAAAAGTGGGAAATTGTTGTGAGAAAAGTGGGAAATTGTTATGAGAAGAGTGAGAAATTGTTGTGAGAAAAGTGGGAAATTGTTATGTGAAAAGTGGGAAATTGTTATGTGAAAAGTGGGAAATTGTTATGTGAAAAGTGGGAAATTGTTATGAGAAAAGTGGGAAATTGTTACGAGAAAAGTGGGAAATTGTTACGAGAAAAGTGGGAAATTGTTACGAAAAAAGTGGGAAATTGTTATCAGAGGAGCGGAAATTGTGTTTAAATTGCAAAATTAAATTTTTGTGAAAAATGTACGAAATTGTTATAATGAAAATTGTTTCGAGGAACTTGAATATAATTTTAATTAAATATACCTAATATTTAAAAAAAATTAATGTATAAGAAACCTAATAAAAATCGCTTTAATTTCTAGGAAGACATATCTCCAAAAACACATTATACTCTCCCCATTATTAAATGCATTACTTATCTATAATTCTATAATTGTTTTTTAAATAGCTATATATGTGTCAAACTGTTTATAGTCATACAATGATTAGGTTCACATTGTAATAGTCACAATAGATTGCTTTTGTCTTAACTAATTTGGGAGAGTAGGGACGGTTTTTACCTTCCTGATCAATTGTCTTTATTTTCTCTATTTTTTTATTACTGCAGATGATTACTGGGCGATTTTTATGTTTTTTTTTATTATCATTTGAGTTGTAAAGTATATAGAGTATTAAATAAATCTAAATTATATGCTGTATATAGAGTATGTTCCGATTAATTCAAAATTTTCACATTGTACATATAAGAAAAACATGTAATATATCCCTATTTTATAATTGGTTTCCATGATACCTGCTGGTATCATGGATACCAATTATAAGAACGAGTTAAATTGTTTAAGTTATTTAGTTAATTAATTTTTTCGAAGATAAATAATTGCCATTTATGTATGTACATGAATTTTTCCAAATTCTACTGTTTTATATTGCATCATTATTTGCCCTTTAAAATATGAATATTTGATTAATAATTTTTTTTACTAAATTAAATTAAATTGGTGGTTGATGACTCAGTAGCTTTTCTACATTCACGAGCCTGTCAATTATTTTGACAGATTTATATGGTCATTTTCCCATTTGACTTTTATTTCGAAGTCTCTCGTTTCGAATTCGAATATTTTTGCCAAGAACATGAACTTTAAATTCAAAATATCTACATTCAACATAATTTTGTTGAAACATTACGTACGGTGTACATGTATTTTAGAAAAATATGAATGTGGAATCTATGATACCGGTTCTATAAAAATAATGTATTTCTATTTTATCGATAGTTCGATTTTTATATACTTTATATATAATTTTATAGATAATTCAATAGAAACAGAAACATTATAAATTTATTCATATAAACAATATATGAATAAAGTTAAGCTAGTTTTAGTGAATAAATTCAGCTGTCAACTTTTTAAAATTAACTTGTAAATGTCCCATGCAGACGTACTAACTTTTTTATTTATTTGTGGCAGTGTTGACCTGAATGCGATGGGGACAGGTTGTGTGTGTGTGATAGAGGGAAAAAGATATTGTAAAGGGTAAAACATTAAATTTGAATCTTTCTATATAAATTATTTACAAAATTCTTTTTTAGAAAAGGTTTATTATATTATTAATGTAGTTTATTATACAGTAATATACTTTTTTATGTGAGTGAAGTTCACTCCCTTCAATAAACACAGCATATTTACATGCTTAATTTGACCACGTTTTACAAAATTCTAAATTTGAATATATTTTTCAAATTGAAAAACAATTATTATTAAATAATTATTAATCAATTCAGATAACATCTCAAATTAATTGTCAATATATCAATACGAACATTTTCTTCAAACTTGTTTTTAACAAGTTTTGACACACTGTTCGGTAAATGTGCAAAAATCTACGGATATCACTTCGACACATTCAACTAACTTTCTAACATTTTTTTTTATAATATTCAGTGTGAATTAATGTGACTAATTCATTAACTAATATACAATTATTTTATTTTTGAGAAGCGAAAAGCTTAAGTAGTATCAAAAGACATGAAATATAAATGATAAATAGATGTGTATCCTAGCTAAATTTAAATGCACGTATCTAAGATACAGTTTGTATCAAGATACAAAATAATTAATTCTTATGAAGTAATAAAACGGAATATCTCCTATTCATCTTAATTTAAATGCACGTATCCATGATACCGGTCGCGTATCAAGATACAAAATATTATTCAGATGCTAAATAGAATATTCCTCTGGTTTAATTTACTGGTTCAGGTGGGCATGTAATCCGCAAAGTAGGTTCGGATTACACCAACTTTTGAAATGAGTAGTGATGTAATGGTGCAAATTTGGTGTCAGAATATTTGTTTATTCTAATGCCAACCTGACACCTAAAGTTAGTGACAAGAAGTTGTGTGACACACATTGTGACAAGTTAGGGTGTAACATTAGCTTCTGTAACGGGAGAATACTTCTCAAAGTAACCACTGGGGGTTTAGAACCCTCTAAAGGGGGGGGGGGACACTACATGACCTTTTCATGTACAAAATAATCTAAAGGATAACAGTTTGGTGTGTATGTTTGTACATCCAGAATGGAAATTTCATTGATTTTTTATGTTCTCTTTAGTCACTTTTCTTGCTGCATTCACGGAGTAGCTTCTCTGCATCCATGAGCATTGTCACTGACGGTGGTATGTGATTTTGTTCATGGAGCCACTTTCATGCCAGACTACTTCTTTAAAGTTACTTGTATTTATAATAACGATTTTAATAATTTATCATTACCAAATATATACATTTTTACTATCCTTATTTATCTCAATGGTGGCTAAGTGCGGAAGTTTGAGTTGGGGTAAATTTTCAGTTATCAGACCGTCTCCACATTTTCGATCATATGAAAATAATACAATTTTACATTTGATTTTTTTTTCTTATTCCATACCAACTAAAAAACGAAAGTTAAATTCTTAAAATTCTATTTTTTATACGAGCGAAGATGTGGAATAGTGCAGTAACTCGAAACTTACCCCATACGTCTTCTTAAAAATGCGTACATTCCAAAACCTTAAAAACACCCATTATGGTAATGCTCTTCATTTTCCTCTTACTATGCTGATATAAATGGAATAAAAACTCTCTTCCCTTTCTTACTAATGTGGTTCCGTCGTTTAGTTTTTTATTATTTTTATACCTGCCGAATTACGTCTTCCCTCCGTCCAATCTCCCCCCCCCCCTCCCCGACTTTATTAGCCCCCCTTTGATTGAATTACCACCATCCTAAGGAGTACGGGGGGGGGGGGGTAACACACCTTAGAAATAATGCCTCCTAAAATGAACACATCACTTGGCCTGAACATATGATAAAAAATAGCAATGCTTCCTAGATTTTACTTGACTTCATCATGATAAAAAAAAATTATCAATGTTAATATAAAAAATATGTGAATGTTTATTTATTTTCTTTGAATACTTTAAAATTATTTATTTGTATGATTCGTAATAGGCCTTTGGTTCCCGAAACGGACGTTAAACCCCCTACTAAATTAAATTTTTTGTCGTTCCAAACCGAAACTAGGTTATAATAAATAAACGATAATTATCGTAGCTATTAACGTATGTTTATTATTATCAATTTATAGGTTTCTTTAGATCCCCCCTCCCCCCTGTAATTCTGGTCGCCCCCCAATACATTTTTTATCCCTTACCCCCTATAAACAAAGTCTTAACCTGTATGTTCGTGTGTATGTGTGTGTGTTCGGTATCACCTGGAATAGCCAAGTTGGACTGGGTTCCTGTGCTTGTTTTTATTCCTACTTGGAATTGAGGAGAATGACCATAACAACTTTATTTCTTTAGCTGAAACTTTTACAGTTTGTTATAGTCTTAAAAAACAATGTCAGTTTTTATTAGGAAAAACTTCCGAGTTATTGGACAGTTCCTTGTTTGCGTTCATATAAGAGAAAACATATAATAGTGTATTTTAACTGTTATTTTAATTGGTATCCATGATACCTGCAGGTATCATGGATACTAAATAGAATAATTAGTTAAAATGTAATTACTTTTTTTTTCATAAATGATTGAAAACTTGGAACTGTCCAATAACTCGGAACTTACCCTTTTCTATTAAAAGATGAAGTTTCGTTAAGGTTGTTTTGATATGCATCACTTTTGATGATACATAGTGATAAGTGATACTGCAAAATGATAGTGATAAAGACGCTATAAATATATCATCTACCAGTGATAGTCCAGTCGAAAGTGACAGTGATATCACTGCTGATACATACCGTATCACTGCTGAAACTTAGCGTATCACACTGCTGATACTTATAGTATCAGTGATACCCACAGTATCACTGTGGTGATACTTACCGTATCACTGCTAACACTTACAGTATCACTGCTGATACCACTGATACCGTATCACTGTTGATACATACCGTATCACTGATACAAGATGCGTAGATGGTCTCAGGGTCGTAAGGATTTCACTCGAGGGGGTCTATTCAGAAAGTAAGTACCCTCTATCGACCCCCCCCCCCTTTATTTTCTTTTCGAAAGGTGAAGTTCAAAGGTTCACTGCAGTTACTTTCTCACTCTCTGGATATTATTGCAGTGAATTACTCTTGTGGAGGATGTGTAGTGTAAAATAATGTAAATTATATTATGTAAAATAATCTAAAATATAATTTTGTAAAATAATCTAAAATATAATTTTGTAAAATAATCTAAATAATCTAAATTATATTTTGTAAAATAATCTAAAATATAATTTTGTAAAATAATCTAAATATAATTTTGTAAAATAATCTAAATATAATTTTGTAAAATAATCTAAATATAATTTTGTAAAATAATCTAAATATAATTTTGTAAAATAATCTAAATTATATTTTGTAAAATAATCCAAAGACCACACAGTCAATTGATGCAATGACTGTCCGTGATATGTGGCGCTGTCTCTATGCATTGGCTATCATTTGTGTCAGAGTCATAACATACTGGTGAAATTGAACAAGTAGTAAAAAATAGGAATCTTCCATTGCAATATAGTTATTTCTTCTATCAGTAGTTATTTCATTACTATATCTATATATACTTCTAAAATTATAATATTCTATCTTGATTGTTTATGTTTGCACACTGAAGAAATAAGGATGAAATTAAGATTATTTTGTAATAGAAATGAACTCTAATGACAACTATAAATGGAGGAGATATAGTATCCATGATACGATCGATAAATAGTATCCTAGGTACGATCAATATAGTATCCTCGATACGATCAATAAATAGTATCCTAGATACGATCGATAAATAGTATCCTAGGTATGATCAATAAATAGTATCCTAGATACGATCAATAAATAGTATCCTAGGTATGATCAATAAATAGTATCCTAGATACGATCAATAAATAGTATCCTAGGTACGATCAATAAATAGTAACCTAGATACGATCAATAAATAGTATCCTAAGTACGATCAATAAATAGTATCCTAGATACGATCAATAAATAGTATCCTAGATACGATCAATAAATAGTATCCTAGGTACGATCGATAAATAGTATCCTAGATACGATAAGACTATTAAGTGTTTTTTCGGTTCAAAAATGTAAAACACGTTTCATTAACAATAAGATACAATTTATTAATCATGGCATATTCAAGTAATTAAGTATTTAATTGTTTATTAAGTAGTTATTATATACAGTGAGTGTTGAACTACTGGGCATATCAGACAGTCTAGACGTATGCATATATAAACATCGCACACAAGTTACAATGTACGATAATCTAATTAAACATATTAAACCTATTAACCCGTACACTGAGGGTGGCCTTATATTGGGACAGCAATCTGTAGATGTGGCACATGAGCAAAGTTAAAGTTGAGCAACAGTGCACGGGATATATACTAACCATTCCCTTGTTAATATAGTAACTTCCGAATGACATTAACTGGTGCTCTGCTGTAAAATGATCTGCATTTAAATCATTCCCAATATTCCAGGCATTCCAAATCCTCGCCATTTGCAGTCAGTCCTCACCATTCCCGGCCATTAGTCCCCGCGGACAGATTCCTAGTCCTTACTTGGATTCCTGTTCCCTATTTAGTGGTAATAGAGTGTCCGGTGGCACTACATTTGAATGCTCTTAACAGCTCCCTCCACACGACAGAAATGTTGTAGTGATTATCTAAAGGAACACCTTGTGTATCCGTGATGCAGCCTTGATTACGTGTATCATGAATACAGCCTAAATGACGTGTGTATCATGGATACAGCCTAAATGACGTGTGTATCATGGATACAGCCTAAATGACGTGTGTATCATGGATAAAGCCTAAATGACGTGTGTATCATGGATACAGCCTAAATGACGTGTGTATCATGGATACAGCCTAAATGACGTGTGTATCATGGATACAGCCTAAATGACGTGTGTATCATGGATACAGCCTAAATGACGTGTGTATCATGGATACAGCCTAAATGACGTGTGTATCATGGATACAGCCTAAATGACGTGTGTATCATGGATACAGCCTAAATGACGTGTGTATCATGGATACAGCCTAAATGACGTGTGTATCATGGATACAGCCTAAATGACGTGTGTATCATGGATAAAGCCTAAATGACGTGTGTATCATGGATAAAGCCTAAATGACGTGTGTATCATGGATACAGCCTAAATGACGTGTGTATCATGGATACAGCCTAAATGACGTGTGTATCATGGATACAGCCTAAATGACGTGTGTATCATGGATACAGCCTAAATGACGTGTGTATCATGGATACAGCCTAAATGACGTGTGTATCATGGATACAGCCTAAATGACGTGTGTATCATGGATACAGCCTAAATGACGTGTGTATCATGGATACAGTCTTAATGACGTGTGTATCATGGATACAGCCTAAATGACGTGTGTATCATGGATACAGCCTAAATGACGTGTGTATCATGGATACAGCCTAAATGACGTGTGTATCATGGATACAGTCTTAATGACTTGTGTATTATGGATACAGCCTAAATGACTTGTGTATTATGGATACAGCCTAAATGACGTGTGTATCATGGCTACAGCCTAAATGACGTGTGTATCATTGATACAGTATTTTTTTATTTTTTGAATACCTAGTGTATTAGTATTAATTCATTATCTATTTGTTTTCTTCACGATTAAATTGTTTCCTAACCCCCTCTTCCCTTCACTGACGAAGGAATAATCCTCTTCACTGCCCCTAGTGACCCCTTTCCTCTTCATTTGCTGCCCATTAGTGTGTTGGTTTGCTAACACTAAATAACAGTGAATGAGACAACAGAACCTAATGAGAAGAAACTGAGGTGCAGTGTACTTACTGTACTTGCTGTGACTGTACTTACTGTACTTGCTGTGACTGTACTTACTGTACTTGCTGTGACTGTACTTGCTGTGACTGCACTTGCTGTGACTGCACTTGCTGTGACTGCACTTGCTGTGACTGCACTTGCTGTGACTGCACTTGCTGTGACTGCACTTGCTGTGACTGCACTTGCTGTGACTGCACTTGCTGTGACTGCACTTGCTGTGACTGCACTTGCTTTTACTGTACTTGCTGTGACTGTACTTGCTGTGACTGTACTTGCTGTAACTGCACTTGCTGTGACTGTACTTGCTGTGACTGTACTTGCTGTGACTGCACTTGCTGTGACTGTACTTGCTGTGACTGTACTTGCTGTGACTGTACTTGCTGTGACTGTACTGCTGTGACTGTACTTGCTGTGACTGTACTTGCTGTGACTGTACTTGCTGTGACTGTACTTGCTGTGACTGTACTTGCTGTGACTGTACTTGCTGTAAATGCACTCATCCTTAAATCTATGTATCCACGATACCACCTCAAACTGTATCCACGATACCACCCCAAACTGTATCCACGATACCACCCCAAACTGTATCCACGATACCACCCCTAACTGTATCCACGATACCACCCCTAACTGTATCCACGATACCACCCCTAACTGTATCCTTTTAATCGCTTTGCATCAGGTAATGCATTCACTAGTCCTTTAATCTCTTCATTTTCCTCTTTATGGGCTATTAATGTGAAAGAACATCTTTTGCTGCAATTAAAACTACCTGTTATTAGGACAGTGTTGTTCAATTGTCTTTATTAAAAAGAATGTTTTTATTGATATTAATATTTCAATAACTTATTTTATTAATTTATTATTCTTTGGCTTTTTTCAGATTTTGCAAAATAGGCAAATTTTATTGCAGTTCCCCCTAGAAAGTTTTCTTTACTAATTTCGTTTTCTTTTTTCCAGGTGAGTTGCATAGATAACTAAAGAAAACTGTAAGTACGTAAAAGATTATTTAAAACCATCATTTCTTTAAAACTAAAAAAAATTGTAAGTAGAAGATAAAATTATTTTATTTAGCAGTATAAATGCAGTTTTATTTTTATTTTTAGAGAAATTATTCTGTTGTATTTAAGATATATTAAAAAAATTCAATCAATGAAAAATATAAAATATTTCATCCAGTAAAATAGGAATGCTTTTATTTAAGAAAATTGAATAAAAAGATAATTCAAATAAAATATAACTTTTCCATTTATCTAAAAGTAAAAAAAACCATTTACATAAAATATATTGATCCACTTAATAAATGTTTAAAAAATTCAAGAAATTAGTTTAGTTAAAATTAAATTATTTAATGTGAAGTTAAATTCACTTTATTTAAAGTTAAATTTACTTTATTTAAAGTTAAATTTACTTTATTTAAAGTAAATTTACTTTATTTAAAGTTAAATTTATTTTATTTAAAGTTAAATTTATTTTATTTAAAGTTAAATTTACTTTATTTAAAGTAAATTTACTTTATTTAAAGTTAAATTTATTTTATTTAAAGTTGAATTTATTTTATTTAAAGTTAAATTTACTTTATTTAAAGTAAATTTACTTTATTTAAAGTAAATTTACTTTATTTAAAGTTAAATTTACTTCATTTAAAGTTAAATTTACTTTATTTAAAGTTAAATTTACTCTATATAAAGTTAAATTTACTTTATTCAAAGTTAAATTTACTTTATTTAAAGTTAAATTTACTTTATTTAAAGTTAAATTTATTTTATTTAAAGTTAAATTTACTTTATTTAAAGTAAATTTACTTTATTTAAAGTTAAATTTATTTTATTTAAAGTTAAATTTATTTTATTTAAAGTTAAATTTACTTTATTTAAAGTAAATTTACTCTATATAAAGTTAAATTTACTCTATATAAAGTTAAATTTACTCTATATAAAGTTAAATTTACTCTATATAAAGTTAAATTTACTCTATATAAAGTTAAATTTACTTTATTTAAAGTTAAATTTACTTTATTTAAAGTAAATTTACTTCATTTAAAGTAAATTTACTTTATTTAAAGTTAAATTTACTTCATTTAAAGTAAATTTACTTTATTTAAAGTTAAATTTACTTCATTTAAAGTTAAATTTACTTTATTTAAAGTTAAATTTACTCTATATAAAGTTAAATTTACTCTATATAAAGTTAAATTTACTTTATTCAAAGTTAAATTTACTTTATTTAAAGTTAAATTTACTTTATTTAAAGTTAAATTTACTTTATTTAAAGTTAAATTTACTTTATTTAAAGTTAAATTTACTTTATTTAAAGTTAAATTTACTCTATTTAAAGTTAAATTTACGTTAGGCAAATTTAAATTTACTTTATTTAAAGTTAAATTTACTTCATTTGAAGTTTAATTTACTTTATTTAATGTTAAATTTACTTTATTTAATGTTAAATTTACTTTATTTAAAGTTAAATTTAAGTTTTTTCCACATTTCCTCATGTTCGAATTGAGTCAATTCACATGTCCATCTCTTTACTTTTCTTTGATGTCACTAAGGTTCAAATTGTAGCAATTTAGTGTTTATTTTGACCCTTGCCGTGACTCGAGATAAGCAACCTCAGGTTAAACAATGGGAAGTTGCACATATGTCCATCCTTATCTTCCTTATCTATGGCACTATCTAATACTCAAATTATATCTTTACTTAGTGTATTTCTGTTGGCGATGGTACCTACAAAATTAACACGGCCTGGTCATGTTAAATAGTTATTTAATTTCTAATATTTTTTTTTATTTTCTTTGAAGATTTACATGCAAAATAAATTCAAATTTTGGAATTGTCGTATGGTTCAACTTTCTCTATCATATATGCAAAAAGTATATTATTAAAATATAATTTAAATAGTTATATAATAACTTATTTGATCGACAATGTGGAACCGTTCGATAACTCATTAGTTACCCTATGTTTTTTCGGTTTGAGCAGGTCTTGATATCAGTTTCTTCTCAATAGATGATAGGTTATAACCGTAATTCGTTTATATCGTTACAAATTGTATCTTTTGTGCAGTATAGCTTGTGCTTTGGTTGGCTCAACATATCGCCACAGTGACACTTTGATTGTTTCTTTAGTATTTCTTATGTTTTGATTTAGGGTTCTGTGAATATTTTAAATTTTTTCAAAGTTTGTGAAACTTTTTAATGTAAAAAAAAATAAACTTAAAAAAAAGGTGAAATGTGGTCCAAGGCCCTGAACTGGGCCCGGTCCGATGAAGGGGCCGTGTCCCAAATCTCTTCCCTGTTCAAAAGACCCACACTGCCTTCCCCTTACGATTACGTTACTTTGGATGACCTGACGGGCATTGCCCGCTATAACAGATTGCGACTCATCAGGTATGTCTTTTATTTCGACCTAGCTATGTTGGTGACACGTTCGTATAGGTACTGAACACTTTTTCTTTTTGATTGAAAAGATTGATATTGATATTCTTTTTTATATCAACATTGATTGTTTATTTCATGGAACCGTATCTATGATACGCAAATTCAAGAATGTGATTTCATCGAACCGTATCTATGATACGCAAATTCAAGAATGTGATTTCATCGAACCGTATCTATGATACGCAAATTCAAGAATGTGATTTCTTGGAACCATATCTATGATACAAAATTTCAAGAATGTGATTTCTTGTAACTGTATCTATGATACGCAAATTCAAGAGTGTGATTTTTTGTTACAGTTTTGCTGCCTATTTATTTCTTGTTATTTCGTCTTTTTACGTTGTTTGGTTGCTAGTTCGTACCACCATCTATCGAAGAAGCAGGTGTGTATGGTAGCACAGGCTGTACTATAATAATGGTTGGCTGATGTTGATACTAGGTTGACTGAAGAAAAATAACATTTTCAAAATTTCAGTATCTACGTTGGTATGGTTAGATTATAAGTAGGGTTGTGACAATATGCTTTTAAAATCATAGGTTCGAAATATATTATAGCTAAACGGAGATAATTAAAATGTATTGATTCTATTCAAACTAGCGGTATATAGTATTTGATACCATTAGTGTTCAAAACAAGCAAACTATAGCAGTTCACTATGCCTGACTGCTGTTGTAGAAGTGTCTTGTTTTCTTTCTAACTAATTCATTTGACACCAAGGACCACACCTAGCTATGTACTGTCACCTAGCTCTGTACTGTCACCTAGCTATGTACTATCACCTAGCTATGTACTGTCACCTAGCTATGTACTATCACCTAGCTCTGTACTGTCACCTAGCTATGTACTGTCACCTAGCTCTGTACTGTCACCTAGCTATGTACTGTCACCTAGCTATGTACTGTCACCTAGCTATGTACTGTCACCTAGCTATGTACTGTCACTTAGCTATGTACTGTCACCTAGCTATGTACTGTCACCTTATAGCTATGTACTGTCACCTTATAGCTATGTACTGTCACCTAGCTATGTACTGTCACCTAGCTATGTACTATCACCTAGCTATGTACTATCACCTAGCTATGTACTGTCACCTAGCTCTGTACTGTCACCTAGCTATGTACTGTCACCTAGCTATGTACTGTCACCTAGCTATGTACTGTCACTTAGCTATGTACTGTCACTTAGCTATGTACTGTCACCTAGCTATGTACTGTCACCTAGCTATGTACTGTCACCTAGCTATGTACTATCACCTAGCTATGTACTGTCACCTAGCTATGTACTGTCACCTAGCTATGTACTGTCACCTAGCTATGTACTATCACCTAGCTATGTACTGTCACCTTATAGCTATGTACTGTCACCTTATAGCTATGTACTGTCACCTAGCTATGTACTGTCACCTAGCTATGTACTGTCACCTAGCTATGTACTGTCACCTAGCTATGTACTGTCACCTAGCTATGTACTGTCACCTAGCTATGTACTGTCACCTAGCTATGTACTGTCACTTAGCTATGTACTGTCACCTAGCTATGTACTGTCACCTTATAGCTATGTACTGTCACCTTATAGCTATGTACTGTCACCTAGCTATGTACTGTCACCTAGCTATGTACTGTCACCTAGCTATGTACTGTCACCTAGCTATGTACTGTCACCTAGCTATGTACTGTCACCTAGCTATGTACTGTCACCTAGCTATGTACTGTCACCTAGCTATGTACTGTCACCTAGCTATGTACTGTCACCTAGCTATGTACTGTCACTTATATATGTACTGTCACTTATCTATGTACTGTCACCTAGCTATGTACTGTCACCTAGCTATGTACTGTCACCTAGCTATGTACTGTCACCTAGCTATGTACTGTCACCTAGCTATGTACTGTCACCTAGCTATGTACTGTCACCTAGCTATGTACTGTCACCTAGCTATGTTCTGTCACCTGGGTATGTACTACTACTATCACCTAGTTACGTGTCACACCAGTACCCTAGTACTAGTAATAAATCCTAATGTAATAAAATGTTTCTTTATATAACCTACTCTTCAAATTTTTATGAAATTAATTTTACTGACAAATACAATTTTTTTTACATAATATACCGGTAATTCTTTTTTCAACTGCAATAATAAACTCTATTATTTCACTGAACATATTTCAAAGGCTGGCATTCAGTTTTATTTTAGCTGTTGGTAATTACTTCAATATGACAATACATTTCAGATGTTCTTTAGGCATTTCGATGCGATGTGAAGATTGCCACTTTATTTCAAACTAATAATTAAAACTAGAAAGCGTTTCTGTGACATTTATATTAGCAGTTTGTTATAATTCTTGAAGAAAATATAATGGGAAAAGTTTATTATTGTGATTTTGCATCGGTGTGCTATTGTCGGAGCTTGACTTTAGCATTTTTTTGTTATAAATACTTTTTGTCATTTGTTTGTCGTTAATTAGGGTTGTGACAATATGCTTTTTATAAAAATCTCAGATACCTAGAATATCATAGACGAGATATGGTATTCTCTTCGTCTATGATATTTTGGGGATCTATGATTTTAAAGCATATTGTCACAACCCTAACTATAATACTAGTTATTCACATTAGATTATTGGTGTTAAATTTTTTAAACTGTATTATACAATGTAAAGCAATTGTAGCATGGATACAATGAGCATCCTTCCACCATTGCTGTGTATCCGTGATGCACCTCATCTTCCACCATTGCTAAGTATCCGTGATGCACCTCATCTTCCACCATTGCTGTGTATCCGTGATGCAACTCATCTTCCACCATTGCTGTGTATCCGTGATGCACCTCATCTTCCACCATTGCTGTGTATCCGTGATGCACCTCATCTTCCACCATTGCTGTGTATCCGTGATGCACCTCATCTTCCACCATTGCTGCGTATCCGTGATGCACCTCATCTTCCACCATTGCTACGTATCCGTGATGTACCTCATCTTCCACCATTGCTGTGTATCCGTGATGCAACTCATCTTCCACCATTGCTGTGTATCCGTGATGCACCTCATCTTCGACCATTGCTGTGTATCCGTGATGCATTTAGTGGTTATTGTAAGATGTTCAGATTACGCACTTACAATATGTTATCGTAACTTCCTGAAGATGTACCGACGTTGCTACGTAGTTCAAGGTTTTTAACGTCTAATTCTCTCGATGTGGATACCATCTTTCCACCCGTAGATATGAAATTAATGCTAATGGGATGAGTTCCTAGTTCCACTCTACAGGTATCATGGATACCAATTAAAACTCAAACGAGCTCTATGTTAAATCATATTATTTCTATAGGATCGAAAATGTGGAACTGATCGTTAACGTCGAACTTACCCTTTTGGATCAGTGGGGATACTATTTTCGTGTTAAACTCTTGACCTTGTAAAATAATAGAAATTCCCCCCTCCCCTTCCCCCGCTTGTAACTTAGTGAAAAGCCATTTTCAATGTGATTAGCGGGTGTGATCACGGAAGACGATGTACGATGTATTCACAAAAAAAAATTATCTTCGAAAAAACTCTTTTCGTGGGAAAATGCGAAATTGATGATAGTACTATATTTCTATTTAGAAATTTCAAAAAAATTATTTTTTATTTTTGTAGGGTAAGTTCAGAATTATCGGACAGTTCCACATTTCCGATCATTAAGAAGAAAAAGTTTATAATTATTTATCTTAATTAGTTTTCAAATACCAGCAGGTATCATGGATACCAATTAAAATAAAAGTTAAATAATTCAATCTCTTTATCTTATGATCGTTAATGTGGAACCACACGATAACTCGTAACTTACCCTAATTACCTTGCTATTTTTATTTTACCTGCAATATTTTACAGTTCCAGTATTTTTTTCCACTGTAAATCATTTATGTAAATAGGTATACCCGCATATAAACCACCTGTACATAATATACATACGGGTGATAATAAACAAAATTATTATCTTCACAATTAAAAACCAACCAATTTATCGTCACTTTCTCCGTATAAAATTAATTAATGTACCCATTTAAAAGCTGCTAACCATTTATTTGTATGTTGCTCTATCAATTCCACCAGGTCATACCTGTTTTTTACCAACCAGAAAACAACCACAACCCTCAGTGTTGTTCTGACGGTTGTGGTGGAAGGTTGTGTCTGATAACAGCTCTCCAATAGAAACTCCTTTGGTGTTCTACCATGCTTTATTGAACTCTATTTGAATTACATCATAGTTAAATGGTTTTTCGTAGTTTACTGGTTTTTCATTTGTTAGCTAACTGGTTTTTCACTTCTTGTTACTACCTGACCGTTTCTTCTTACCTGTAAATCTGATGGTACAAATCGCATGAATATTCACCTTTATCTTGCGCAATCATTTGTACACCTATAGGTACAGGGTACATGTCGTAAACTAGCCATCTTAATTTAAATTGTTAACTATAAATTGTTAAGTTAAACCTATACAGGGTACATGTCGTAAACTAGCCATCTTATATAAATTGTTAACTATAAATTGTTAAGTTTAACCTATACAGGGTACATGTCGTAAACTAGCCATCTTATATAAATTGTTAACTATAAATTGTTAAGTTAAACCTATACAGGGTACATGTCGTAAACTAGCCATCTTATATAAATTGTTAACTATAAATTGTTAACTATAAATTGTTAAGTTAAACCTATACAGGGTACATGTCGTAAACTCTACCTTATAAACTGTTAACTATAAATTAAGGTAGAATTACCTTTTTTTTTTAACTTTATTTGTTAAACTGTAGAGGTTTGGTTATTTATCATTATATTATTCTGTAAATACAGGTAATATACTGTAAATGCAGGTAATTTACTGTAAATGCAGGTAATTTAGTATTTACTGTAAATGCAGGTAATTTACTGTAAATACAGGTAATTTACTGTAAATGCAGGTAATTTAGTATTTACTGTAAATGCAGGTAATTTACTGTAAATGCAGGTAATTTAGTATTTACTGTAAATGCAGGTAATTTACTGTAAATACAGGTAATTTAGTATTTACTGTAAATGCAGGTAATTTACTGTAAATGCTGCATTGCAGGTAATTTACTGTAAATACAGGTAATATACTGTAAATGCAGGTAATTTACTGTAAATGCAGGTAATTTAGTATTTACTGTAAATGCAGGTAATTTACTGTAAATACAGGTAATTTAGTATTTACTGTAAATGCAGGTAATTTACTGTAAATACAGGTAATTTAGTATTTACTGTAAATGCAGGTAATTTACTGTAAATGCTGCATTGCAGGTAATTTACTGTAAATGCAGGTAATATACTGTAAATGCAGGTAATATACTGTAAATGCAGGTAATATACTGTAAATGCAGGTAATATACTGTAAATGCAGGTAATATACTGTAAATGCAGGTAATATACTGTAAATGCAGGTAATATACTGTAAATGCAGGTAATATACTGTAAATGCAGGTAATATACTGTAAATGCAGGTAATTTACTGTAAATACAGGTAATTTAGTATTTACTGTAAATGCAGGTAATTTACTGTAAATGCTGCATTGCAGGTAATATACTGTAAATGCAGGTAATTTACTGTAAATGCAGGTAATTTACTGTAAATGCAGGTAATTTACTATATTTACATTGCTCCATACTATATTTACATTGCTCCATACTATATTTACATTGCTCCATACTATATTTACATTGCTCCATACTATATTTACATTGCTCCATACTATATTTACATTGCTCCATACTATATTTACATTGCTCCATACTATATTTACATTGCTCCATACTATATTTACATTGCTCCATACATGCATATAATATCATAAATGGAATACAGGGTCCATACTATTATTATATTTACAGGTCCTTCATATTAATTATTGTACCTACTTAGGTTTTATCACAAGTAGGTTAAAGATAACCACTTATGAGGCGTAAATGTCGCTTATTTACATTCAGTGTAAATGAATACTTTGCATACGCAACACTACCTTGATAATTACTTTAAGGTGGGCACGCAGTAGCTTTTCTACCGTCATACAAATTGAGTAAGTTCCGATTTATTGGACAGTTCCACTTTTTCGATAATATAAAAAAAATGTATTACATTTTAACTGGTTATTTTAATTGGTATTCAATATTCTTGGTACCTTCAGGGCTCATGAATATTGAATACCAATAATTAGAATAACGAGTTAAAATGGTGAATTTTATTTTCTTATAAATCGAAATGGCGGAACCATCCGACAACTCAGAACTTACCCTAGGCTTACTCCGAATGTCTTTTAGCCGAAAACTGTACCTTATGCCTGGTGACCAATAAAAAACTGGTCGAAAGTAAATGCTTATAACTCAAAAAATAATTGGTGTAGACAGATGAAACAAAGATCACATGAAAGAATATATTCGCAAGTTTTATTCAGAGTATAACAATTGCTTAAAATCGCTTTTTCTGTGGGTAATACGGAGATTAATCCTTTTTTTCAAAATTAGTAATTACTGCAACTAATATATTTTGGTTACTTCATGTATTACTTGCTTCAAGTCTTCAATCATGTTTGCTTTCAATTTAAATACCTTCTCTTTAACATATGTAAGAGATAAAATCCAATAGTGAAAGGTCGAGGGACCTAGCTGGACATAGAAAACGGTTCGGTGCGAAATAATCTTGTTCTCGAAGTGATTTTTCAATTGTTTGTGTATGCAATTGCAGTGTCATAACGGAACCAAACGTCGAGATGATTGTCGTCAGTCATTACAGTATTTGACCTTTCAATGTATCCGTCGGTGTTTACAGAAAAAACATTTTCAGTCTCTACATCTTTAAAAAGATATGGCCCATTTGCCTATGCGAACTCAAACCGCATCGAACTGTCACATTCGCCAAGTGAAATGGTTTCTCAAACACTTCATTTCTTGTCCATCTATTGAACAAATTCTTAACCATTTCAATTATTTCAGTGTTGTATTGAATGGCAATTTTTCTCTTAACTTTAGTTGCAGAACTGCTTAAATGATAATGTTTGGAAATGAAAACACGCTATTCAATAGTTAGTTGCATAATGATTCATGAGGCTTGAGTAAAATGTGATGACGAAATATCTATTATTCTTATTTTAGATATCTATATCCTTAATTCAATAAATGCTCAATATCGTTGATATCAAATAAAACTTGAGAATATATTCTTTTATGTGATTTTTGTTTCATCTTTCTACACCAATTACTTTTTGAGTTATAAGCATTTACTTTCGACCAGTTTTTTATTGGTCACCCTGTATAAGGGCTTGATATCAAATATTATCCATTAAAATCACTAAGTATATCCATAGCTCAATATTGAGTAATAACATGCTTTAGATATTAGAATGGTCTAGTCCTAAAATAACATGCTTTAGATATTAGAATGGTCTAGTCCTAAAATAACATGCTTTAGATATTAGAATGGTCTAGTCCTAAAATAACATGCTTTAGATATTAGAATGGTCTAGTCCTAAAATAACATGCTTTAGATATTAGAATGGTCTAGTCCTAAAATAACATGCTTTAGATATTAGAATGGTCTAGTCCTAAAATAACATGCTTTAGATATTAGAATGGTCTAGTCCTAAAATAACATGCTTTAGATATTAGAATGGTCTAGTCCTAAAATAACATGCTTTAGATATTAGAATGGTCTAGTCCTAAAATAACATGCTTTAGATATTAGAATGGTCTAGTCCTAAAATAACATGCTTTAGATATTAGAATGGTCTAGTCCTAATATAACATGCTTTAGATATTAGAATGGTCTAGTCCTAAAATAACATGCTTTAGATATTAGAATGGTCTAGTCCTAATATAACATGCTTTAGATATTAGAATGGTCTAGTCCTAAAATAACATGCTTTAGATATTAGAATGGTCTAGTCCTAAAATAACATGCTTTAGATATTAGAATGGTCTAGTCCTAAAATAACATGCTTTAGATATTAGAATGGTCTAGTCCTAAAATAACATGCTTCAGATATTAGAATGGTCTAGTCCTAAAATAACATGCTTTAGATATTAGAATGGTCTAGTCCTAAAATAACATGCTTTAGATATTAGAATGGTCTAGTCCTAAAATAACATGCTTCAGATATTAGAATGGTCTAGTCCTAAAATAACATGCTTTAGATATTAGAATGGTCTAGTCCTAAAATAACATGCTTCAGATATTAGAATGGTCTAGTCCTAAAATAACATGCTTCAGATATTAGAATGGTCTTGTTCTAAAATAACATGCTTTAGATATTAGAATGGTCTAGTCCTAAAATAACATGCTTCAGATATTAGAATGGTCTAGTCCTAAAATAACATGCTTCAGATATTAGAATGGTCTAGTCCTAAAATAACATGCTTCAGATATTAGAATGGTCTAGTTCTAAAATAACATGCTTTAGATATTAGATTGGTCTAGTCCTAAAATAACATGCTTTAGATATTAGAATGGTCTAGTCCTAAAATAACATGCTTTAGATATTAGAATGGTCTAGTCCTAAAATAACATGCTTCAGATATTAGAATGGTCTAGTCCTAAAATAACATGCTTCAGATATTAGAATGGTCTAGTCCTAAAATAACATGCTTCAGATATTAGAATGGTCTAGTCCTAAAATAACATGCTTCAGATATTAGAATGGTCTAGTCCTAAAATAACATGCTTCAGATATTAGAATGGTCTAGTCCTAAAATAACATGCTTTAGATATTAGAATGGTCTAGTTACTCCATGACTAAAAAGTTACTGGGTCATTCGATGCCTCGGTATGAAACCAAATAACGTGTTTTCTATAAGGGCTAATTTTCTAGCACTCACTTTAGTTGTTTTATGTGAACTGGACATCACATGCGATATGTTGTATATAACCACATTCTTTAAACTTTATAAGGTAATAAATAGATTGAGAAATATTGATTTTATATCTCCGATGCATTTTCGAACTTATTTAAAGTATTCTTTCATAATAAAATAATAAATGACACGGTGATGCAATATTTCCATTTACGGTTATAAAACTAGTCGCAATTGTTGCGGTTATCCAAGATAATCACTAGTGTTCTAGTTACCACTAGTTATCGAGATAATCAGTAGTGTTTTAGTTACTACTACCTAATTGATTATTTCTTTTTAATATTCTTTATTATCCATATTATTTATTAAATAGTGTAGACTTTAAATTATCACTTGTTCAGCTTTTGGTTTGGGGTTTTTTACTTCCGGGGAGTTTTTCTCCAGTCACGTAATTGGTAGCTATTTTGTATTTTCTTTTTCTGTACTTCCTACTACAAGTAAAGTGCACTAATTACAATAAGTGCAGTGCACTAATTGCATATAAGTACATTGGACAGTTTGGTGCATTATATATCTATGTACTTATAGATATTTGTAATGAGCTCTACCGTATCAAAGCGTATCTGTGATACTTGAATTAATTATAGCTATATTCAGTTTATAAATTAATATTGTAAAAATGATAATTTATGTAGGGTAGGTGCTGAGTTATCGTACTGTTCTACATTATCGGTCATATTAGATAAAAGTAGATATGTATAGTAATGATTATTTAACTCGTTATTTTAATTGTATCCATGATACCTACATCCTACAGGTACCTTTGATACGATTAAAATAAAAGTTTTAAATAGTAAATGTGATACGTTAATTTATTGTACCTAGATCCAGTTCATAATTTGTTATATTATTTATAATTAAATAATAATTTAATGCAATTGCCAATGATGCGGAACTAACCTCATTATTAAATCATCAGTTAATGTTTTTAAATGTAATAAAAACAATTTCACATTTAAATTAAAAATAGGAAATTAGTTCTTTAAAATGCAAATGAAAAAAAAAATAGAATTTTCCATCAAAAACAAGTATTGTCCCCATCAAAAACATTAATTTTCCACTCTAATCATCACTGTTGATAGCTACACTTCCTTTGAAATGTTGTAGTTTTAGTTGTTTCTGTAGTTGTTTCAAGGTTAGCAAAAATCTACGTGCTGTGTGAAGGGTAAGTTCCGAGTTATTGAACGGTTCCACATTATCGATCATATTAGAATTTTTTAAATAATTATATAATTTTACCTCATGGATATAATTTAAAATAAGTCAAATAATAATTAAATACTTTTTTTCCTTCATGACCCATAATGTGGAACAGTTCCATGACTCGAAACTTATCCTAGCTATTATTACCATATGTCGCTATATGTTAATTATGTTTTTACATAGAAGGTGTTTTAGCATAATTTATACTGTGTGTGTTCCATAGGTGACATTTCTAGTCCTCTTATAAGCTGTAGAACATCTCTATAGTGAATGTAGAGTCATGAGTAAGAGAACTAGCCAGTATAGTGAACACATTTTCTTTAGTCTACCATAAATAGCCATCTGTTTTCTAAAGACTGATGGCTGTTCATTAGAGACTTAATGAAATTCGTTCACTATACTGGCTAGTTCTCTTACTCATGACTCTACATTCACTATAGAGAAGTTCTACTGTAGTGAGATGGTACCATTTTGATGATAAATTATATAACTTTTTTATTCGTTGACTATTTTTTATTACCTATATAGGGTAAGTTCTTAATTATCGGTCAGTTCCACATTTTCGGATACGTAAGAAAAAACGATATAATGATAATTATTTATTTTAATTGGTATCCAACTCTCCACGATACCTGCAGGTATCACGGATACCAATAAAAATAAACAGTTATCATTATATCGTTTTTTCTTACGTGTCCGAAAATGTGGAACTGACCGATAATTAAGAACTTACCCTAGTTTATAGTTTTTCAATGTTAAAACGTGTCCAAAACTTATGAAACAATGGAATTATTTCTTGAAACCATTCCCACTAATTTTAACTCTCTAAGGCCTGTACACACCATAACCTTCCCACTAATTGGCACACAGGGTAGCATGTGGTCCAATTGGTCGTTTTTAAGGTGGCAATGAGCGTTCAAGTCCGTTGTATATTCCGTCTCTTTCGAGACAATTTGCTGGTAGTGAGACGGAGTCACTTTCTATTTTTGTTATGAGACCTGCTAGTGATAACCAGCAAAGGAGATGAACTAGCCAACCTTGCTGGGGATTTGTTAACTAGCAATGTGAAATTTTAGGGTCTTGTAGGGTTAGTTCCGAGTTATGGATCGGTTCTACATTTTCGATTTTGTATGATAAAAATGATCTTATTTTTAATCGTATCCATGGTACCTGCAGGTATCATGGATACGATTAAATTATTTTAACCTCAACTAGGGCTCTATCCTGAAGCTGTCTGTGGTGAATAGAAAAAAAGAGAAGGGGTGTGGGGTCCCGTGGGTCCCGAACTGTTGTAATTTGGATTATGTATTATCTTTTTTTTACCATGTTTATCATTTTTTTAACGCTACTTGCAGTTTTAGAGGATAGGGCTAGGGTTATGCTCTTTAACTACGAGGTCTTAGATTTTTTTGTTAGGTGGACTCGTACGCTTCATTTACCATCACCTCTTCATTTACTATCACCTCTTCATTTTCCTCTTCCATCCGTGACTGCAGCCACTGATACTTGTCACATTCCTTGGTAAGTGACTGCAATCACGGAGTAGCTTTTCAGCATCCATGAGCATGTCATTGACGGTGGTAGGAGATTTTGCTCATGGAGCCACTTTCCTTTCTGACTACTTCTTCTAGTCCCTTGTACTTTTTCGTATTGGACATTAAACCCTCAACTATATTAATTATTTTTAATGCATTGATGCAATAATTATACCTTAATTCTTGTAAATACTTTTTTAATTCGTCACACCAAACTAGGTCATAATTCGCCCTATCAATTGCATGTCACAATGGCTACCAAACACTGTAATTAGATCTGTTATCCACATTGTTTGTAACATGTAGGTTAATAGATAGGGTTAGTTGTTTATTGGGTAACTTTTGCATGTTTAATTTGGTCAACTAATTATTGGGAATAAAGTCTAAGTTATCGGACAGTTTCACATTTTCGATCATGTAAGAAAAAAAATTATCATTCAACTTTTATTTATTTTTAAAACTTGATTAGTGGTTGGTTTAATGAATACCAAATGAAATATAAATTAAACAATTTTTTTTCTTATATGATCGATAATGTGGAACCGTCCTATAACTCGGAACCTACCTTGTGAACGATAAATCATATTGCTCAATAATTTCAATAACTTCGTTAGTCAAAAGATGGGAAGTTTCGGTCACTGTTTCGGAAAATTCGAATCTACAGCATCGTGTTATAATTTCCTAACCTTTTTATTTAGCCAGTTCATTTAAACTCCACGCCTGGTGTTATGATTAATTTAAACCACTGAAAAAAATTAAAACCCCGTGCATTAAAAGTGAATATATTTTGATGTAGGGTAAGTTCCGAATTCTCGGTCAGTACTACATTTTCGGGCATATAAGAAAAAAAATATAAAAATTGTTATTAGATAGCACTGTAATAATAACAATTTTTATATTGTTTTTGTTTTTTCTTATATGCCCGAAAATGTAGTACTGACCGATAATTTGGAACTAACCCTACGCCTTTATTTATTTGAATGTTCTAATGATTAGTTTATCCTTAAATTCTGAATATCAAACTCTATTTACAGATTCCTTCAATTGGTATTTATAATAAATTTGATAATTTGATTAAAAGAAATTCCAATTAGCTAATCATACTCTGTCATCAAATCGAAAAAATGTCCTAACATTTCAATCATGGATGTGGATAGTGACGATGATGTTTTCGGTCTGGGTGGGGGTTACGTGTCTAGAAGAGGACCCCATTTCAAATCCTCCAACCCCTCCATGGAGGCCTCCCTATCCCCCCCACCAAGCCTCCACGATCCCATACGATGTCTCTCGTCCCCCGCTGAAGCCGGTGAAAAACCTTTAGAAACTGGTTTTTCGTTGTCAAGTGAGAAACCTTTAGAAGGTGGTTTTTCATCCAGTGAAAAACCTTCAGAATGTGGTTTTTCATCTAGTGAAAAACCAGTAGTGACGACTCCAGATGTTCCCAAAGAACCGGTGAAAAGGCACAAACAGCTTGTGCGGAGTAGTAGCTCCTCTCTGATAGGATTCAAAAGCAAAGGAGGAGGCAGGTCCTCCTCCCCAATCCCCATATCTCCTCTGGTTGGCTCCTCTCACTCTGGGGAGGCGTCCTCCTCTTTCCCCAAAGCTGTCCCCACCTTCCTCAGGTTCGGGAGGCACAATCAGGACTCCGCTTTCGCCGCACCTTCCAGATCTGAGAGCCTGCAGAACCTTTTCAGTAGGAGTCCTTCGTTGTCTCGTAGGAACCTCCTTACGGATGTCTTCTCATGGAGAAAAACTCGGTATGTCGGTTAATTTAACCTACCAAGCGTAAGACTCGGTATGTCGGTTAATTTAACCTACCAAGCGTAAGACTCGGTATGTCGGTTAATTTAACCTACCAAGCGTAAGACTCGGTATGTCGGTTAATTTAACCTACCAAGCGTAAGACTCGGTATGTCGGTTAATTTAACCTACCAAGCGTAAGACTCGGTATGTCGGTTAATTTAACCTACCAAGCGTAAGACTCGGTATGTCGGTTAATTTAACCTACCAAGCGTAGACTCGGTATATCGGTTAATTTAACCTACCAAGCGTAAGACTCGGTAAGTCGGTTAATTTAACCTACCAAGCGTAAGACTCGGTATGTCGGTTAATTTAACCTACCAAGCGTAGACTCGGTATATCGGTTAATTTAACCTACCAAGCGTAAGACTCGGTATGTCGGTTAATTTAGCCTACAAAGCGTAAGACTCGGTATGTCGGTTAATTTAACCTACCAAGCGTAAGACTCGGTATGTCGGTTAATTTAGCCTACAAAGCTTAAGATTCGGTATGCCGGTTAATTTAACCTACCAAGAGGTTAAAACACTTCGATTTACGCGGCAACTTACAGGTTATTTTTATTTTATTATAAGTTGACATGTAAATTTTTTTTATTCACTGAATGAATGAATTTTTAAGCTTATAAATCTACGTATTTTATAATAAATATTTTAATTTCGTGCACGGTAATTAATACCATATGATAATTGAGAATATACCCTCTAGGATATTTTACGAATTATCGGTCAGTACTACATCTTCGGTCATATAAGAAAACAATTTTTATATTGTTTTTTCTTATATGACCGAAGATGTAGTACTGACCGATAATTCGTAAAATATCCTATATTTCAACCCTTTAATAAAAGCAAAGCCTGTGTCTTCTTTTTCTTTTCTCATCATTTTCCATTGGAGACAAAATGATAATTCACCTCTCAAGACTGATTAAATGCTGTCATGTTGAGATTATATCGTAATAATCTTCAGTAATTGAACTTTAATCCCTTGCATCATTCCATCTCTGGTAGATACTTCCTCTAGAAATCATTTAATTATTAAAAGTACTTAGGGGGTAAGTTCTGAGTTATCGGACGGTTTCACATTTTCGAGCGTATTAAAAACTAAATACTATATAAGATTTAATATTATTATATAGGGCTGGTACATGATCGAAAATGTGTGAACTGTCCGATTCTATTTTGAATTAATTAATAACAGTTATTATTAGTTCAGTTATTGAAAATATGTTTTTGTATGTTTGCCGAAATTATGCATATTTTCAATTTAAATTTATTTCAATTTTCAATTTAAATTTAATTCAATTTTCAATTTAAATTTAATTCAATTTAATTTAATTTTAAATTTAATTTAATTTAAATTTAATTCAATTTAAATTTAATTCAATTTAAATTTAATTCAATTTAAATTTAATTCAATTTAAATTTAATTTTCAATTTAAAATCAATTTGTAATGTGACATCTGAAAGGAAAACCTACAGTATCCTAGATACGATATACAGTATCCTAGATACGATATATAGTATCCTGGGTACGATATATAGTATCCTGGGTACGATATATAGTATCCTGGATACGATCAATAGTATCCTAGATGTAGGATCGATAGTATCCTAGATGTAGGATCGATAGTATCCTAGATGTAGGATCGATAGTATCCTAGATGTAGGATCGATAGTATCCTAGATGTAGGATCGATAGTATCCTAGATGTAGGATCGATAGTATCCTAGATATAGGATCGATAGTATCCTAGATACGATCAGGCTATAAATCAGTACAACAAATTTTCGTTTTCTCGGTGCAAAAATTCATTAAGAAACTGATAAAGTAATAAATAATTTAATTGAATAAATTAATGATTTATAAAGTGAGAACGGACCCAATAGGTCACTGATTGCATTTTTTTAATATTTCATACTCTTCATTGGAACTAACTGGAATCTTGTTTCTTACAGGATGATTGAGACCGATTCCAAGTCCTTGAATTCCCTGTCCACACAGTCTGCTGGTTCTGGTCACACAGCTACAGGACACTCCAGAAAATCGTCAGACACCTCTCAGGTACGTCAGTAGATCTACTAAATTTTTAACGTACAGTGTTAGTGATAAGGTGCTTTTGTATGCTGAAAGTCTTGGGCAATAGTGTAGAATATATTTTGGTTCAAATTCCTTACCCTGGAGTTCGAATAAATGTTAAATAATAATTTCGTTTTCGAAAAATTTGTGCTTGCGTCGCTTCAAAGACAGAGAGCACACACTTTTTCCACGAGAATATCAGAAAAAACTTCATAATTCATCTAATTATTATTTTCTTTCAGTTGGTATTCATGATAATTGCACGTATCATGGATATCAGCTAAAATAAGATAATAATTATATGATTTATATCGTTTTTTCTTATTTGCTTGTGGAAAAAATAGGAGGATCTTAAGCCCCGTCCAGACGGTCAAACTTAATGACAAACTAAATGACGATAACTTCCTAGCGTCAGCAAACCGTCAAACTTTTCATCAGTTTTTTTATTCCAACATGTTGGATATCGTCATCAAAAAGTTTGTCAAACTATTTGCTGACGATAAAGTTTGAAGTACACACTGACTTTCCGGCAATAATATATTTTTATTTGCGCGTCATTTTAGTTTATTGCAGCTAGATACACCTACAAAAACCTCATTTTTTTCAAACTTAGTATCTATCTAGTTACAATGGCTGACGACAGACTCTTTAATACTTGGTTGTATTAGATCTAAGTTATAGGTAGGCTACCTACGTTGTGAATTGTTTTCTATGATCTATTTTTGACTATCCTTTTCAAGACGATATTTTGTCATTAAAAACAAATTATTTTTTCTGGTTTCTTACTGTTCTAAATTAAAAAAATATAAATACCAATTTATATAATTTTTATTTTCACGATATATAACATTGATTTTGACGAAACTGACGCCAGTGAACCTAAAACTTTTGGCGAGAAAATTTGACCGTGTAGACACTCCTTGAAAACTGACGATAAGTTTGTCAATTAGTTTGTCATTAAGTTTGTCACTTCTCTAAAAAAATGTGACCGTCTGGACGGGGCTTTAGCGAACTTACTATAATATAAAAACAAGTGTTAATTGGGGGTTTGATCCCCTTAAATGAAATGGCAGAATATAAAATTGTAGTTTTTAATTTAGGCTGTAGAAAGATTTTAAAGTAAATTTTGCTTTTATATTAGAAATATATATTTTAGAGTAAAATTATGAATATATGATAGAGAAAACAGTCTGTTGAAAGAAAAAATGATATAAACTCAAAAAAAATATATATAAATATAAATCATTACCCACAGATATCTGTCCAATCTGGTGGGTCTGGAGGTTCCTCCGGTGGGGCTTCCTCTGGACCTGGTGGTGGATCAGCACCAGGACCAACCCAGGACCCAGAAGAAGACCTTTGGGGGATGTGGGGCCGATTGGTGAACGACTGGGAGAACTGGAACAAAAAGAAAAGTGCACAGGTTAAGGTGAGTTGTTGTAGGGTAACCACCCAGTTATGGGGCACTTCCATATTTTCGATCCAATTGCTATTATTATTAGGTCACTGTTCACCTAATCGCTGTTCAATGCTCATGAATTCATTTTACTTCTGACTGCTTCTTCCAGTCCCTTGTAGCAACTGAATTTTCTGTTATCGTCAACGATAAAGCAGACGTTAAACCCCCTACAAAATTAATTTAATCACTCATAATGAATAACGACTCATTAATTTAATTTAATTTCAGGAGTTGGTGCGCAAAGGTATCCCCGTCCATTTCAGAGGTATCACCTGGCAGTTGTTGTGCGACGCTCACATTTCTGACGATAAATCCAAATACGCTGAGCACCTGAAGACAACCTCTGCTTGCGAGAAGGTACGGTGTTATTTAAATAGTAATGGGGTGAGTTGCCAATTATCGCACGGGGACGCATCTTCGATCATATATGAAAGAAATATATAATAATTATTGTTTGATTTTTCTTTTAATTGGTATCCCTGATATTTGCACGTATCGTGGATACCTGGAACTTAATTTAACTCGATAATGTTGTTCGTATCCGTGATACCTGATAGATTGTACGGATGCCAATTAAAATAACGAGTTAAATTATTTTTACATAGTTTGTGTGTTCGAAAATATGTAACCATTCGATAGTACGGAACCTACTTGTTGTGCGAGGTTGAAATAAAGTTATCATTTATTCACTATAGCTATCTATGTATTGAATTATTTGTTAATTTACTGAAGTGGATCTTTAGAAAAATAGCTTAATAATCACACCTAATATATTTGATGTATTTAAATTACGAATTATCGAAAGATTCGCCAATAGCTATGTAAAAAAAACTAAAAATATACAGTTACAATTTTTTTTCTTTCAAATTTTACTTTATTATTTCAACACTACCTAGAATCTAAGAAGAATAACAACAAATGTATCTAAGTATATAATATATTTCTTCTACAGTTACCCATCAAAGGCTTAGAGTGTTCAGTACTAATTAGTTACAGGTGTTCTTGTAATTTATTGGTACGTTCATGTCCTGTAAAATTGATTTTATATATTTTTGTGGTCCTTCCATTGGATCAAATCATATGTTATTGAACAGAGAAAATGTTATCCCAATTGAAACTATTGGTATAAACATTGATTACAATTTACTTAATTTACTGATAAGTTAGTATACTTATTTGTGATTAAATATTACTCTCTATAGTTACTTACTTTAAATTAATTTACTTTATATAAATGTGATTATTTTATTATCGATTTATATAATTTCAAATCTTGCAATTTCTATCAGAGTGAGGTCCGAGTTATTGGACACTTTCACATTATCGATCATGTGAGATTATCAGTAAATAAAGCAAATTGTAATCAATGTTTATATACCAATAGTTTTAATTGGGATAACATTTTCTCTGTTCAATAACATATGATTTGATCCAATGGAAGGACCACAAAAATATAAAACAATATGTTGATAATATAAATTATTTACAATTCACTGCAAAGAACACCTGTAACTAATTAGTACTGAACACTCTAAGCCTTTGATGGGTAACTGTAGAAGAAAATTATTATGCCCGAAAAGTAATATATTACTTGAATTTAAACTATACTATACTTGGATCTGGATCTAGATCCTGATTTATCACTTGATTTGATTCTTTTAGAAGAATACTCATGTAGCTAAACAATGTTCATTTTTGTATATTATTATTCAATTATGATCAAATTAAATTATATACTTAGATAAAATTGTTGTCATTCTTCTTCTTGGATTTTGATATAATGAAGTGAAGGAGTAACTAGCTATAGTTTTTATTATATTATTCAAAATGAGGAAAATCTCCTTTGCTTATAATTTTATTATTTTGAGAAAATATTTTTTTTTAGTTGTCATTTTGATCGAACATCCAAGAGATGGCGATTGATTTACATTAATATTTACAAAATAGATGTATATTTTCGTAAGTAAGAAATGCTTTATCTATTTTTGTAAACCATATTAACTTATTAACAATGTGCATAATAATAATTATGAATATTACACGCATAATAATTATGTTCATCGCGAGAGCACAACAAAAAAATTGCTATAGAATATCTTCTATTAATCCCAGTATATTCTTATTGTTAAAATATATACAAGAGTTTTACCATTTCTTTGCTAATTTGACATGAATAGTTTAATTATTCAATGGCTAGGAGGTTGAACGGGTGCTCATGTTGATGATATGCCCCCAGGAATACCAGAGCTTAAAGGGCCATCTGTTCTAAAATCAAACTGTATTATCAATTGTAATTGTCGGTGGGAATGGTATCCCGACATTCCTACTTAATTTTAAGGGAAAAGTTTATAATAAATAAATTAATATAAACATTTCAGGTGATCCGAAGGGACATTGCCCGCACATACCCGGAACATGACTTCTTCAAGGAGAAGGACGGACTGGGTCAGGAGAGTCTCTTCAACGTCATGAAGGCGTATTCCCTTCATGACAGAGAAGTGGGCTACTGCCAGGGGAGTGCCTTCATCGTGGGGCTGCTACTGATGCAGGTGAGGTAGAAGGGAAGGAACTCAGTTTTGGGGACGACGTCAACTTGCTCATTTCTTATATTAAATCACTATTTCATGTTGTATGTTAATTTTACATTGCATTTTCCAACCCCAGATGCCAGAGGAAGAAGCTTTTGCAGTCCTCGTCAAGCTTATGCAGGACTACAGACTGCGGGAGATGTTCAAACCCTCCATGGCTGAACTAGGCCTGTGTATGTACCAACTGGAGACACTAATACAAGAACATCTACCTGATCTCCACGCTCACTTCACCTCTCAAAGTTTCCACACGTCAATGTACGCCTCTTCGTGGTTCCTGACGCTGTTCGCGACGTCTTTGCCGCTGGGCGGAGCGTGTCGCGTCATGGACTGCTTTTTGGTGGATGGTTTGGAGGTTATCTTCCGCATAGCTCTTGCAGTCCTCACTATAAGCAAGGAGGAACTTTTCGCTATGGACATGGAGGGAATGTTGAAGTATTTTCAGAAGGACCTTCCCGTAAAGTTCGAGAACGATCCAGAGTCCTACTTCAACATGTCCTACTCCATCCGCTACAACGCTAAGAAAATGAAGAAGATGGAGAAGGAGTACATGGCCATGAAGACAAAGGAGCAGGAGGAGTTGGTGGAGCTTAAGAGACTCAGGACTGAGAACAGACTGCTCCGTCAGAAGATAGACTGTTTGGAGGCGGAGTCTTCTGCTCTGGCCGATAGACTCATTCAAGGGCAGGTCTCCAGAGCGGAGGAGGCGGAGCATAACTTTGCCATCAAGAGGGAGTTGGCGGCGTTGCGTCAACATGACGGAGAGACGTTGGAGGAGCTGAACAACGCCAGGGATAAGATTAGGAGACTTACAGGGATGATAGAGGAGAACAGTTGCTCCAGGGAGAGTTCACTAGCGCAGCTAATAATAAAGGAGGAGGAGTTGGCTCAGAAGGAGGAGCTAGTGAAGTGCCTCCAGGAGGAGCTGGTGGGTGTGCGGCTGAAGACTGCTGAAGCGGAGGCTATGAACAGAGACCTTCAGAGTCGTATTCAGGACTTGGAGGAGGAGCAGCGGAGGAACAGGGAGGCCACGCCTGACCACTCTGTGGCGCACCTCCAGGAGGAGCTCATAGCTGTGCGACTGAGGGAGGCGGAGGCAAATCTTGCTCTCAAGGACCTCAGGCATCGAGTACAGGACCTCACACAACTCTGGACCAGACATCTTCATGTGAGTTTTGTAATATTATATTCAACAATTTAATTCTTTGCTTTATTAAATATATAAAAATACTTTAAAAAAATTATAGCAACATTTATTAAAATGGTGGGGATACAAAAAATTTGTAGACGAAAAATTCTTCGATAATATTTACCTAGTTTGTAGGCAGCAAATTTTCCTAGCCGAAATAATTTGTCATTAGATCAATTTGTAGACTGGAAAATTTGTTCCTGGCCCATTTTTCGATGTGATTCTTTTTCTAATATCATCGAGGTTAATAACTGTGATGAACTAGTTACCTTCGCAAAATTGAAAAGGTTATGTTTAGAGTGGGATTTTAATTTGTTATCATAAATTAATGGTGATCGTGTTCTTTCCAACCAAACTGAACATATTTTATTATCGACCAATTTTCCTTGACCCAAAATGCAAATGCGACCAGCCATTTAATATGACCAAGAAAATCAGAAACTATTATTAATAGCTATAATTAATTTAAGAAATGACCTTTTAATGAAATTATTAATTAATATTACAATAATAAATATAAAAAATATTATAAGGAATAGCATTAGGTACAGTAAAATTAAGTAATAAGTAGCTCGATGCTGCAACAAAATTTCTCTATTGTTTAATTTTTTATTTTTCAGGAGCAGCACAGTGACAAAGGTGATAAAACAACAGAGGCTCCTTCGAGTTCAGGAGGAGTGAAGAAGCTAGGCAGTCTCCTCCCTTCGTGGGACAGGAGCAACTCCTCCGATGCCAATAAGTTGGAGGAGGAGCTCATGACCACCAAACTACACGAGACAGCCTGTGTAGCGGAGCTAAAAGAACAGAGACTGAAGGTCAGTGGCTGAGTTAGAGACTTACAGTCTCTTTATTTTTTTCCATTTAAAAATATTCTTCCTACATTTTTATGTTTTAGAGACTGGAATTAGCTATAAAAAAAATTATATATGATTTCATTTCTCTATAATTTTATATATTCTTGGTTTATATCTTTGAGCTTAGGGGGAGTTCTTAATTATCGGTCAGTTCCACATTTTCGGACACGTAAGAAAAACGATATAATAATTTAATTTTTTATTATTATATCGTTTTTTCTTACGTGTCTGAAAATGTGGAACTGATCGATAATTAAGAACTTACCTTACATCTCTATTTTTAAAATCTATCTTATCTTTGAGCCAAATACTATAGGTAGGTAGCTAGCTGTATTTTTTTCTATTTTTCTTATAGATATATTTTGGTCCTCAATTTCTTTAAAATATTGATATTTACTTTCTAATATATTAATCTAATTTACTTTCTTCATTTGCTTTATAGGTTTTCCCATCATTTTTCATGTTTCAATTTTCTTAACCACCTATTTTGTAATTTTTCTCAGGTTATGGAGCTGGAGACAGCCGTTCAAGTGAGCAGCAACCAGATTGGGAGGCAAGAGGAGGAGAACAAACGCCTCCAAGATAGTCTGGAGTCGAGTCAGGAGGAGGTGAGGAGACTGCAGTCCTCTTTGGGGGAGCAGAGGAGGAAGTATGGTGACCTGGAGGCGCAGATTAAGGAGGATAAGATGATGGCAAGGATAGCGGAGGCGGAAAAGTCGCAGAATATGGCGGAGTTGACGCAGAGAATATCCTCCTTGGAGTCAAAGGTGTGTGAGAGGGGGGTGACCTAATCGAGATTGAGGAGGGGGATGGAGGAGATTAAATTAGGAGGGATGAATTAATTGAGCTCTCTATTTTTGTCAAAAAAAAATTGAGAAGCAACTAAAAAATTCGCGGAATTTACTCAATTGCGTGCTCTTCCGATTGCACAATTCACATATTTCTACCTTTTATTTATTATTTTAAATAGAATGTGTTGAATCTGTTGATATATCCTTCACAACGTGTACATGGTTTCTTTACCTATTTTCTACTTTCAGAACCAGGAGTTGGTGACAGAGGGGGAGGTGGGTCGTGTGGGCAGAGACAGTGAAGAGGTGCCCACTTTACAGGAGAAGGTGGAGGAGCTGCAGCAGGAGGTGTGTGAACTAACTAATAATACTTGTGTGAATGCCTTAGTTAACTTAGTTTATAAACAAACTAAATGAAACTTGAGTGTACGTGGTAGTTATGGTCAAACATGTTGGATTATGTTCTAACACGCTGAGACATGTTCGAACACATTGAAACATGCTTTAACACGTTGGATCATGTTCTAACACGTTGAAACATGCTCTAACACGTTGGATCATGTTCTAACACGTTGAAACATGCTCTAACACGTTGGATCATGTTCTAACACGTTGAATCATGTTCTAACACGTTGAATCATGTTCTAACACGTTGAATCATGTTCTAACACGTTGAATCATGTTCTAACACGTTGAATCATGTTCTAACACGTTTATTAGGCAGATGGTATTTACTGATAAATTACAATTATAGGAAATAGACATGGTTCTGGTTAGCTAATGATGACTCAGCTATAACTTTAGTATTTACGTTTTAAGGTAATATCAGTTCATTTTAACTGCTGTAAAATCATTCTAGCTCAGTAACTCATTTAATAATGAAACTTGCAGTAAATTGGATGATTTATTTATTCACAGCACTCACTTTAAGTCACCTAATAATTGCTGCCATTAATTATACAATAATTAAAGTAACAGCTACGATTTATTCGAACTATCATCACAGTGACTATTCTGTGACACTCATCACTTCCCTATATTTAGTTATTCATCACTTATTATTAATTCTAATTTCATCACTTTTTGCACAGTCAAGCGCCTAAACAGAAGGTGTGGATGTAAGTAAGTCTAAAAAGTTTGGTGCTACCTAGTTAGGGTGATGGGAGTATATTGCGACAGGATTTCTCTTCGATACATTAACTTCAATTACTTTCATAATAAAACTTTTATTGGAAAATTATTGTTTTAAATTAAAAATAGGTACTATAATTTGGTAAAAATATATAAATATATATAAAATATATATTTGGTAAAAATATATAAGTTTCCAACCGTAGTTTACGTATTAAAACACCTGTCGCGATATACTCCCTCCACCCTATTGTTGTAATTTGCTTATTTTAGTATCTATCTACGTAGCTTTTGACAAGTTTCGTTGCTACTTTCTTGAGAAATATCACTTTCGTAAAATATACTACCAAGTTATCTTGTACTTGTCTATGTTAAATATATTACTAGATATTATTTAAAGATTAGTATTTGTAGGTTGTTTATTTATTGTTATTTTTTCTTCCAGTTTTGCGTGTTTTCTCCATGTTAGCTTTCAATTTCTTTGTCTATTCTACATGGCATGACTAGTTAGATTTTTAATATTTTGGAGATTAGTTTCTATTTTGGCGTATTTAGACTACCTAGCTATATTGTAATGAAATGCGACTATAATTAAAATTTTTACATCAATGAGTAGGTAGCTATATTGTTTCTAATTTATTTCTAGGGTAAGTTCTGAGCTATTTTAATTGGTATCCATAATATTTATAGGTATCTTGGATACCAATCACACTAAGTGTTGAAATGTTAAATTATGTATATTGCTAGTTTTTTCTTGTATGATCGAAAATGTTGAACTTTCCTGTAACTCGGAATTTGCTTTAAATTTTCATCTGCATGGTGCAACTAGTTTAATTATATCACTTGTCAAGATGTTACCTATTTTGTTCTGTGGGGAGATTTTCTAAATCTCTACTAAAAACATTGTTGATAATCTTTGTTTGTTTTCATCAGGTGGAGAGATTGCAATCCTTGAACAACAAACTCCAAAAATCTCCCTCCAATTCTTCACCCAACAAACCAGACTACCCCGGGGGAAGTGCAGGTGAGGACAGTGATATGGAGGACCCTGAGGAGCTGCGCTTAGTGATCTCCCCCAATACGATGAATGGGGGAGTAGAATTCTCAGACATTCCCCTCTCTTCCCCCACCCCCTCCCCCACAAACAATAATTTCATCACGGAGGCCAAACAAATGTCCAATGGTGTGAAGAGAGAGCGCAGCGCCAGCGAGTGCAGTTCCGACAGCACCGGCGCCACCAAAGCCGATCAGCGCCTCAACCGAAGAATCTCCCACACTCTCACCGAGGCTTTTCTCGAACAGTTACCCGAAGTGCAGTCAAATATAACAAAAAGAGAAACATCGGCTTAGACAATCTCATTTCCAATCGCTCATTTAGCTACGAATATTCCGGTGAGAAAAACTGAAACTTTTTCTTTTGAAGAGACTCGAGTGTTGTGCGAATCTTCTTAAAGTGAGTGACGTGTGGTAGTTACTTAGAATCTCGTGAGGTTAAGGTTTAGAAGAAAAGATGTCGTGACATAGTAACCAGTTCTTGTCTCCATATCATTTTTGTGCATAGTTTTGCCGAGTTATCGTCTTTTTCGCAGCTGGATGTTTACGATGAACAAGTCGTAATGTCTTTCTGGTTACGCATTAATGAATGTTGAATATATATATTTGTATCTTCATCACCACATATGCTAGCTATGTTGCAAAGTATTCCATATATAATTTAGCTAGGTATTTCTTTTATGTCTTTAAGGTGCAATTGGTGGCTAATTTCTAATGATTGTGCTCAATAATAAACTACCGTTAGTTCTCATGATAAAGTAGGTACCTACGGAGAATTGGCTGATCAATTTTGTGAGCCCCTTTCTAGAGCTTGTTACTTACGGTTAAATAGTTAAAGGTTGAGTCATAGTTTAGGGTAATTGGTTGAATTAAAGTAGAGTTAGGGTAGACTAAATCTGTCAGAAACTACTTATCACAAAATTTCAGTTACTTATGAATAGGGTTGTGACAATATGCGTTTAAAATCATAGATCTTAAGAATATCATAGACGAAACGAAATGAAATGGTATCAATGCTATATACCGCTGGTGTAGAACGATTCAATACTCTTTATTTCTTTCCGTCTATAATATTTTCAGGATCTATGATTTTAAACGCATATTGTCTCAACCCTACTTATGAATTATGATGCAGTATACAAATGAGGAATACTCGTTAACCTTTTCATGCAGCTAGGCCTACTTTTTCTTGCAAGGATCCATACAAACCAAATTAGGCCTACTTTTTCTTGCAAGGATCCATACAAACCAAATTAGGCCTACTTTTTCTTGCAAGGATCCATACAAACCAAATTAGGCCTACTTTTTCTTGCAAGGAACCATACAAACAAAATTAGGCCTACTTTTTCTTGCAAGGATCCATACAAACCAAATTAGGCCTACTTTTTCTTGCTAACTTTTAATTACCCCAATTCAAATTTCACACTATTTTCTTAAATAAAAATTAAATTCATTCTATCTTTCTAGTTATCTAATAATGATCATTTCTTCTAATCAAACCAAAGTCTTATCTTCTATTTTAAGGTATTTATGTTTCATAGCAGTTTATAGTTTTTGTTTATTTATTAACGATTTTATATGTTTTTATACAGATTTTCTTTTGGAGACTTTTCTTCCAATTTTTATGAATTTTATAGATGAATTATTTAAGCTCTATGTTTTAATTAATTTGAGTAGCTATGTTCTTATAAGTATTTGTATTTTATACACTATTTTTATGGACCAATTATTAAAAAAAATTCCAGATGATCACATATGTTCTATCATTCCTAAAAAAAATTGATCTTTTTTGAAACGTGTTCGAACGTGTTGGTTCATGTTTAAACATGTTTTGACACGTTTGTTGCAAAAATAGATTCATTTCATTAACACTATCGATTCTCCCCCGTAAAATCTGTTTACAAATAGCTTTCTCGTTGACAGTTTCTGTAGATTGTGATAATAATATTAGCCGATACTATTAATATATTTATACCTACTGTTGGCTAGGGGGAACTCTGAATTATCGAACGCTTCCACATTTTTCGAACATATAAGAATAAATGTATAATATAGCTCGTATTTTTATTTGGTATCCTTGATACCTGCAGGTATCATAGATATAAATGATTATGACATCTTCATGGTATCATAGATACCACTTAAAATAGAACGTTTAATATGAAATCTTTTTCATATGATCGAGAATGTGGAGCTGTTCGATAATTCAGAACACACCCTACCTATTTGATAGCTTAAGCAGCAAATCAGATATTGTAAACTTTTCTCATCAACCAACCTATTAAACCCAAAAGGTTATGTTTGAGATGTTAAATGCTTACCATTCTCTTAACTAATTTCTGACTACTAGAGTAAAAAAGAACCTCTTAACATGCATAATAAATTGCTGTCAAATAGCTATCATTCTTTAGATAAATTAGTTCGTGAATTTAGTTATTTGTTGTGTCATCCAAGTTGCTTGTATTTCTACCTCGCCAGTGATGACTAAAATCCGGCTTTGTGATTGGTCCAGATAATTGACACATCATGAGTGCTGAGGAATGCTGGACTGTGATTGGTCCATTGAATTGGCGCCAATTAAAACGGAGATCACTTTTCTATTTCTTTAACCTGCTTTGTCTCAATTTGCTGACCAATTATTGAATTGAATGTTATAAAGTTATAAACATTAATCTCAGCCGATCTATTCTTGATATTAAAATATTACTATTTTTACAATGTATTTGTACTTCACTAATTAGTTATCGCATTGGATTAAAAAAACATCGAATTATTCCTAAACTAATAGGTAGGTTTCATGTAAAACTGAAAATTTCATCCGAAGGTTTTATATTCGTTTAACCAGATTACTACTTTAATGTTGCTACAGAAAACAGTTTTCAATCAACGATTAGGTACCTCTAGCGAATTTCTTTATGTTAAATGTATTTTTTACAGTAAGAACTAAATACCTATATACAATGGGAATTAGTTGTCTAATGTAACTAGGTATTTATTTTCAGTAAAAAAAAAAGTGACTACCAATTTCAAACAGTTGCAGACTAGGTACCTAACTAGATAACTATGTAGCAGTGGGTATTGAACTAGGTAGTTATGTAGCTACCTACCCAAACTAGGTAAAGCACATATGTAGCTACCATACCTAAGCAAACTAGGTAGTACCTATGTGAATATTTAGCTATCAGCTACTATATGTAATTTTGTAGCTCCCTTTACCTAACTAGGTTTCTAACCTATGAAGCTACGTAGTAAAGTGTACCTAGAAGATGACATAGCTGACTTGCCCCGTTCAAAAAGTCAAACTTTCCTCTTTTATTGATATTAGTTTTGGTAATAGAGTAGCTTTGTAATACAATATTTAGCTAGATCATCATTCTTAAATGTATTTTTAAGTTTTCTAAAGTATTGTGAGGCACTGCAGTCATATATCTAGAACTCTAGATCCTTCCTGTAGTGTTGGAAACTGTAGAATTGTTAAATATTTAGAGTTTGAATTACAATCTAAATGTATTTTGCCCCCCCCCCCCTCCTGTGTATTCTTATTATCACCCCCCCCCCCCACCCCCTCTATTATATTAAGCTATATTTATTATAATTACTTTAATAATGGTGATGTATATCAAATGTGAAGTCCGTAAATTTATGATAAAGTATATAATAAAAGAAAGTGTAATTTACATTTTGTTTCAGTATTCCTCTCTATTTTCTTTGTCTTCTTAACCAGCAGGATTTAAATTTAAAATAGGTTCCGTAGTTATTATAGCTATATATATAAAAAAAAACTTTTCGTGCAAATGTTATTGATAATAATTTATATTCTTAAATCTGTTTTTTCCAATTGAAGGAATATTAATCAAATTTTCCCGCTCATTTCACCAAGTCATTACTTATTGTAGAACCTGTGATAATATAGAATAACCTATGTCTGCAATATTTAAAATATTTCATCTTTCTAACTGCTTAATTTTCATTCTTAATTCAATATTAAAGCATTGTTTTCTGTACAGAACATTTAGTGAATATATTTCTTCTCCAGTTACCCATCAAAGGCTTAGAGTGTTCAGTACTAATTAGCTACATGTGTTCTTTGAATGATATTGAATTTGTTTTCTATTTTTATGGTAGTACCATTAAATATTTTTGTGATCCTTCCATTGGATCAAATCATATGTTATTGAACAGAGAAAATGGTATCCCAATTAAAACTATTGGTATAAACATGGATTATAATTCGCTTTATTTACTGATAATGTCATACGACCGAAAAGTGGAACTGTCCAATAGCTCGGAATTGCCGGCCTGATTGAAAATTGTATTATCAAGTATGCAATAAGAGATTGCAAGAAATGAATTATATAAATTGATATGATAAAATTCATCAATAATTAGTGGAAAATAAGTTAATTTAATAGAGAGAAATAAATAAATATCAATTAATACATTAGCTTATTAGTTAATAGAGAAAATTATAATCAATGTTTATACCAATAGTTTTAATTGGGATAACATTTTCTCTGTTCAATAACATATGATTTGATCCAATGGAAGGACCACAAAAATATATAACCATATTCATAATTTAAATCCTTTCCAATTCATTGCCAAGAACACCTGTAACTAATTAGTACTGAACACTCTAAGCCTTTGATGGGTAACTGTAGAAGAAATATATTATATACTTAGATAAATTTGTTGTCATTCTTCTTCTTAGATTTTGAAACAAATAAAATAACAGGTAATTTGAAAAAAAAATTGTAACAGAATATTTCTTCCTGTAAAATCGAAGAGGTGAAACTCTTCCATCATTCGTAATTTACCCTAATAGTTTGGTTGAATTTACCCCAATAGTTTGGTTGAATTTACCCTAATAGTTTGGTTGAATTTACCCTAATAGTTCGGTTGAATTTACCCTAATAGTTTGGTTGAATTTACCCTAATAGTTTGGTTGAATTTACCCTAATAGTTTGGTTCAATTTACCCTAATAGTTTGGTTGAATTTACCCTAATAGTTTGGTTGAATTTACCCTAATAGTTTGGTTGAATTTATCCTAATAGTTTGGTTGAAGGGAGGGAGAGTGCCTCCAAATCTATTAAAACTGTGACTAAATTCACTAAGTTCGATAATTCGAAACGTAAGATTATGGTAAGAATAATTTAGCTATTTTTTTGAAGATCCCTTCACTAAATTAATATATAAAACATACTGTAAATTTATTAATTTGTTAGTTTAGCCCTTCATAATTAGGGTGAGTTCCAAATTATCGGACGGTTACACATCTCAGAAAGTGTAAAATAAAAATTATTTGTCATTTATTTTAATTGTTTATTTTTAATTATTTCATGTGATCGGAAATGTGATACTGTCCGATAACTCGGAACTTGTCCAAATTATGAAAGATTTATATAAGATGATAATTTATTTACAGCATGTTTTATTTATTGATTTAATGAAACATCTTTATAAAAAAACAAAATCATTCTCACCATTATTTATGGGGCACGTTACAAATTATCGAACGGTTCCATGGTTTCGATCTTATGAGAAAAATAATTACTGTTACAATTCAATTTTTTAAATGTTCAGTCACTTCATTATTTCAAAATTTAAGAAGAAGAATAACAACAAATTTATCTAAGTATATAATATATTTCTTCTACAGTTACCCATCAAAGGCTTATAGTGTTCAGTACTAATTAGTTACATGTGTTCTTTGCATGAATCTGTATGGTGTATTGATTATATAAGCTGTTCTATTAATAACTATAAATTTTTGTGGTCCTTCCATTGGATCAAATCATAAGTCATTGAACAGAGAAAATGTTATCCCAGTTAAAACTAATGGTATAAACATTGTTTTTATTTCGCATTATTTATTGATTAATTCATTCATTAATGGTAATTAGTAGGTATATCCAGGTAACAAGTTTCCATTTATACATCTATGTTTTTTGATGGTTTAAAATAATATTTGGTTGTTTCATCAAGAGCAAATGTCCACTAACTGAAAAAAAGCTCAAACGTAACGTTAATAGTTACTAGTGACCAACCAATGATAGAGAACTACATAATAATCATATGATTTAATACAAAAAACTTTAAATCATCCTCGACTACAATGTGGTGTACCAAAGTACTTGCTACCAAGAGTATACTTAATCTAGTTTTAACTGCCACTTCACATTTACCATCAAAGGAACCACCGAGAAACCCATGGAAGTAATATTACCGGTTAACAAATGCTAGAAGACGTCAAGATACAACCATGGAAGAATAATTATCACCTGTTCACAAATGCTAGAAGACGTCAAAATACAACCATGGAAGAAATATCACCGGTTAACAAGTGCTAGAAGACGTCAGGATTCAACCATGAAAGAAATATCACCGGTTCACAAATGATGCAAAAAGTCAAGATTCTTGCAACCAACAGCAATAGGCAGGATACAGTAACATAGGGTATGGTAATCAACTGATTGAATCTATAGTTTGACGTGACCACCGGGTGACTGAAAATGGCGACTCTGACCACAACTTGAAACATGGGAAAACTTACTTAAACCTAGTCACTTTTAAATTTAATTTTTTTTATCAATTACTAACTAGGCATTGGTTAAATTGTATTTCCACTTATTATTTTCTTATTTGTTATTCAGAGGAAATACAATTTAGCAGTTAACTACCACTAGTTTAGGCTCCTAGGTAGCATATTTTCAAGACCCTATTTTTTATAGGTAGGTTAAAGAAATGAACAATAAAAACACACCTGAATTATATCTATACATTCGACTTTAAGGTTCAATCGCTATTTCCGCTTTTCTTTTGCACGAAACCCTTATAAAATGACTTCAAACTTCTCGAAATTAACATGCATATACGAGGAATTATGAGCCGCTCGGTCACAAACAAGGAATGTATTGTTGTGGTGACGTCATATTGTTGTGTCGTCTGCTAGGTACTATACCCGTTTATGTTCCTGTACTCTGGCAATAGGTACTAAGATCTTTTATGTGAAACCTGTAATAACCATCTGTTAGGAACGTAAGTACTGGGAAATATCTAGTTATGAGTATTTGAAAATTATAAAATTAAGTATCTTTAAAACTATGCAATTTATAATAAATAAATTTTCTCGAAATATTATAAATATATTGTAATCACTAGCTTAATTAATTATTAATTCATATGAATGTTATATTAATTCATTGTATTTTAATATATAATATAATTTGATTTCACTGTTAGATTAGGTTCTTTGTTCTTATAATCTAATAATTTGCTAATCTTCGTTGTTAATAGAAGTTTAAACATTAGCTAGGCAACCAAATCGATAGAGTCTCATCAGAGATGTTTTGTATTTATGTTTCACAATCGCTAATAATCTAAACATGCAGCTATGTCTAAATTACGCTAGAATCAAGGTATCAATCGATAACAAAGAATTTTGGAAACTTTGTTATTTATGAGAAAATGTTCATTTTGGGTTTTTATGTAAGCTGTCGAATATTGTCAGATTTGAAATATCCTGTATACTTATTATAAAGAACCTATTTCCCACCAATTACTGATAAATGTGATAATTATATTATATCAATTTAATTATTTCAGAGGTTGCCATTTCTTTTTGCGTGTTTGGAAGATTTGTTTTTTAAAATCAGGACTTTTCCATATTTCCGTTTGTTAACATATCATTTGATGGACCACAAAAATAATAAAAGTTGCTGACTCCTTAAAAACTACAAGTGTGCACCTGTAACTAATTAGTACTGAACACTCTAACCCTTTGATGGGTAACTGTAGAAGAAATATATTATATACTTAGATAAATTTGTATTGTGGTACTTAATCATTAATACGGCAATTCACGAATAATCCTATGGTTACACAAATTTGTTCATTTAGAAAAAAGTCCAATGATTAATATTTAACTTGCATTTTAACTGGTATCATGCATTATAACCGCAGGTGTCATGAATACTAATTTATATAAAAGTTAAATATTTTATAATATAGGTAGTATTTTATTAAATAAAAAATAAAAAACAGTTTGAAAATTCGTAACTGAACTTAATTATGTGAAGCTGAAATAAGATAATCATTTACTTTTGCAACATAAAATACCAGCAACCAAAGATGAGTTATTATTAGGTAACATAAACTGAGTTATTGGACTTTTCCACATTTTCTATCATTTAAGAAAAAAATTATACTGTTGATACCTATAATTTAATTCTTCAATTTCTTCACTTCATTACTTTCGCTGCCATTATGTACTAATTACTTACAGTTACAAATGTTCTTTGCAATGAATTGGAGAAATAGGCTGTGTTATCCAATTTATCAAAGTATATAATATATTTCTTCTACAGTTACCCATCAAAGGCTTAGAGTGTTCAGTAGTAATTAGTTACAGGTGTTCTTTGCAATGTATTGGTAAGTTGCTACTACGTTAAATTCATTATATATTTTTGTGGTCCCTCCATTGGATCAAATCATATGTTATTGAACAGAGAAAATGTTATCCCAATTAAAACTATTGGTATAAATATTGATTGCAATTTACTTTATTACCTCCGCAAAATTGCGAATGATTATGTTTTGATGGGCAATATCTATTTATTTGTTATCATAAATTAATAGCAATCTGTTTATTCACATAACTCAAAAAGTATTCAACCAAATTGCTTAAGGGGAGTGTCTCACCAAAATTTGAAATAAATTTTCCAAAAAATTTTTTTTGCATAAAAAGACACCTTAAAATGTCCCAAATCATGAGTAAAAATATTAGGCATGAAAGTTGTCTGCAAGAGGGGGAAGGAGCTGGGGGAGAAGATAGAGAAAGCAAAAATAACAAAACAAAGTATGTTATGAAGTAGTATTTGTTTGTTTGTTTCTATTATTCTTCATGTAATCAATATAGTACTGCTGGTATAGAAAATAATCATGAGAGTTAAAAAAAAAATGAAATCGAAAATTGGCCGTTCTGAACACTTTTCATTTTTCAACTTCTAAAGCCTACTCCATCTTCAATTTTTGACTTAGGGACATGGGTTTTTTTTTATTCAGAATTCTGTTGTATACAAAAGTACGATCAGTTTATATGTCAACTTGTAAAAAAGTGTATGGGGAAATGTAACCATATTTAAAAAATAATCGAACATTTTTGGATTTTTATTATTATTATTTTCTTTTTGAGAATGCTAATTTGATCGAATGGATCCTACAATAGTAAAGTGCAAAATTCTGAACAAAATGAAGTTAACCCCATGTCTCTAAGCCAAAAAATCAGGGAGGAGTAGAGATTTTAAAAAAGTCCAAATTTTGCGGGGTTTTTTTTGAGGGGGGAGGGGGAATGGGAAGGATTCAAAAAAATTCTTAAGTAAGAAATTGTTCATTTTTATAGTATAATCAAGTCTGACAAAATCAAGCATCTCACTCTTCAAACCAAAAAAAAAAAGTTAAAAAGTGAGACACTCCCTCGATTATAAAGAAACCTATGAAGAAAAACTATAAAGACAAATAACAATTTAAAAAATAACCTTAGTAATGTCTGACCTGAATCTCTGTGGACACTTTACCTAATTTAGAAACCTGGCAAATGTATTTCAAATTACATGTTTCGAGCTAGCGGTTGGTTCCTCATTTTAGAAGGTATAAGGATAACTGAATTATTATATAACTTTAAATTTCCATTGGTATACATGATAGCTTCGAAGATATCGATAAAAATTGGTTTAATTTTAATAATTAATTAATTATGTAGTTTTCTCTCAAATGATCATTGTATATAAAGTGTACTAAATATATGAGCACAATTTTCTCTACTGATAATTGACGCCGTGGCCAATTGAATATTTTGATTATTTTTTGTCGTTTAAGAGAATGTACAGTTCCGTAACTAAATTTCACTACATTATTGGAACGCAGCTTCTCCCTATATAGCAAAGTGTACCATCATAATATGTACAAGGGTGGCCACTTTAATGCACTCTACCACCAAATGCAGATGAGCATTAATTATTCTGCATAGTCGTCGTAAAATACTAAAGTGGTTGATTCACGCATTCAAATTCTTTAATATCTTTCTCTTTTTCTACTCTAACTAATCATTTAAATGAATTGCTAATTAGCTATACGGGTCGATAAGACACTTTACTTGAAGTGAAACTGAAGTGGCTGACATTGGATCTCAACACGGTAATTCAACGTTAATATTAAAATAACATAATAAATATATGTTGAAATGATTTGTACCTCTCAGACACATATCAAGTACATAGACACAGGCACTCGTACTTGTCAGATACTTCCAGATATTTAGAAGCAGAGAATTATATCAGTCAGATACAAATTTAATTTGAATTTAATATTTGTGAAATTAAATTTTGGAATAGATTTTATGAATTATTTATAATGAAAGCAGTTTTTATTTGAAAAAATAATAATACTGAAAGTGAAGAGGTATAGGTAATATTATTACCCACAGATATCTGTCCAATCTGGTGGTTCTGGAGGTTACTCCGGAAGGGCTTCCTCTAGACCTGTTGATGGATCAGCTCCAGACCAACCCAGGACCCAGAAGAAGACCTTTGGGGGATGTGGGGCCGATTGGTGAACGATTGGGAGAACTGGAACAAAAAGAAAAGTGCTCAGGTTAAGGTGAGTTGTTGTAGGGTATTTTCTGAGTAAACAGATGGTTCCACATTTGCTCTCACAAAACCGAATGATGAAACTGTATCAATTTTTTCCTTAAAGATTTCCTTCAATTCATTATTTCAAAATCTAAGAAGAAGTATGACAACAAATTCATCAAGGTATTTAATGTATTTCTTCTACAGTTACCCATCAAAGGCTTAGAGTGTTCAGTCCTAATTAGTTTAACGTGTTCTTTACAATAAATTGAAAATGCAAAAATGATTTTTCGAAATTTATAAATTTTTGTGGTCCTTCCATTGGATCAAATCATATGATATTGAACAGAGAAAATGTTATCCCGATTAAAACTATTGGTATAAACATTGATTACAATTTGCTTGATTTACTGATAATCTCATACGATCGAAGATATGGAACTGTCTGATAAATTGAAATTTAGTCTCATTATAATTTCATTTTCCAAATTGCAAGATCTGAAATTACATAAATTGATAAAATTATTAGTTCGTTTCCAATAAGTACATAGAGCAAATTGAGCAATATATAATCATGGAAATATGGAAAAAAATTAAAAATAAAATTAGGGGTTTAGAAGGTTAAATAATTTATTAAAAATATATTTATTTATTATATTGTACCAATTAATAGATAGATTTTTTTTACAAATTTACCTTCTTCAATTGTTTTAAATATGATTTTAGAGTGTTTCTGTTATAACGTCACGCAAACAATATTATACCTCGATCGATTGTCTATATTTCAATTCTATTTCCCGTTTTTGAAACCAGATCGGCGCCACAACGCACTTTTAGAATAGAAATTGTCGAGAGTAGTGTATCTTATTGTAGTATAACATCTTATTTGATACAGAACTCTCTAGTCGTTAGTCGTGAAATAACGATTATCCCACTTTCTACAAATAAACACTTAATATAACTTTTCATTCAACTAAAAGCTATATTACATACTACAGTTTTGAAATAAAGGAAATTACTTGGATATTTATAATGTGTAACTCCTTATTACAATTTTATGTTACCTACTATTTACATTGAAATGTGAGGTGTTGAGTAACTTCACATTATATAGTCTGCAGATTAGGATACTCTGTACTTGGCAGTGTCCTGAATAAAATGGCTGAAATGTGACCTATAAACCTAAGAAAAACCGAGCTACCTCTCCTTTTTTTATCGTCAATTGAGTCTGAAGGTAATTGTTTAATTTAATTTCTAGCTCAGTTACTGCATTTGTTATCTTTCAACAAATTTTTCTAAGATATAAGAGACTCCATCGCACTTTGATATTTACCTATGTATGTAGCTCAGTCGGCACCGTACTGAAAATACTATCTGCTGATAAAGGCACCTCTGCCGTTGTTAATTAGAATGACACTTTGGATGCTCTAACTTATTGTTGAAACAACAAATTCCTGATGTTAGTGGTTAGCATCTCCTCATTGGTCGTATGAAAGTTTCAATTCTCAATTACTGCTTCGTGTAATGGAAAGTGGCGTACCTTAAAGGGGCAATACAGTCATTTTTTTAAACAATTTATTATCAAACGATTGCTTAGTAAGAATAAAGTATATCGTGTGACATTGCAATGCTCAATAAAATCTAATTATGGAAATATATCATTTTATATATAATTCATTTCTTAGCAAATGCTCACGGTAGATGGCGCCACAATCAATGGCGCCATCTTGTAAACAAACCAATTGAGTTAAGTTTCTATCTAGATTATACTTCAAGTGAAGAGTTGGCTTTATATTTAAAACAATGCCTTCTTGTCTACGAATTCACACAATATTTTCACAATTTTGACGCAAACAAAGGTTGATCACTGCATATATAAATTAATATGAAAACAACAAACATACTCACGTACATACTAATGAGTGCAAATGCTTCCGCTAGGTGTCGCTAATTTTATTATATACTTTTTATATGAACATTTTAAAAATAAACGAGCATTCAAATATTACATAATCAAATATTCTGAATCGATTTAAAACGAATTTGGCGATTATTCGATTTTGCCTTTACTATCCCTATAACTTCAAATCTCACTGAAAGTAATTGATTGGCGTACCTTAACTTTCTACCATCAGATTCTCTCGCAACCCGAAGTTCTTTCCTTAATTGCTTAGATTCCTACCTCCATTAATATCAGCAGTGTAAATATTACGATGGATGTTTGTTTGAAAGTTGCTAGCTCCTCACCAAACTATCTCTAAAAGTGCCATAAGTTAAGGTGAGTGCCATGAAATGTAACACAGATAATTACGGTACGCTGTAGGGTGGAACTCCGTCTAGTAAGAGTGATCCCAAGATCAATTTAAATTTCATGCACCACACGATAATTCAAAAATTAAAAATATGAAGAAAAAAAACATTTTGACTTCTAGGATCTGCAGGGTGATCCACAAAAAAGTTAACCGTACTTCGAATTGATATTAATAAAATGCTATTATATACAATTCAAAGTCTCGTGTGGCGCATTAAAAAATTCGGTCTAGGTATTAAAGATTTTTCGCACATTATTTTTCTAGTAGCTAATTGACATTCTTTTTTCACTATTGACAGAGTTGGAAAAAATGCTGCACCCTAGTACCTACGCAGTTTAGAAGTTATACACAGAGAGAAATAAGTTTACCCGTATGAGTCATATATAATGGGTCATCAATTTATGCTTTATTACGTAAATTGGTTGGATTGTGTTCATATTTCTACGTGTGTTAAAATAACTATGATGTGGTGTGTCATCGAACATTAGTTAATTTAATTCATTTTATGGATTGAATTAACTTATTATGCGAGTAATAAATTACTTTTTTGAAAATTTCAACGTATGTTGAAACAACTATGACAGAGTGTATTGTAGTAATTCACTAATATTGTTAATCCAATGCATTTGGTGTATAAAGTAACTTACCATGAGAGTTGATTTTACTATTTTTCAGTTTAGGAGAGAATCAAAACGATTGTTATTTTAACCAATGTCAATTTAACTACTTTTAAGTAGTACCTGCTACATAGGTAGAGGCAAAATCAAACCATTCATATAAGTCAAAACAAATCAATTTTGATTTGATTCAACTAATCCTTTCTCTGTGTGTATCTGCTTACGTATACCTATTTTTAAATTAGAGAACATCGAAAGAATCATTCACGAGGAATGTTTTTATTACTTTCTTACGAGGTTCTAGATAAGCCTTATCAAATTAATGAATTCCTATCTCTTATCTAACTACCGACTGTTGACTTTTAGGTCACATTACAGTGCTGTGTTCAAGAGAGAGATATGTGCACTTTATTTAAGTGAATATATAAGAATATTTGCATGTAAGTACCTAAATACTTAAACAAAACTTCAAATTTTGTGTTACTTTAATTAATGAATTACATTACAGTGAGTGTCTATCACATTCTAATATAGCTGGTTAACTCTTACTGGTAATATTGATAATCACTGTTGGGTAGGAATTTTGCTAAAATCATTGGACTAATCAGTTCTATAAATCAATGTTACATCTTTAGTAATAGCTCTAAAGTTTTTTTAGATGTCACTGGTGCTCGTGGGCGTATCAAAAAAATATAAAAAATCAGAATTTTATGGAAATAAGTACTAGCTGAATTTGTGTCTCACATACGTCGTCTAGACCAGATATCTCTACTATATAAGGGACTATGCGCACTGGAGGACAATCATATTATAATTTTTCCTTTTCATTCTTTGGATAGTTAATTCGTACGTTACGCTTTCTGTAATGGGATATAAGTAAATTAAGAGGACTAATAATACATAATGAAAATGCTGCTTGCCTAACTAACTGCTTGCCTAACTAACTGCTTGACTAACTAACTGCTTGCCTAACGAACTTCTTACCTAACTAACTGCCTACATAACTAACTGCTTACCTAACTAACAGCTTACCTACTAACTGCTTACCCAACTAACTAAATATTTTGATACGTAATTAAAAAAAACTAAGCAGTTTCATTTATTTACCTAATTGTAATTTTTAGGTACTTAAAACTAGGTAAGTACGTATTTCTTTTTTCATTTTTATGATTGTCGATCAGTGGTTATTGATTATTATTATTGTCACTAAGATGTGAAATAGTGTCTTGGCATAACTTAAGGTTCAATTTGATCTTGCTATTTTCATGGAAGATAATAATAAATTTTTTCACAGTATTGATGCCCTCTATATTCTGTAGTATTCTCTAGTTTTTTTTGTCAAAATTTCTAAATTGGTGTGAAACAAAATTACGAATTGTAGTTCGTTTCATGCGCTTTATCGTCTGAATCGCTATATTTTTAATTCATTTCATTTCAAAATGTAAAATTATTGCAAAGAAACTGTAGGTTTTAGTAATTGATTTGGGGGGTTAACTCTTATTTATTTATTTTTAGTTTTTCATATCTGACTCCATTTTACTTTATCTCCATTTAATTTCATTTTGGCTAAACTGATAATTGCTTGGATTGAAATGAAATTACGAGTTAGATAATCAAGGCATTTATTCAAATAAATCACATCACCTGGTAATTAGCATATGAGAGTGGACTTCGGATTCTCTTGAGGATGTTCGTCAGCTTCGTGTAGTAAGAGATAGCGCACACAAATATTATTCAGGAGTCACGAGGAAAGTTAGTTCCAGGAAGATTGCGTGACTGTAGGTAGAGCAGCGTGAGTATCTTTAACTCGGAGTTAGGACGAAGGCTGGAGTTCCACAGTTATACTAGATGAGTGAGAATTCGGTATGATATCCAATCGTGTGGAGATGCGAAAGTTTTCTAGTATGATGTTTATTACTGGAAGCAGTAGTATAAATAGCATCAACATTCAACAGGTGTTTACCCAGAAGCAGTAGTTGCTGTGATTGCAATAGCAGCAGAACAGTAGTAATTAAACCAGTATTCATCAACGCAGAAGCCAGTTGTATTCTAACCAGTAGCAATCAGAAAGACAGAAACCCCCAGAAAGAGATAGTTTGGAATAATTGAGGTTCGATACATCTTAGCTAATAAAACACAGATAATGATAATTTAAATGAATTGCCTAATTATCATTCGTTATGAATTCAATTGAGCTACTACTCAGATGAAAAGAATTAGTATTAAAGTATTAATTAAATAATTAGAAATGAAATAGAACTTCTGTTTATTATAAAGTTAGACATGGATGATGGAATCAGAATGACGTAGTCTCTGTTAAACCTAGTTTTCTTTCATATAGAAAACGAGACGGCAGAGTGAACGGGTCACTGTTCTAGAATTCATTAAAACCTGATACGTACGTCGGTAGGATGTTGAATGGGTTATCAAGAAAGATTATATATATATAAGGGAATATATAATTTATATTGACTAATAATATTATTAAGATATGAGAAATGAATAATTAGCATTCATATTGAATATTACTTAAAATATATCCTAAATAGTATATTAATAAAATAACTACTGATATGAGATAAGGAGAAATAATGTTATTAATTTATTATTAATATTACATGCAGAGAAATGATATATATAGATAGGAAAATATTTACCCATAGTATTCGTTAGAAGAATATATAAAGGGGTTGAAGCTGTTGTCACATTGTCTTTGAATTGAGATAATATATATTATTATTAAATAATCCTGTAAATATATGTAATTAGTCTTTGTATATATTGTAATGACAATATATACTCTAAATAATCACTCAGTTGTGTGGTACAAGGCAGGATACAGTAACATAGGGTATGGTAATCAGCTGATTGAATCTATAGTTTGACGTGACCACCGGGTGACTCAAAATGGCGACTCTGACCACACTTTGAAACATGGAAAAACCTACTTAAACTTAAACACTTTTAAATTGAAATTTTTTATCAATTACTAACTAGGCATTGGTTAAATTGTATTTCCATTATTTTTTTCTTATTTGTTATTCATAGGAACTACAATTTAGCAGTTAACTAGCACTAGTTTAGGCTCCTAGGTAGCCTATTTTCAAGACCCTATTTTTTCTAGATAAGTTAAAGAAATGAACAATAAAAACACACCTGAATTATATCTATATAATCAACTTTAAGGTTCAATCGCCATTTCCGCTTTTCTTTTGCACGAAACCCCTATAAAATGACTTCTAACTTCTCGAAATTAACATGCAAATACGAGGAATTATGAGCCGATCGGTCACAAACAAGGAATGTGTTGTTGTGGTGACGTCATATTTTTGTGTCGTCTACTAGGTACTATGCCCGTTTATGTTCCTGTACCCTGGGTACAAGGCACAATAGTAATACGCAGTTAGGTACTGGTAGCTACTTTATATAAGAGACGTAAATTGACCGTGTCCGAATATCTAGAGATCACCGAGGTAAATGAGGCGGAAAGATGCTAACATCTTGATAGGCTTAAAGAGGGTAGGTAATTGGCAACATGAATGTTTGATATAACATTCTACACAAAATGTTGAAATCGTGATACATTTCTATTAGAGAAATGTTGTTATTAACAATTGTAATTATTTTACTACGTTTTGAATATTATAAGAGAAATTAAATACGTACGGTTCTCAACTTTAAATTGGAACATTATGGTGATATTTGGCATCTTTGAGGGTAAGATATGCGCAGCGTCTTAGAACAAAGGGCTTGTATTCGCGGGTAAAGAAATATGCGCACTTTGATGCCATAGGTAAATCATATATAATAGTTTGTAATATTTGAATTATATATAAGATATCATATTTGATACAATCTGTGTGATATAAATGTTTCGTTATACATATCAGTTATCATAATTACAATTGTAATTTATATATTTATTTGTATACTCGTTAATTGTATAAATATTGTGTCAGAAATGCCAAATATGTAGTTAAGTATGAAATATATATGTTAATATATATGTAGTGGAATAAGGTGATCACTACAAGACACCAACAACAATAATATTTAAGCATTTGAACACTACCTTAATAAGTATAATAAAAAGTATAGTTCATGATTTTATTAACTATTACACTTCAATAAGTCTGATGTAACTCCAACTTGACTCTAAACCTAATTCTAGGCATTGAAAACTGATAATCATGGTTCATAACTGCAAATAATAATTCTCAATTAAATACCGTGAAAAAAAATGTTAATATATTAGAATATATCTCTACTTATTTATTATAATAATTTACTGTTATTGTATTAATTATAATAATTATTTAATCAGTAATATAATATCCCTCGTAGATAAATTCAAATATTGGAATATCCTTTCATTCCTATTTCTCTCCAGCAGGTTGTACTCCTGTGCACAATGGCTTTGTCTCCCCAGACTCTATCCCAAGAAGATGTGAACATACTGAGGAATTCCTCTATCAATTTCGATTGCAGTCCTATGGTCTATCAGACCATATTAGAGTGGGGCTTTAGAAAGCCCAAAGAAGTGAAGATAAGAGACCATCTCAATAACCTGGAAATTGAAAAAAAATGTGGCAGAAAAATAAATAAGTGGTTGGTTAAATATAAGGATAAACTTGAAAAGAAAGACTTCTCCAGCTTTGATGTAACTACTCTGCATGATTTCCTTCCAGTTCTCTGCTATGATAAAGTCACTCAATCTGGCACAGAAGAATATCCAAAGAAGCTCGAAGATAAAAATAGTATTGAGTATCTTCTCAATGAGATCAAAAGCTTCAGGAATAACATGAGTCATGAGCACTCTAAAGCGAAAGAAGACCACGACATTGAAAATAAGCAAAATCTGATGAGAAAAAGCATCAGAACTGCTGGTGCACTCTACGACAAAGATCAGAGTGAAATCGACACAAAAGTTGCTGAATTGGATGCTAAGTTCACCAAGTTAATGCAGAGCACAAGCAGTTCATATGAGCACGCTGTTAAGTATATCACAAATCGAATTGAACATGAATGTCCATCCTTCATGTTTGAAATGCATTCCCAATTATTTACTGTCCCTTTACCCGGAGGTCTTGGGAAGATAGATTCTTCCCAAATCTTCGAGACTGTAAATATATCACTCGCCATTGAAGACAATGATGAGACAAAAGTTGTAAATGAGGCTATTGTTGAAAACAAATATGACTCTAAAGAGAGCAAAATTGTTTTTAGTTCCAGTGTTATATGCAAACACGTCTTTAACAATTTTGTAGTTATTAACGGGGGTCCAGGTTCCGGGAAAACTACACTTATGAGAAATGTTTTTCAAAATATTTTGAAAAATTTAGATAATGGATGCGAGACGAATTACGAAGGCATTGAGAGATTCGGAGTACCTATCTACCTTGAATGCCGAACTGAGAAACAGAACAATCTTCGCGGCTTCTTGAAAGAAAGCTTCCCTAATTTTCATGCACCAACTGAGGTCATTTATGACGCATTCAAAGAAACGAGGGGATAGGTCTTCTTGATTGATGGCTACGATGAAGTTAATGAGAACAGTAGAAAACTGGTTGAAGAAATCATACCATATTGCAGCAAATACAAAGCTACATGCATTGTTTCTGGCAGAGTTGATGCGGGGAATAATTTCATCAAAGATCTGAAACAGAGAAATTTGAACTGGGATGAAATGCTCATTGAACCTATCAGTAAAAGGAAAGACAAAGTAAGCCTCTTGACGAGGTATGGTGATAAGATGAGAGGTATTGATTCTGATGAATTGGCGAAGAGCTTTTTGACACTGAATGATTCTGTACAGAACGTTTTCATATCTCCAATTCTTTTGGCATTGTTCATCTCTCTGTTTTTGGACAACAAAAATTCTTTGTCTAAATTGGAAAATGAACAAAGTGCTTACAAAGCAATAAAAGAGATTTTCTCTGAAGAAATTGTGAGGAAGTTAACAGAGAGTAATGTTAGTAATCCTGAATCGATTACTGAAAACTTGTTAGAAGTGTTCAGTGACTACAGTCTAAGACTATTCAGCAAAGATGAATATTACTTTGGAAAGGAAGAAATTCAAAGCTTGACAAAAGACTGTGTACAAAAAATACAAAACAATACTGTGGACATTAAGAGGATATTTTCGTGCATCTTAACCCCCGAAACTTCTTTAAAACAAGGTAAAGCTTTGACTTACACCTTTACACACAGTACAATTCAGGAATATCTGGCAGTTGGACAGGTAATCAAGAAATTGAAAAGGAGTAATATTGACTGGAATTCAGAGCAGGATCTACAAACACAATTTCTAGACTGTCTTGGTGTATCTACTTCACTCTCTGACGTTAAGAAGGAAGTTAATAGGTAAGTAATCATATTTTAGCGAATATATTGATATTTCGTAACTATCTGTCGATCCCACCATTTTTGTAACACAATACTTAAAGGTCCGATCCAGGCTCCGGGAATAAAAAGAGTTTATTACATAATATTATGGAACTAAGGTCTAAGATCATATTGCGTTTTCGGCCTTCGTTTAAGATATTAATTGTTTCCTTTAAACGTTTCTTTAATAAATTTGTCTAATTTTACACCTTTACATGAATATTGCATAGAGAATTGATGATATGCTTTCAAAACAAACGGTGTACAATCTTTTTCTTCTGACTGAAAATTAGTAAGTCGGATGTAGGAAGGAGTTTGGTAAACTTTTGATTATAAAAATCTTTAAAACCATGTAAAATTAAAATATGCTGTCTAATTTCATTGGGCTTGCAGCAAATTATAAGGAACATTTGCCTAATTGATATTGAATAATAAAAAATTGTATGGTGGGGATCTTCATAATATAACTTAATATCGTTTTAGCCGTTCACTACGCTCAATATTAACAACTAGTGAATGAGATCAAAATCTGAATTTGGAATAGAATATTTTTTTTTCATTTTCAATATCAATCTAAAGTAAAAAAATAAATTAAATGCAAGCGTGCTGAAAATTAAGTTTTTAGGTGTGATGTCATAATGATAATCGGAGATGAATTATCTTTAAGCTATATAAATTTATCCTTTTTAATCGTAGCAATTAATATTTGTGTATCTTTATTTTATTCATTTAATTATTTTGACTACGATTTCCAAGCACATGAAAGTTCTCAAGATGTTATAGCTACAATGAATAAACATTAAATTAGTTTATATTTTCTACCCTTTATTTAAAACATAAACGTCGCATAATTTGGTATAGATGATATGTCATTTTGTTCATTAGATATGGAACTTTCTAAATCTGTTATTGCTTTAAAGAATTTTGTCTCCAGAAGAATTAAACGAGCGTAAGAATATTCAACAAGAAAGAAGGTGTAATCAGATGAACAGAAGATATTCATCATACTTTCTGGCGAAATGCGTCGCCCATAGAAGTAAGGCAAGAATTTTAAAAGCATTATGCTATCAAGAAGGGTTGAACTACTACCAAGTACCGGCTCAACCTATTTATTAATTTTACAGAATAACTTCAGTACAACCTCTCACAGCTACCCATAAGCAGCAACGTCGTCGGCAGTTCTGTGAATGGCTCCTTTCTCAAACAGAAGATTTCGTACAGAAAATTATTTGGACGTACGGAAAATTCTTCTGTCTTTACCAAAAACCACACCGTAAAAATGATGGAGTCTGGTCGAAAAGTAATCCTGACAGAATTACAGAAATCAATAACCCGAACGATGTCAAAGTTATGATTTTTGTAGCTATCACTGAGAGAAAGATTCCGGTTGTTCACCCATTCGTCAACGAGGATGGTAATTTGGTTTCTGTCAATAGCTTATATTACCTGACTCCACTTAAAGAAAACAATTTGGCCTGCATTTAGATCTACAGTTACACGACATGGATTATGGTGGATGCAAGATGGGCTCTACCTCATTGTACCCGGCGGCCAAGGAATTTCTTCTTGATAAGTTTCATGGCCGTGTCATCAGCTGGGAAACTAACATCATCTGGCCAGCCAACAATCCTGATTTGAACCCGCTTGACATCGACTTTTGGCTGTTTTTCAAAAAGAGGTTTATTCTCAGAAACCAGAATCCATTGATCCTCTTATTGAATGTGTTAGAGGTTTCGCTGAATCATACAACGAGGATACAATTAGGAGAGTTACAAGCAACGTGTTTAAGTGAGCGAGACTCTGTCTACGTGCCGATGGAGGCCATTTTCAGCACCTAATTTGGAGAGATAATCAATAAATATTATATAGATCGCAAGTTCCATACTTAATCTGTTTAATGATGTATAATTGTTGCAATTTTTCTGCATGCAGAGCTTTGCCAGAAGTGGTTGAAAATATCCTAGGCAAAAAAAAAAAACACTGTTTAAGCATACATTTTTTTAATTGTCATGTAATTATATTGTTGTTAATATCATTTGCATGTCAAAGTGACAAGTAAATTATTGGCTTTACAATAATGTGTTCAATATTTTCTCTTCTCCACAGGTATGAAAATATCATTAAATTTTTGATATTGGAAACTAAAGAAAGAAAAGAAGTGGCAAACTACTCCAGAACATTTACTACAGTGCTGAGGGAATACTTTTGATTCTTCAGAGTCTTTAAGAGACACCGATTGTGATAATCTTGGCCAGTTGGTTTCAGTGCTTACTGAAGAGAGTGTAATTAAGCTTTATTTCAATCATAGTCACCACAATTACCAACCAGTGAATGAAAAATTCTACAAACAGCTCAACAATAGCAAGTTAGTTCATTTTACTGTTATTCATATGCTTTGTTTTTAAGTCACTGCATAGAAAGTTTGAAAATGCATTTAGCTGCAATGAAATACAGTGAGAATTTTTTTTATATAATTTCTAATTCATTTTACATCTATAATTCATTGTTTATATATTGTCTTTTTTATTAATATTAAAGGAAAAATGCAGTCCTTTTCAATAAGAGCATAATTCAATACTATTTAACCTTTATTTAACTTTTATTTATTTTTACTCTAACGACAGCATCAAATATTATTATTTTTATAATTTCCTACATTAATATTAATTTTTTTATTATTAAATTAGGTACTATTAATGAATTTATATCCAAATAATACCTTAAATGTTAAATTACTGATCAATTAACTAGTTATATATTATTCTATAAATTTCTTTTACTAATTACAGGTGTAAGGTAACTGTATTCGCAGCTTGCGTAACGTCAAATGAACATCTCTCAAATGTGATGAGACTTTGGGGAGGTAAGAGAGATGATTATCTGTACATCAGCACTGTGTCTGTATCTGCCAGTGACGTCAGCTTCGTCACCTTAGAGGGACACAGAGGAATATTATGTGAGTTGATTGACATATATTTAGTGATATTTATTAGTTCTCTACGCTTGTAGTGTGTACTATATACACTAGAATTGTACGTATGACTTTAGTGAGTTATGGAATGATTAGTTAGACATTATAATTAGTCACATAATAATTAGTTACGTAATAATTGATTACTTAATAATTATTTGCGTAATAATTAGTTCCGGTTTCTAGTGGTTACTAATTCATTATATTTCTGGTTACTAGTGCATACTAACTCATTTTATTTCTGGTTACTAACTCATTATGTTTCTGGTAACTAGTTGTTACTAACTCATTTTTTCTTGTTACTAGTAGTTACTAACTCATTTTTTTCTGCTCTCAACTGGTTACTAACTCATTTTACATTGCAGCTCTGAGGGTCAAATACAACGAAGGTTGTATCACCACTGGCAGTAATCCTGTTCCATGTTATACATCCTTAACTATAACAGACATACCTGCTGATGGCAGAGATACAGTTTGCAAAATGATAAAGTACATCTCTCCTAAATCAAAACAGTGAGTTATATTAGTATATTGGAACCATTAATGTATTGGAACTTTTAGTACATTTAAACTATTGGCATATTGGAACTATTAGTATATTAGAACTATATGTGTACTGGATTTATTAGTATATTAGAACTATAAGTGTATTGGAACTACAGGGTGACAATTAAATACGGTAGAAAAGTAAACTTCTGTAAATTCAACAATTTCATTCCCACAATATATTTTGAAATAGAGATCTTAAGATGGGTTCCGTCTGCCTCCAAGCATGCTTGCATTTACCTAAGCTCCGTGCTGCCTGCATTACAGCGCAGAGAGTGGCCACATTAATCTTTTGAATTTCTACCGATATTTTGTTCTTCAGATTTTGCAGTGAAGTGGGACAGTTTCGGTATACTTACTCTGTTCTTTAAACACCCCTCAAAGGAAATAGTCTGCAGGTGTAAGATCTGGAGAACGTGCGAGCCAGCCAACGTCGAAAAATCTTGAAATCAATCGGATAGGAAACTCCCGCATAAGAACAGCCATCGATTGCCTTGCAGTGTGTGCGGTGCATCTATATAGTGATTCTGGAGATTTTTTCTCCAAATTTCTGGGAGGAAAAAATCTTCTAACATTTTGCTGTAACGCTCCGAATTGTCTGTCACGGCATTGCCTACATCGTCTTATTTTGTTCTTAGGCGGGAATTTCCTAACCGATCGTTTCCAAGAATTGTCGAAGTAGACTGGCCCGCACGTTCTCCAGATCTTACACGTCTCATTTTTTTCCTCTGTGGGAATTTGGACAACTGTGCCACTTCACTGCAAAATCTATAGAACAAAATATCGAAGTACATATAAATTTTCAACTTTTCAGCTTTATAGTGATATATTTGTTTTTATTGTGACATTAAAGTTGTTGAAGTTACATAGGTTTACTTTACTACCGTATTCAATTATCACCTTGTACAGTGTACATATAATTGTGTTGGAACAATGAATATATTTTAACTATTAGTATATTGGAACTATTAGTATATTGGAACTATTAGTATATTGGAACTATTAGTATATTGGAACAATTAGTATGTAGGAGCTATTATCATAGTGGAACTATTTGTTCATTAAAACTACTAATTACCATCGCAAATTTGCGGAAGGTTATATTATACCCGGCATTTATTTATTTATTTATTTATCATCTTGTTATTCGCATAACTCAAAAAGTGTTGAACCAAATGGCCTGAAATTTGGTGGGATGATTGATCAATGTCCAGTGACCTTCTGGTAGATTTTAAAGAGCGACTTGGTCAAAGGTCAAGGTCATGATCATTTATAACTCAAAGAGTATTGAACCATATTGCATGAAACTTGGTGGGACGATTGGTTAATATTCAGTTACCAGTTTCTTAGATATTGGGAGCGAACGGGTCAAAGGTTGAGGTCAAGGTCATATATTAGCGGTGGCGAAAGTATGCGCTCTACCAAGTTCACGCAAACTAGTTATCAAGTACTATTAACAAATAACTGGTCTGCTATTTTATAACTCATTTGTTTATTTTATTTAATTAGTAATGTATGTATAATATTTCAATTCCCACATTCTACCATTGAAATATATATCGAATATTATTTTACATATTATATTAAATGTAAAGTGAGATTCTTATTGTGCAAATAATGAATTTTATGAGAGATTAAACCTTTATATGTACGTGATTTAAGAACCGATAAAGATATAATGTATTGTATTTAGACCACATATCAACAATTTAACTTTTAAAAGAAAGTATGTCTGATTTAAAGTTTATTTTATTTTTGAGGAATATTATACCAACAAAGATATTAATTAATTTTAATCAAATTAAGTACTGCATTACCAGTCAACTATTTACTTTTATGGTTTTAATTACAATTATGATTTTATATTCATATTTAATTTGAAATTTGGAAATTTCAGATATATAATTCTTAGGTGTAAAATTCTATTGAAATAATATAAAGAATAGATAAGCTATTATTAAATTACATACAAGGAGATCAATAATTGTGCATTATTAATGTAGCTAAGTTGACCTATCTTTTTTTCTCACTATAATTATTTCATTCTTTTCAGATTCATAAGTATACAGTTAGATAATTGTCATCTAACAGACACTGATGCAAATGAGCTGCTGAAGAAGTTAAATAAAGAGGGAATAAGAACAGAAGAGGGAGTAGGAGCTGAAGTGATAGAGAAGAGGTGAGACTGGTGAGTGAGTCTGAGACTGGTGAGTGAGTGTGCAACTGGTGAGTGAGTGTGAGACTGGTGAGTGAGTGTGAGGCTGGTGAGTGAGTCTGAGACTGGTGAGTGAGTCTGAGACTGGTGAGTGAGTGTGCAACTGGTGAGTGAGTGTGAGACTGGTGAGTGAGTGTGAGGCTGGTGAGTGAGTGTGAGACTGGTGAGTGAGTGTGAGACTGGTGAGTGAGTGTGAGACTGGTGAGTGAGTGTGAGGCTGGTGAGTGAGTGTGAGGCTGGTGAGTGAGTGTGAGGCTGGTGAGTGAGTCTGAGACTGGTGAGTGAGTCTGAGACTGGTGAGTGAGTGTGAGACTGGTGAGTGAGTGTGAGACTGGTGAGTGAGTGTGAGGCTGGTGAGTGAGTGTGAGACTGGTGAGTGAGTGTGAGGCTGGTGAGTGAGTGTGAGACTGGTGAGTGAGTGTGAGACTGGTGAGTGAGTGTGAGGCTGGTGAGTGAGTGTGAGGCTGGTGAGTGAGTCTGAGACTGGTGAGTGAGTGTGAGACTGGTGAGTGAGTGTGAGACTGGTGAGTGAGTGTGAGGCTGGTGAGTGAGTGTGAGACTGGTGAGTGAGTGTGAGGCTGGTGAGTGAGTGTGAGACTGGTGAGTGAGTGTGAGACTGGTGAGTGAGTGTGAGACTGGTGAGTGAGTATGAGGCTGCTGAGTGAGTGAGAGGCTGATGAAAGTGCTTTTAGTGGAGTGTCACTAACTGTATATTGTATTAAATTTTCTCTCTGCCTTGGTTAGAACCCCTGACTCTCTTCGCTGAAAGCGAATACACTAACCAGTCATCCCCCGGTGAAGCATATAGACCTAAATATATAATGTATGATGAAATATCTAAATTACTTGATTTCACTAATTAGTAATTGGTAACCATTTACTGCCGAGTGTGCCATATGTGGCACATATGAGATTTTATTGCTTGAGATGAAATACTTTACAGTAACATAAAAGAATTTTTTCTACACCCATTTCAAATTATGGCATTTATCATCCTTAGAGTGAACGATTGAAATGATTTTTGACAGGATGAGGAAGGTAAAAACTGATGGGGAATTGAGAGAACGTGATGTGGAATTTTCAAAATGTAATTGGGAATGCGGAGAAAAGGATGGATAATTTGGAGAAAGTGATGGAGAATGAAGAACCAACCGTTGAAGCACTTACGGATGTTGTCAAACTAAGTGTTAATGAATGATCAAGACGTATCAGTGTATTAAAATAAATCCATTTGAATTCAACCAAATAATTTTTCCAATTCTGTATTTGATTTTTTTTTTACTTTAACCCTAATGAGTTTGATGTGTGTTTTCTAGGCACATCTTTTTAAAATTACTTTTATATCTTTCATGTCATTCCTTTAAATTCACTGGCCTTTCTTGACTTTGTTCCTACATAAATACAAAATATATTTTTGTATTCAAAAATTTTGAAAATGCTTACGTATCGGTGTAATTCAGCGTAAATCACGTAAAATTTGGAATTAATTGTACTTTGGTGACGTGTGGCAACGTAGAAATAAAGTTTGGTTAGTCAATACGCACGAATTTCTCCACGTTTTCATCAAGTACAAGTACATACGTGAGCTGTGATTGGGTCACACTCCACCCAATCACAGCTCTGCTCTCTCAGTTGCCAATGTCTTAGATACCTATGAATTTATTTCTCCTCATATGTTCAATATTTTTCCTTGAAACTTGGTATACATTAATTTAGTATATATACTAACAGCTTGGAAGAAATACAGTACCGTAGGTTCATATATAAGACCTGTGTTTTTTTAACACATATCAAACCTTACCGTTGATTCTGACAGTCAAACTCATTAGGGTTAACATTTGTGTTAATCTTTACATGTTAACTTAATAAATATTGCTGAATTATCTGTCTCATCTCCCTTTTAGTTCCTTACATGTTCACCCTATAAAATTATTTCGTTGTCTTATCTCACTTTCATTTACTCATATGTTACCTCAATAAATGTTACTTCGCTCTCTCATTTCACTTTTATTCACTTACAGGATGAAAGACAAATCGAGAAACTTGTTCTTCTATTTGGTGAGTGAATAAAATTAGTAAACATTTCTCTAGTGTGCATATTAACTGTAATTCTCACAATTTGTTGTGTAGCTGTTGTTATTTACTGATTTGTAATATATTTCATAAATGACACTTTGAGTTATTAAAACTATTCTTCTTCACACAGCCTGATTTTGAAAAGCGAGAAGCTGAACAGCTAAAAGCTGAACAGCTAAAAGCTGAACAGCTAAAAGCTAAACAGCGAGAAGCTGCACAGCGAGAAGCTGCACAGCGAGAAGCTGCACAGCGAGAAGCTGCACAGCGAGATGCGGCACAGCGAGAAGCTGAAGAAAGTAAAACTAAATCCAAACGTAAAATCGTCAGGGATTTCTTCAGATGGTCCTAAGTTTCTGTATACTGGAGTATTTTGCTAAAGCTAAATGATACGTTTGGGCATTCTTAGATTTTAGTAATTAGAATTTAGGCATTGTCAGTATTTTAGTAATTAGCATTCAGCCATTGTCTGATTTTTGTAATTAGCATTTAGACATGTTATACATCCCCAGCTTTAGTTACCAAATCACGATTCAGTTTAGTTAAAAAACGGTAACTAAAGCGAAGAAAATTAACAAGAAATTTATAAATAATTATTGACACTCCTTGATTATTTATCTTATTTTCTATGAGTTATAGAAAGAAAATTTGTTTCATAGTTATTAGAGTACTACGTATATAAGCATATTATTAATAATATACAGTCTTTCATTGTTTGTGACTATGTTGAAAAAGTTTAAAGGTCCTCTCCAGGCTCCGGGAAAAAAATGAGTTTATAACATAATATAATAGAACTAAGGTCTACGATCATTATTCTGCAAACTGCATACAGTTCGGTTCAGTATATATTTTATAATTTGTTTTTAAAGTTTTTTAATACTATGTGAGCAACAATTGAGCGAATCACTAATCTGATGATCAAGAAGAAGATTGTACACTCTTTGTTTTGATTATAAATTGGAATTTCATAAACAAACCATTTGTTTTCGGCCTTTATTTAAATTTTTTTAGATACTAATTGTTTCCCAAAGTATATAAACGTTTCTATTATAAGTTTATTCAATTTTATACCTTTACACGAATATTAAATGGATTTATTAAGCCTAATACTTAGTTCACAATCAAAACAATGGTGTACATTCTTTTTCTTCAGGCTGAAAATGTCTTAAATTAGTAAGTCGGAAGTAAAATAGGTTTTGTAGAGTTTTGATTATAAAAATCTTTTAAAGCATATAAAATTAAAAATATGCTACCAAATTCGATTCGGTTTGCAGCAAAATGATAAGAAACATTAGCCTCGTTGAATTAAGCAATAAAAATATTTGCTTGGAGGGGACCTTTAAAGTCGAGCATTTATTAAAGGTTTTGAAATCCATCCATAGCTTAACTCTCACTCAGTATAGGTGAGTAATTAATAGATACTTAGACTTCTATAATTATTGTGCAACATTTAACAAACAGCAATTTTATGCTCTATGAAATATTTTTGGTATTAGGGTACTAAGTTTCAAGTTATTCGTTTGTTCTACAATTTCGGACACATCAGAAAAAAAAATTATAATTATTATTTAACTTCTATTCTAATTGGTATCATGGATACCAATTGAAATAAAAGTCAAATAATGATTATTATATAAAGATTTTCACGTGTTCGTAAATATTGAACCATGCAATAAACACGTAACTAACCCTAAAATAGGACATGTTGAAACACCTAATAACCTCATCTGGATTTTAATTTTGATGTTAGTTACCGTGAACGAACGGTTCTTATTTCGAAACATGACTCAAAATAAGTACCACTTTTGTTAAAGCGAGGTGTACTTAAAGCGAGGCCTGCCTGCAATAACAATTAGTAATTGTTATATTTTAGTAATTAGCTTTTATTCATTGTTATATTTTAGAAATTAGTCACGTTAATCACTGTTTACTTTGATTTATTAAATTAAATACAATTTATAATTTAATGAAATGTGTTACCTCAATGTTTGATTTATTTACTGATTTAAGGAAATGTAGTACCTAAATGTTGGAGGCACTACTAATTTACTAATGAAATGTAGTTTATTAATTTGAAGAAATGTGTTACCTCAATGTCGAAATATATTATGACTTACACGTCACACACATTCAGTTTCAATAAGCGGTAGTTCCAACAATTATGAACATGTTTAAACGAGTTGTCCGAACCATCCCTATGTCCGAATGCTCCCGGTTCTCCCCTACCATGTGATGTTGTAACTTCCCTGTCCTATGTACACATGTGGCCGTGTATTACCGGTCACAAGATTAAAATACGTTTACAGTGTAGGTCTATATTAGGCCTAAAGTGAAAAAAATGAAGAAAAGGTAGCGATTTATGGATATATATTTATAATATATATCAATTTCCATTATAAATATTCTCACATTCAGATTACTAAATCAAATAATTGATTGAATAAAAGAAATAAGTTTAACATTTGGTTTTAATGAGTAATATCGAACAACGTTTTGGAACAGAATGTTACCAAACAGGATGTACATTTTTCTTGTGATTGACGCATGACGTCAAAGTCTCTCTGTACATCTTTTTTAGGACAAAATGTTATCAAACAGGATGTACTATCAAAGAAAAAGAGTTTTCGTATGATTTAAATTTCTCAAATCACAGTTCTCAAATTTCCTATTATTTTCAAATCTTACAAATTTGTCATCGTGTTCTCATACCAATTTTAAAATATGTACAATCATTACAATTAATCAAGTTTCTTTTGGGAATGTGAAATTAGTAAACTGTCTAACAATCGTTACGGACACACTTATCTTTGACAGTACATTGTTCTTGTGGTTTATGTATGACGTTAAAGCCTCTTAAGCCCCGTCCAGACGCTCCGACAAATCACTTGATTTTGGGAGTGCTTTTGTCCACAAGAAAACTGACGATCTTCCTTCTACATGTGTTCGCGTCCAGACGAGAGCAATAAGAACAAGAAATGGAAATGTCCATTTTCGCGATTGTGCATTATGAATTCATTGAAAAAAATATGTGGGTATTGATAATTAATACTTGATAATTTAAATATTTTGAAAACAATCATGGATTAAAAGAAATGATAAACTAGGTACCTAGCCGATATATAAATAGTTACTTAGATAGGCTACCTAGCAGATATAGGTATAATATTATAGTACCTATCTGGAGAAACGTCCCAGTAATAAGTCACTTATAGTATTAGCAAAGTGGCAGTTATTGTAGATCATGATTGGTCTATCAAAATTTAAATTTTCTATTTTTTCATGACATACGTAAACAACTTAATGCTCACTTCCATGCAACTACTGTTAACAATGGGTGTCCGAGTATTGAGGCGCTTCCTATAAGCTTAACTAGAAGACTGTGTTTACTAGGTTCGAATGTGGAACTGTTCGATAACTGGTAACCTACCCTAGTCAGGTACTTGATAAATGATATCTAATAGCCATTGGCCCATTGTCAGTGCTTGTGGTCGGGCCTTTAGTCTCCGCATTATAAAAGCCGGCTGTAATTCTCAAGACCATTCTGTTCGAATGTACATCTCAACAAGTGAGGTTTAAGTTGTCCCTTGGAGTTTCCTAAGAATTGTGATATTGAGTCAAAAAGTTATGGAGAATAACGAAGATATAAAGGTGAGTTTACTTAAATAGTAATAGTAGTAGTTTCAATTTTTATTTTAAAATAGACACTGTTTCTCTGACTTTTTTAGGAAGACTTTTATAGTATGTTATTTTTAGGCAGAGTTGTTCAGACATTATTTTTTAGCTTGGTAATATTATCGATGTTCATTAATACATTTAATTATTTTTATTATGTGGATGTTCACTTCGTATTTAGGTAATGTTCTCTCCTCGTCTATAGAATGTTTTTATGTTGAGATAAAAAAGAAGGCGCAGAGACAAACTGTTTTTACCAGTTCAATGGGACATTTTTCAGGAAGACACAAATCTATAATTAAAAGCACAAATTAATTTAAAATGGCTATAAATACCAAAGATACAGGGTACCATAAATACAAGGTACCAAAAATACAAGGTACCAAAAATACAAGGTACCAAAAATACAAGGTACCAAAAATACAATTATACAAATTACCAAAAATTCCTGGCACCAAAATTACCAGATACCGAAAATACAAGATACAAAGGAGCACTTAAAAGCTCAGGGTAGCAAGGTTCTAAAGATAATGTAGAATCGAGATACAATGGAACTCCTATAGTGAATTCCAACTAGTTCACTATAGAGAGTTTACTTTACTATAGAGAACGTAAAATATGAATAGAAAACTGGTCTTTTCATAGTAGACTATACAAAATATTTCCTTTCTTTTTAACTCTTTTAAGTCGGGTGGTACATATTTTGTACCACACTGATTGTTTCAATTGGTGCGCTGTGGTACAGAAATTGTACCACCATAAAAAACGTTTTCAAGTCTGGTCGTATATACTACATACCACAATGAGGGTTACGTTTTATGTTCGGTGGTACAGAAATTGTACCTCCTTTAAAAATTAAGTTTGTGTGCTGCTCCGGCAGCTCAAATTCTGAGCTACCTGCATGAATGCTTAGGTATTGTCATAATTGTTTGGGCATGTAGGACATTTATTCCATTGATACGTGTGGGCCTGAAAGAGAATTCATTATACTTGGTTCTTCATTTCTCAGAACTCTAAAAAAACAGAATGTTTCACTATACTTGATTTCATTATAGAGGAGTTACACTGGTAGAACTTCTCTATCATGAAATACAACTAATTAATTTACTAAAATAGAGATTCATAGAAAACGTATAGTCATTTGTGGCAGACTAAACTAAATATGTTCACTACAGAGGTAAGTTCACTATACAGGGTTCTACTATTCAGGATGATTCACTTTACATAAGTTCATTATAGAGGAGTTCCACTGTACCAATAATAATTCATGTTACCAATATTATCAATAAAAATAACACGATATGTATTTATACATAAAGAGTAAAACTTACGTGTGAACATTAATTCAGAGCAGATAAAAACAGCCATGCAGATTTTAAATGGAACTCGACTTTTCAGTTACCTAAACTATTAAACCATACTCATTACTTTAGCCACCCATCCACTTAACAGTATAAATACATTAATGATATATAACTTCAACCCAATGAAAATCATAAGGGAAATAGCTTTATAGGTTTCACTCCAAAATAAACAACACAGAACCTGCACTAAAATATTTACCCGGACTACGTGGCGGGAAACTAGCTCTATAAAATTCATGTCACAGTTGACTAATAAGAACTTGTAACAGACAAGTGTAAGTTTTAATCAGTAGACTGAAATAAGAAATTAATATTTTTTGATTTAATAATATGGCACTTCAAAACCTAGTTCCGTTTTTTTTAAACTAGTTCTGTTTCTATTCTTTCACCTAGTTCCGTTTCTATTCTTCCACCTAGTTCCGTTTCTATTCTTCCATCTAGTTCCGTTTCTATTCTTCCACCTAATTCCATTTCTATTCTTCCACCTAGTTCCGTTTCTATTCTTCCACCTAGTTCCGTTTCTATTCTTCCTCCTAGTTCCGTTTCTATTCTTTCGCCTAGTTCCGTTTCTATTCTTTCGCCTAGTTCCGTTTCTATTCTTTCACCTAGTTCTGTTTCTATTCTTTCACCTAGTTCTGTTTCTATTCTTTCACCTAGTTCCGTTTCTATTCTTTCGCCTAGTTCCGTTTCTATTCTTTCGCCTAGTTCCGTTTTTATTCTTTCGCCTAGTTCCGTTTTTATTCTTCCAAATATGCATTTAGATTTTTTTCTAATCTTTCACCTCGCCACGAGGGTAGCCTAACTTTTTCGAAGATCATTTCACTTCAATTAGTTGACTGCCCATCATTGAATGCAGCGACGAATTCTTATTGCCTAATAAATAGATTAGTCTATTATTATATATGATCTAATAATCATTTGTTCCATTTTCAGACCAACATGATGAATCAATTGCCCGATGAAATGGTGATCAAGATATTTGAGCATTTCGAAAATCTGGCTGGTCTCTCAACTCTCCATAGAGTGGACCGTCGTTTCAACTTACTCAGTAAACAAAAATGTAATAGGAACCATTTGCTATTAAAGGTGAGTCTTTAGAAGAGGGATAAATAACTACAATAAAACTAGTTATGTTTAATCATTCACTGTACTGTTGGTATTTCGTTTATTTGTACAAGATTCTCGTCAGAATATTCAGCGAATGGATATACTCATTCACTTATTATGGTCAGATGCTTCACAGAGACACAATAAAACAAGTCTCTGTCATATATGATTTAATCGGAATTAGGATTATCTATTATATTATTGTTTTTCTAAATATTACAGAATATTTATATTTTCTATGAATGAATGTTGTAGCTTTATTATATTCAATGATTACATCTATAGTTATATAACTCAAATTACATATGTAGATTGAAATTAAATGCAGTAGGTACAGTTTTGATATTTATATGTAATTGTACGTATAGGTGACTCTTGAACCTCTGATTTTTCCGAGTCAATTTATTTGTTTAAAAAAATTTCTTTACTTTCTTTAATATATGTACAAATACTGAAACAATTTCGCTATACGAATACAGTTTTTGCTAAAATCTGATCCTCTAACCAATTTATTCTCCAACAGATCAATGAAGTGGCAGCCTATTCAGTTGAAGAATTTAAGAGGAAAATGGAAGATGAAGTAAAGAAGTGCAATGATATAAAAGCTGTGACTTTTACAACTTCCCATGCAACTTTTCCAAGTTGGACAAATCAATATACGAATTTCATTAAATCTACCTTCATAAAGGCATTGAATAGAAACACCGAGGATGAAATCAAAGAAGATGATATGGACAGTTTGTTAATGTTTGATTATGAGTTTTCAGTCAATTGCTTTCTCAAGAAGAATGCTGGTGACATGAGCAGAGTCTTACATAAGACTCCATCTGTAATGATGAATATTAGTGCAATTGGATCACCGAAACTATTTCAAACTGCTATAGAAAAAAATACGGACACCTTGAAATTTGTAAAATATAAAGGAACAAACGTAACGCTTGAACATCTGAATGCTCTTGGAAAGTGCAAGAAATTAAGAAAGGTTAATCTGACAGGCAATTTGGTAGTTTCTGAAGAAGTACCAGAAAGTTTTGAAACTATTGAAGCTGATAAAATTTGGTTGGAAGGGAACTTCCATTGCCCTTACGTTGCCGACCTTTTTTTCAGCGAAACTCTCCAAAGATTTTCAACTTATTACACTACCATCGCTGGGTTCAAAAACGAACTTTTCACCAAATGTACTAAACTGAAAGCTCTCAGAATCATCATGGAGTTCGAGAGAGAGGATATTCAAAATGATCAGTTGATTGAATCTATCATAGAGTTGGTAGATACACTTAAACACCACCAAACATTACAAGAACTTCAATTCGTTAACATTAACGAGTATATACAAGAACATCTTCCTGAACTTCTTTTTGCGTCCCTTGAGTCAATTAGAGGTTGTGAAGCGGATAATTTTCCTTATATGGGTCAACCTGCTATCTATATAAAATTAAAGAACCTAAATTAAATTTAAAAGATCTGAAAGTGCTTTAAATTTGTAGAGCTAAGGTTATATAACATATTGCAGTTAGAAGAAAATAAATCAATTAAGTATTTTGCTCATAATTAATTATATAAGAAATACTCATTAGAAGAAAAAGCACTAATACTTATAGTAGGTACCTCTCGTATATACTATACCTATTCAAACACAGTTTTTTAAAATTAACAATTATCTAGATCGGAAAAATGTTATGATATATGAAAACTATTTGTAAGAAATACTCAATTAGGTATTTGGATTCTTTAAATAGATCCATTGTCTTGGAATCAGTTTTGTTATTGTTTTGAATTTGTCGGATCTAGTTAGCCTATCGGCCATTCGGGCTTTTTCTTTGCTTGAAATTCAGAGGGTGAAAGAAAGAACGGAAAAAATCTTACATTACATAGTATAATAAGAGTATAGAACCAAATTTGAAATTGTTCGCAATTTTATAATCAGTAACCTTAGTTCTAATGAATTGAGAAATAAAAAAATAGAGTGGAAAAGACCTTTGAACAATTAATAATTTGTTTCCGAAAAAAAAAAATATATTATTATAATATTATTTCCAGTCATTTTTTTATTGTTTTGAAAGCTTTGCTGTATTCATAACTTTCTATAAACATATTAAATTTTCATAGGAGCATATCATTCAATATGAATTTAAAATAAATAAGTTATTCATTTATTTCTGTAACATACGTATTGTACTATAATAATTATTGTGAAAGTACCTCCCATGAAATAAAACTTGTGATGGTATTACTTGTATTTTATTCTCATCTCAAATATTTCATCCATGTAATATTTTCTGCTAAATATTTGTTTCAGTTTATTTATGAATTTCTGCGGAGTTGTCAAAGAAATCAACTCAAGAAGTTGAGATGGTGAAGCAACATTAAACTTTAATATTGAATACTAATTGACATGAAAAAATTAATTAGTATGGACACAAGATATTTTATTCAATAGTACCCTGTTTATCCTTAATTGCCTACTTTTCTAAATTTTTCAAATTTTTCGGTGTACTGTCCACCCAGACCAATACTACTATCTACAATTAAGCATTGCAATTAGTAAAAATTCTTTTTTGGAATGTGAAATAAAACATATGTGAAAAATCATTACCTACAGGTACGTAAGTAGGTAAACTTGTCTTTGATTACCTGTGCAATCCGCACTCCAAGATTTCACTCCTGTACTACAAGTACATCACCCCAGGGATGACAACTAAAAATATTATATTAATATCTTATTAAATTTATTTGACCGTTATTTTAACGAGAGGATAATACTTCTTGAATTATTTTATTATGCATTTTGAAAGACACAACTCTGGCTCAAAATTTATTTAATTTGAAAAACCTTTAGGCCCCCTTCACACTTGCGTTAGAAAAAACGCAGCATTTTTTCAAACGTAAGTGTGAAGAGCTCCGTTAAAATTAATTGCAGCTAAACTTTTTGCCATGAGCAGTATTTCTAACGCGGCGTTGAGAAACGGAAGTGTGAAGGGGGCCTTACCGTTATCTTTTGTTACTATGATACCGCTATGAACAAATCAATCTTCAATGATTGTAAAACAAGCATCCCCCGCTATAGTTACCAAATCACGACTCAGTTTAGTTACCAAACGGTAACTAAAGCGTAAAGCGAATAAAAGTAACAAGAAATTTATAATCGTCACTCCTCGATTATATGTCTCATTTTCTATGAGTTACAGAAAGAGAATTTGTTTTAGAGTTATTAGAGTACTTCGTATGTAAGCATATTAATAATAATATTTACAGTCTTTCATTGTTTGTGACTGTGATGAAAAAGTTCAAAGTCTTGCATTTATTAAATGTTTTAAAATCCATCCATAGCTTAACTCTCACTCAGTATAGGTGAGTAATTAATAGATACTTAGACTTCTATAATTATTGTTTTTCATTTACAGCAATTTTATGCTCTATGAAATATTTTTGGTATTAGGGTACTAAGTTCCAAGTTATTGGTTGGTTCTACAATTTCGGACACGTCATAAAAGAAAATATTATATTTATTATTATTCAACTTCTATTGTAATTGGTATCATTGATACCTACCAATTGAAATAAAAAATAAATAATGATTATTACATAAAGATTTTCACGTGTTCAAAATATGGAACCGTGCAATAACACGGAACTAACCCTAAAATAGGACATGTTGAATTTCTGAACCAACTGCTTCTAATAACCTTATCTGGATTATAATTTTGATGTTTTTTTTTAGTTACAGTGAAATAATCACAAAAAACTGTCTCCGTTTTCTAGGTCTACGAATGGTTCTTATTTCGAAACATGACACGAAATAAGTACAACTTTTACTAAAGTGAGTTGTACTTAAAGGTTCTCTCCAGGTTCCGGGAAAAAAATGAGTTTATAACTTAATATTATAGAACTAAGGTCTATGATCATTATTCCGCAAACCGCATTCAATTAGGTTCAATATATATTTTATAATTTGTTTTAAAAGTTTTTTAATACTCTTTGCGCAACAATTGAGCGAATCACTAATCTGATGCTCAAGAAGAAGATTGTACACTCTTTGTTTTGATTACAAATTTGAATTTTATTAATAAACCGTGCTCTTTCGTTCTATATTTTAGATATTAATTGTTTCCTAAAGTATATAAACGTTTCTATCATAAGTTCATTCAATTTTATACCTTTACACGAATATTAAATGGCTTTATTAAACCTAATACCTAGTTGACAATCAAAACAAATATTGTACATTCCTTTTCTTCAGGCTGAAAATTTCTTAAATAAGTAAGTCGGAAGTAAATTAAATAGGTTTTGTAGAGTTTTGATTGTAAAATTTTTTAAAAGCATATTAAATTAAAAATATGCTACCAAATTCGTTGCGGTTTGCAGCAAGATGATAAAAAAAACATTAGCCTCGTTGAATAAGGCAATAAAAATATTTGCTTGGAGGGGACCTTTAAAGCGAGGCCTGCCTGTATTTAATGAATTGAAATAATGAAGCTATAATAATTATAACTATAATACCACATTGAAATAAATACACATATTGAATTCTACAGTGTAAATATAATTCAATTATAATTCTATAAATTCAAACTAGGTATGTGAATTTGTACTGATAAGAATATGTAGTACCATTCTACAGCTCATAGTTTTCTCCTGTGAGTTTCTCACGTAGTAAATTTTTGCATTTATTTAAATTTGACCTTGAAAGCATAAAAGGTTTTCATTTGCGCACAATATTCATAATCGAGGGCCAAATTCTTAAGGTTGAGAAGGGGTGACAATCATTCATAAAATAAAATTAACAACATTTTATTCCAGTGCATAAAATATAATATTTCTATTGCTTATATCTCCTGTCGAATTTAATTTAATATTGTTATTATTGTGATTTATGAGAATTATTCTGAATTGAATTATTCATTATTGAGATAGGGAGGGAGGGTAAAATTGTAAAGTATGAATTATGAATCAGTTTCACGTCTTTGGTCATATAAGAAAAAACTATATTAAATTGTTATTTTATTTGGAATCCATTATAGCTACCTGCAGAAGTAGTCCTCAAGTATTATAATTTTAGGTAAATTTGTGCTTTAGGTACCCACTGATTTTCGATATTTTGACACTTTTATAAGTAAAGGGAGCCATTTTAAGACGTTTTTCAAGAATACTATTTGTTGTAGAAATCTTCGTTTTTGAGATATAGCCCAATTAAGTTTTTGGTAGGAATAACATTAAGTTTAAAGAAAACACAAGGCTTTTCCGCCTTATAGATTTTAGTGACATGAAATTAGAAATCTTTGTGCCATGAAACCGTTAATGTTGTTCATTGTACCTATTTGTATCCGCTATTTTGTTGTATTGCACACATCATGATTGTTTAATGACATGGCAGGCCAGTCTGAAAAGAAAGTCTCCTCAGACTCAGGATTTTTTACAGAAATTGGGATTTGGGTGAAGCTCTAAAGAAATAAATAGGACTTGGGCACAGGATTAATCCACAAATCCTGCTGTACTTTTCAGAGTGGAATTGGCTGGGCAAGTAAAATAATATGGTTCATAAACTCTCCATTTGTCTCTCCAGCTCTCTCCAAAAATCAACAAATTTTTCTCCAAGACTCCATAATTATCAAATTAATTGAAATTATTATTATTTATAAATTTTCTCCAAAATAACATTGTAGCATAAGAAAAAATTAGATATTTCTCACAATTTGCAATCCATCCAGACTGTATTTTATGGTAAATTCCACCGACTTGTCAGTGGGATTTTTTTCCAATGAATATAATATTCTGTCAAAGTCGCTTGATTTTTAGCTATTTATTCCTATGTTACCATTAATTTTCGTTTGAAAAATGAGTAAAATGTTGGTGGATCAGCCAAATTACAGGAAATTTATGGTGGAATTTTCCAGCTTTTTTCAAATAGTCAAGACGTCTCATAGACTCATGTCAGTGGTATTTTGTGCACCAAATACAGACTGGTTTGCAATTGTCACCCAGTCTCATCATCTCATGTCACCAGTCTGCAGAATGGGTCTCTTCTCCCGGTCCATGTTCCAGAGGTTGGAAAATTGTAAGCCAATTTTTGAGCCAAAATTTCACAAAGATTTCAAGCCAAGCCGGCTTATTTTTTGAAGATTTGAAGCCAAAATTAACATGGGAACATAGAAATTAATTCAAAATTTTGAGCCAATTAGACATACCTATCTGAGTTTTGATCTTTTGAAATCTAAGCCAATTAATTGGCTTTAACTGACATACTCTGTAGCAGATTCTGAATCTCCCGCAGCTAAATTATTATTAATGGTAACATTGGAATTAATTCAAAATCTCCCGCAGCAAAATTATTGGTAACATTGTAATTAATTCAAAATCTCCCGCAGCAAAATTAATGGTAACATAGGAATTAATTCAAAATCTCCCGCAGCTAAATTATTGGTAATTGGTTACATAGGAATGAATTCAAATTCATGATCTCCCGCAGACCAGTTTGAAAAGTACAGCTGGATTTGTAGATTAATCCTGCACCCAAGTCCTATTTAATTCTCAAGTTGTATGTTCCCAATTCTATGAGTTATAATGACTACCTATTAATTTAATTATATTTACATATAGCTACTTAACTAGCCTAATTATTTTTTCTTCATAATTCACATAGCAACAAATATCTTGACTTAAAGTTGTATTAAAATTCAGATTGATTTTCAGATTTTTTATGCCTATTTAAATATAAATTTCTTTGATATGGATTTTTCTACAGCTGATATAAATAATGCAAGCTATAAAGAAACTGTGAACCAACTAGATTACTACTATGGAATTGGTAAGATGAACTTCATTTTATTGAATAATATTTTGAAGTTGAGATAACATATACCTTAATTGCTATTCCCTTCACTCTTTTGCAGTTAAAAGACAAATCCTTCAGTTTCAAAGTCCAACTATTGGGCTCTATCCAGCATGCAGCCTAGACACGCATGTCGCAGATTTACGTTCCAGTGTTTACTGCTCTCTCTCCACATGGAGTCTTTACCAGGCCTACAGGTAGTCAAGTAGGCCTATGCACTATTAGTCACTATTAAATAGAACTATGGTTAAGTTGAGGGTTAAACAGGTTAACCCTTTATGCCTTGAATTAATTTTGAGTGCATAAAAACGAGAGTTTTTATAGTATTTTGGTATTGGACATGTAAAAATGCATATTAAACAATAAAAAAGATTAATAAAAAATCACAATTTGCTTAGGGCTTAGAAATGAGCTTAGAATTATTGCACAGTTTCTCATTTTCTATCATATCAAAAATCTATGTAGCTGATATCTATAATTTAACTAGTTATTATGATTGGTATAGCTATCTGCAGTTATTTGGGATACAAATTAAAATAAAGTTAAATTCTAATTATTAAATATACTTCTAATATAGCTATTATCAAAAATGAGAAACTGTCTGAGAAGTTAGAACCTGCCCTAGCAAACAGTTAAGTGAACATGATTAGTCATCACTTTGTAAATGTTTGTTATTCACTGTTTACTTTGACTTCAGACGCATAGACGATGATCACGGCAAGGCTTTTGAGTTGGGTGGCTCGTGCATCAAGTGCATGAGAGGCATTTTGACATGCTGGATGAGACAGAGTGAGAAGGTGGAGCTGTTCAAGAAAGGACAGCAGCCTAAGTATGCTCTGCACTCTAAATTCCACTTGATTACAGGGGAGGAAGTCTGCTCCACAGAACAGTATGAACATTTACAGGTAAGCTGTGTCTGTACTGCACATTTTGCTATTATTTGAATAGTTTTTATTATAGCAATTATTGCAGCTATTGCCATCTGATTATTAGCTACATATTATGAAACCATAATTTTTCACTAAATATACACCTAGTAGTCCCATTCTTTTGATATGAATTTCTGATTGTTATTCACTAATGAACTTTATATGCATATTGTAGTAGGATGAAAGGATTTCTGTTATCAAAGATACACTAAATATGAAACACTAAATCTATGTAGTAAAATTATTATAGAGCTAATAGTTACAACAATTTGAAAATGTATAGATACTACTTATTATTTCCTTACAACCATATCACAAAAAATGATAGAAAACGTCCACCCCTTTCATTATCTTCCATTCCAACAATTTGGTTAAATACAGCTTAGCTTACTGAATAAAAATAACTTACAAGGCATCCTTTTTCCACTAGCTACTGTCTTAACGTGTTTCTACTCGAAGTTTTAAATCCTTTATCTATTTACTAAGGTTTTCAAATCTAATTTTAACACTGCACTCTCTGTTTCAGCTTGACATCATAGCAGTGTACCTCATAGCTCTAGTCCAAATAACTACCTCAGGTCTCCAAGTGATCTACACAATGGACGAGGTTCACTTCATTCAGAACCTCGTGTACTACATAGAGCGTGCTTACAGAACTCCAGACTTTGGCATATGGGAAAGAGGAAGCAAATACAATAATGGCACACCAGAGCTGCATGCAAGGTTGGTTGTGGAGAATATTGCGTGTTGAATCATGTAAGGACGTGTTAAGTCATGTAAGGACGTGTTGAGTCATGTAAGGACGTGTTGAGTCATGTAAGGACGTGTTGAGTCATGTTAGGACGTGTTGAGTCATGTTAGGACGTGTTGAATCATGTAAGGACGTGTTGAATCATGAAAGGACGTGTTGAATCATGAAAGGACGTGTTGAATCATGAAAGGACGTGTTGAATCATGTTGGGACGTGTTGAATCATGTTGGGACGTGTTGAATCATGTTGGGACGTGTTGAATCATGTTGGGACGTGTTGAATCATGTTGGGACGTGTTGAATCATGTTGGGACGTGTTGAATCATGTTGGGACGTGTTGAATCATGTTGGGACGTGTTGAATCATGTTGGGACGTGTTGAATCATGTTGGGACGTGTTGAATCATGTTGGGACGTGTTGAATCATGTTAGGACGTGTTGAATCATGTTGGGACGTGTTGAATCATGTTGGGACGTGTTGAATCATGTTGGGACGTGTTGAATCATGTTAGGACGTGCTGAATCATGTTGGGATGTGTTGAATCATGTTGGGACGTGTTGAATCATGTTGGGACGTGTTGAATCATGTTGGGACGTGTTGAATCATGTTGGGACGTGTTGAATCATGTTGGGACGTGTTGAATCATGTTGGGACGTGTTGAATCATGTTGGGACGTGTTGAATCATGTTGGGACGTGGTGAGTCATGTTGGGACGTGGTGAGTCATGTTGGGACGTGGTGAGTCATGTTGGGACGTGGTGAGTCATGTTGGGACGTGGTGAGTCATGTTGGGACGTGGTGAGTCATGTTGGGACGTGGTGAGTCATGTTGGGACGTGGTGAGTCATGTTGGGACGTGGTGAGTCATGTTGGGACGTGGTGAGTCATGTTGGGACGTGGTGAGTCATGTTGGGACGTGGTGAGTCATGTTGGGACGTGGTGAGTCATGTTGGGACGTGGTGAGTCATGTTGGGACGTGGTGAGTCATGTTGGGACGTGGTGAGTCATGTTGGGACGTGGTGAGTCATGTTGGGACGTGGTGAGTCATGTTGGGACGTGGTGAGTCATGTTGGGACGTGGTGAGTCATGTTGGGACGTGGTGAGTCATGTTGGGACGTGGTGAGTCATGTTGGGACGTGGTGAGTCATGTTGGGACGTGGTGAGTCATGTTGGGACGTGGTGAGTCATGTTTTGGATCTGTGGCCTCATTATCTATATCTCTTAGCTATAATTATTGGGATCTTTATATACCTAGGTCAATATTCTTGAAATTTGTTTGTTCAAAAATCAGACAACAAATATGGAGGATAAAATAATCTAATGTTCATTAATGGACAGTGACTATTCAAGTGATTTTACTGAGAAAATTCCTAGCTATATTAAATTAATAATTTGAAATAATAAGAGCATAACACCACCATCTTTTAGATTTTGATGAACTTTGGTTCATATGGAGATATTGCTCAACAAACGCATTTCTGAAATTTTGAGATCAATACAAACTATTGGTCAAAAGTTATGACCTGGTCATTCTTAGGTCAGGCCTAAGGAAGGTCACGCATATTCGATGGACAATAACTAAAGTAAAAATTGTCATAAATATACAAAGTTATACATATTTGGAAGCAGAATAGCACAAGGGATCTAAATATGCAAGTTATAGAACTCTTAAGTTAAATAATGAACATTTGCCTTTATTCATGTCACAATTTGTCCTCTTAGGCATCAATTATAAAAATAATTATTAATAAAAAAAATTGAAGGCACATTTATCAGCTATAGTAGGTACAATAAAAAGTTTGTTTATTTTGTTATAAATGCTACATGTAACTTTCATCTGATCACAATATCCATGACATTGGTATGTATCATCGGTAGCTACCTATATATTTTCACAATTATTTAATATTTAGCTATTCTAAAATTTGACTTCAATAAAAAAAATAAACTTTTTGTTAGAATACAATTTAAATGCAGGATTACTAGCAATTAGGATGTAGCTAGCTACAATGGAAATTTGTTTATTTTGTTAGCTATTTCATTTTTTATTAATCTACAAATAAAATTCAATTACCAATTGATCATAATTATTTGTTTATTTTCAACAAAGAGATAAATTACTAGCAGGTATTGAATCAACAGCTGAGAATCATTAGACATTCGTTGAATGATTCATGATGGTTCATATTTTCATAGCGTGCTTCCTTTTTGTGAAACCATATAAAGATCTGCTAGCTACCTCCTTTCAATGAGGGGTAGCTACCTCCTTTCAATGAGGGGTAGCTAGCTCCTTTCAATGAGGGGTAGCTAGCTCCTTTCAATGAGGGGTAGCTAGCTCCTTTCAATGAGGGGTAGCTAGCTCCTTTCAATGAGGGGTAGCTAGCTCCTTTCAATGAGGGGTAGCTAGCTCCTTTCAATGAGGGGTAGCTAGCTCCTTTCAATGAGGGGTAGCTAGCTCCTTTCAATGAGGGGTAGCTAGCTCCTTTCAATGAGGGGTAGCTAGCTCCTTTCAATGAGGGGTAGCTAGCTCCTTTCAATGAGGGGTAGCTAGCTCCTTTCAATGAGGGGTAGCTAGCTCCTTTCAATGAGGGGTAGCTAGCTCCTTTCAATGAGGGGTAGCTAGCTCCTTTCAATGAGGGGTAGCTACCTCATTTCACAAACTATATGATGTCTTGGTTAATAAATGTTAATAAATCGAACTTAAATTAATTTTTGTGAAAGAAAAATAATAGGATATTCAGCTGATGACGTATTTTGACTACTTTTGTATCATCAATTTAAAATTATAAAGCATTGTCCCTGCTATGTTGCTCCACTTAGTAAGTTACTGCAGAGTGGTGAACCAGTGGCCAAATTTATATCTCGTTTTGCAGGACAGTTAATTTATTATTTTGGTGTCATGTGGGTTTTATAAGGTTTTACACCGTCCTGCTATCGCTGCAACACTACCTCTCACTAGTGTATATCGTAACTCTATGGTGACTGCTAATCTATGTTTCTTGTTATTGGAATCCTCGATACTAATGGGTTCACCAGACGTGTATTGGTAGAATAATAATGATTCTGTGACTGTTACAATTATTTTTTTCTAATTTTCCTTCAGTTCATTATTTCAAAATCTAAGAAGAAGAATAACAACAAATTTATGTAAGTATATAATCTATTTCTTCTACAGTTACCCATCAAAGGCTTAGAGTGTTCAGTACTAATTAGTTACAGGTGTCCTTGGCAATGAGTAAGCAAAGTCTAGTGATTTGATGAACTTTTTATATTTTTGTGGTCCTTCCATTGGATCAAATCATATGTTATTGAACAGAGAAAATGTTATCCCAATTAAAACTATTGGTATGAACATTTATTGATTAATGTGATGTATTTTGATACACCAATTTATATAATTTTAGATCTTGTAAATTTCTTTTTGGAAATTTGTATGAGTTATTGGTCTGTTCCACATATCCGATCGTATGAGATTACCAGTAAATAAAGCAAATTATAATCAATGTTTATACCAATAGTTTTAATTGGGATAACATTTTCTCTGTTCAATAACATATGATTTGATCCAATGGAAGGATCACAAAAATATAAAAGTTAATCCAAAATAATGAGCTACATGACTTTGCTTACTCATTGCCAAGAACACCTGTAACTAATTAGTACTGAACACTCTAAGCCTTTGATGGGTAACTGTAGAAGAAATAGATTATATACTTACATAAATTTGTTGTTATTCTTCTTCTTAGATTTTGAAATAATGAAGTGATGGAAAATTAGAAAAATGAAGTATACAGCATATTTTTCTTACAGCTATAGTCGAAAATGTGGAACCGTCTGATAATTCCGAGCTTTTCCTATAGCTGTTCCCTTTCGTTTGGTTCAGACTTAGAACAAGTTATTTGAATCAAGGAAAGTTTAATGATAGTTTCTTGGCTTCCTTAGTTAAGTTTCACCTTCCTAATCTATTTCACCTGTTCCTCAGCTCTATCGGGATGGTGAAAGCCGCCCTCGAGGCAATCAACGGGTGCAACCTTTTCGGGGACAAGGGGGCCTCTTGGTCTGTCATCTTTGTGGATATTGACGCGCACAACAGAAACAGAAGCATTTTTGAGACGCTACTGCCTAAGGAATCTAGCTCTAAGGTATGGAAAGTAGTTAGTTATTTTAATTTAGAATCTCTCTAAGATATTAAATTTAACTGTTTTTGTTTAGAATGTTAATTTGATATTAAATTTCATTCCTCTAGCTGCTATTGAATTTTATAATTACTTTTGATTTTTGATATTTTATATTCTTAGAATCTAGCTTATGATGAATCATAATGAATGATTTAGAATCTTCCTTTTAATTTATTATATTCAATTTTATGAGGTAGCTAATTGCTAAGATTTTAGACTTTTGTATTTCAGTTAGCTAGCTACTTAATATACAGGGTGGGGTGTAAGTTTGGAAGCAATTTTTCAAACATTAATATAATTCTTAAAAATAAGTTCCTAAGTAGGTGATAGGGTTTGAACTATAGTAGAGACACTACATTATGACGTGGCAGTGTTATTTTTTACAAAAATTTAGTCAATTGTCAGGAAAAAGAGAAGCCATTATTGCTCTACACCGTGCCGGGAAATCAGATTCCGTCATTTCAAAGACTCTCTCAATAGCGAGATCGACTGTTTGGAAGTGTGTGAAGCGTTTTAATGAGAGAGGAGACTTGACTGATCGTGCAAGAAGTGGTAGACCACGCTCACAACGCACCAAACAACTGATAAAATGTGCCCTAGAGAAGATCAGGAGGAACCCGAAAAGGTCAATACGATTGTTAGCCAAAACTGCTAATGTGAGTCCCAGAACAATGAGATGAGTTGTCAAAGAAGACCTAAAGATGTCCTCTTTCACCCTCCAAAAGAGACAGACTCTGTCAGAAGCTGTAAAGAAAATGAGATTGGAGAGAAGCAAATCACTTCTGAGAGAATTGAAGTCTGGCACGGCTGGTGAAATTGTTTGGTCTGACGAAAAAATTTTCACAGTGGAAATGGCTCACAACTGGAGGAATGACAGAATAATTGGTAAAAGTGCAAAAGACATCCCATACAACCAAAAAACTGTCCACAGAACCATGAAACCTGCTTCAGTAATGGTCTGGGCCGCCGTTTCAGAAACTTGGAGATCTCCTTTAATTTTTGTGGAACAAGGCGCCAAAATCAATGCTAAATGTTATATTGAGAATATTTTGACGCCAATGTTGGAGTCAGCTAAGGATCACTTCGGTAATGACACTATGGACATTTCAGCAAGACGGCGCGACTTCACATGCTGCAAATGTCACTCAAAACTGGTGCCATGACCATCTTCCACGGTTTTGGTCCAAAGAAATGTGGCCTCCCTGCTCCCCAGATGTTAATCCTATGGACTTTTCGGTATGGTCCATTCTTGAATCAAAGGCCTGTGGTAAATTCCATCGCAGTGTGGATGATTTAAAGCGTTCGCTCCAGAGATCTTGGAAGGAAATTTCACAAGAACAGTTGCGTGCCGCAGTAGGAGGAGTTCGGAGGAGATTTGAGGCTGTTATTAAAAACAAGGGGGGACATTTTGAATAAATTTATGATTTTTGAATTCTTAAAACCCTTATGTAATAGTACATAACTGTAAATTAAATATATTTTTCGTTGGATTATAATATGCACTTTCATTTGCTTCCAAACTTACGCCCCACCCTGTATATTCACTAGGTTTCTATTTTATTGGGAATCTTTTCTGAATTTAGCAGCATTCATTTTAAATTCATTAGCAAGGGAATTTTTCAATAATAAGCAATGTGTTGTTCAATGAAAACTAAATTGGAAAATATATCTAGGGTAAGTTCTTAATTATCGGTTAGGTCCACATTTTCGGACACGTAAGAAAAAATTATATATATAATGATAATTATTTTAATTTTATTTGGTATCCATGATACCTGCAGGTATCATGGATACCAAATAAAATAAAAAATAATTATCATTAGCTATATAATTTTTTCTTATTTATGTGTCCCAAAATGTAGACCTAACCGATAATTAAGAACTTAGCTACCCTTATTAATTTTCTTCAATTGTTCCTCAGAGTGTTGACGCCTCCCTCCTCTTCACGATCTCTTTCCCCTGCTTTGCAAGTCACGACTCCATCCTCTACAACAGCACCAAAAAGAGGGTGGAGGACCTTCTGGTGGGGTCCTACGGCTTCAAGAGGTTCCAGAGGGATGGCTATGGCTCCCCTTTGGAGGATAAGGGCAGGCGGCACTACAATGACGGAGAGACGAAGGTTACTACCTGAAACTGAAATTTAACTCTGAATGTAACAGTAATAGTGAATATTTCTTTTGGTGAACCAACATTATTTCATTTAGCTACTAGGCAAGTTCTGAATTATCGATCAGTTCCACATTTTCGGACAAGTAAAAAAAACATAAAATAATTAGCTATTATTTAATTTTTACTTTAATTGGTATTCATGATGCCTGCAGGTATCATGGATCATTAAAATAAAAGTTGAATAATAATAATTATATATTTTTTTCTTACGTGTCCGAAAAGGTGGAACTGACCGATAATTAAGAAGTTACACCAGCTGTAACATCATTTTTAAATGTATTATTGACTAATTCCATTCCAATATCCACTTCTAAGTTGTGATTATTTCTCAGAACTTTGAGGGAGTGGAGTGCGAGTGGCCGATGTTTTTCATTCTCCTGATGATAGAAGGAGTCTTCAGTGGAAATAAGAAGCAGGTGCAACATTACAGGGAACTGCTGATGCCAAGACTCAAGACTGATAAACATGGCGATGTCTTGGTGCCTAAGTACTACTATGTACCTAAGGTATGTAAATAGTGCTTAAACTATCTAGAGTAGCTATAGGTAGATATTTGCTAACTAGGATTAATGATTTTATAATTTTAACATTAGCCAAGTAGCTATTTAGTTTAACTTAGTTAGGTAGCTACCTAGAATCTAGGTAGCTAACATTTGGTTCAATAGTTTCTTGATATTTATGTAGGTATAGGGTAAATAACGAATTATCAGTCAGTTTCACATCTTCGGTCATATAAGATAAAACGATATGATAATTATTATTTAACTTTTATGTGTGTCCATGATACAAGTAACTAGCTATCATGGATACCCATAAAAATATGATGGATAATTCATTATTTTCCCTACTTTAATTAATAATAATATTTTTACACAAACACCTAAACTGTACATTTCTTCAGGACTACATAGAGCTGGAGAGACAGAAGAAGAACTCTCAGATGCGCATGGCCTCCTCAGTTGGCTCTAACAATAACGTCTTCATGATGGGACAGTCCCTTTTAGTAATAGCAGACCTGCTCACTCACGACCTGCTTCACATCAACGAGCTGGACCCCATCAGAAGGTACATGCCCTCCTATAACAGACCTCGCAAGGGGGGCAGGTACTCTGCTTTCCAGGTGAGATGGTTAGGTAGTCTTCAATTTTTTCTTTAACGACTTTTCTTAAAATTTAATGGATTATGACAGCTTTATTAATTTTTTAACCTGATTGCATAGCTATTATTTTTTTAAATGAATTAGCTACATAGGTAGCTACGTGCTGATTCTATTGTGAAGCAAATTTTATTTTTAATAGCTAGTAGCTAGCTTTCTAAATTGTAGCTATTTAGTAACGTTTAATTTTTTCAGGACGGATGTAGACTAGCGATAGTTCAAAGTAACTGTTAGGATTTCAATTGTTAATTTTTATAATTAGTTGAATATTTGTCTGGTATAATGCTGCACAATTGTGCCTTTGAATGTTTTAATTTAGTAATTAGGTTGGTTGTCAGTGTTGTTACATAGGGTACCCGCTCCCAAAGTTCTAACAAGAATGAAATTAGCTATCTCAGAACTAGGTGGCAAAAACATAAAGACACCTAGTAAAGCAAAGCCCTATGTTGAGGGTCCTGCTTCTATGAGTCCTACATTTAAAGTTGATGATTTTATTGTTGTTATTGTTCCCCAAATAGGAAGCAATAACATTTTAAAAAGGTTGAAAGGAAACAGGTGTGGCTATTGTTCAGGATTTGGGTAAAAACAGAGCTATCAAACTGTGTCACATTTGTGAATGATTCAATAATTTCAGTTTCAGAATGGGGTTTATTATAACAAAACTAGGTAGCTATAGTCTATATTCTGTGAAATATCACAGATGCAACATAACACAGCAATGGTTTCATTATACAATATAACTGGCTACAATTTCGACTTAAAACTACAGTTTATAAAAATAGCTATATCCATGATAACTGCAGAGATCATCGATACCTACAGAGATCATCGATACCTACAGAGATCATCGATACCTACAGAGATCATCGATACCTACAGATATCATTGATACCTGCAGATATCATCGATACCTGCAGATATCATCGATAACTGCAGATATCATCGATACAATTGTAAAAATAAAAATTGAATAGCTAGCTAATTGTCAATTTTTTTTTTGATGACTCTGAACTTGCCCTAATTTTTTAGACTTGTTTCAATTTAAAGGAGATATAGAAAATAGTCCTACCAGTAATTCCTCATAGATTTGTTTGCAAAACTTGCTGGTTCAATACTGATTTTTATGCCAATGAAAATTACAAGTCATTGCGATTAAATTACATTCTATGTTCTCAAGTCAGTTTATTTGGATATTAGCTTCAAAAAATAGCTCAATAGCCTAGCTATAATAAATAGCTAGGAAGTCTCTTGGATATATTCTATCGATGTAGAGTTTGGAAAGTCTCTAACGGGCCTACCTTTACGTTTGAATGCCTCAGAGGGGTCGATATACCTGTAACATCGAGGTGAGATTACTCTGTTAGATTTATTCACCGAACACCTGCCTTGGCTTTCACTTTTCAACACCAGAGTCTGAATACTCAGAAATTGTGTTCAAGAGACACTTTAGAGGGTCTTTTTGTTATATAGATGCAGCAGATTCATAGGTCACTCAATTGTCATACTTTAGGTCAGTGATTCTCAAACTGTGTGGCAGAGACGTTTTGCAGAATTCCTGAAACATCTCTTCATAATTTAATTAATATGATTAAGTCTCAATTAAGTAAAACATATAACCTTTTTAATAGGAGCAAGACTGACATATTGCTAAGGTATATAAATGTTCTATTAAATAGCTATTATGATTAAGTCAAAAAATAAATATAACCATTTTATAAATGCAAGACTAACTGTAAATTAAACTTAGCTACTATAAAGGTATATTAATCTTCTTTTAAATGGGTTATATTTGTATATAATTAACTATAACATATTATCTCTATATCTCAGGATGCGCACGTAAAAATTTATAGTAGCTACTGTAAGTGCGCACAGGCTACCTATAAAGTTTTGAGAACCACTGTAATGAGTCTATAAATACGCTGTTCCTTTTTTCTAACTGGGGCACTTTTCTCTATGTGTGCTTTATTTGATTATTCCCACTGAATAGATTTAAATCTTGGTCACCGCAAGATATTTCTCACAACTAATGTCATGACCAATATTAATTAGTTAGATATTTCCTTAATGTATTTGATGTTTTTTCATCACTTTTTCTCACTCTTTTAACAGTCTAAAACAGGCACCAAGGTAAGGAGGCTCTACTAAAGGGCCGTAGACACGTAGGTTTTTTTACGTCTTTCCACCAGACTTTTTGCTAAGCTCCTCCTACTTTTTCCACGAGAATATCAGAAAAAACTATATAAATCATATAATTATTATCTATTTTAGTTGGTATCTATGATACCTGCAGGTATCACGGATACCAACTGAAATAAATAATAATTAGTTATATGATTTATATAGTTTTTTCTTATATTCTCGTGGAAAAAGTAGGAGGAGCTTAGCAAAAATCTGGTGGAAAGACGTAAAAAAAACCTACGTGTGTACGGCCCTCAAGCCTGTCTGTATGTTGATTTGCATTGTTACCATATGTATTTTCTTGCCTATGTTATTGGTATGTGTTATTTTTTAGCTGTAGGTAGCTACTTTCATAAATGGTAGTGTGAACATCTTTTTCTATTTGTGGAAAGTCATGTTTGTGTCGGGGTAAATTTTACCGAACAATTCCACATTTTCCACCGTACAATTCTACCTCTTGTAGTTGCGTATTAAATTGTGTATCAGTCTAAATACTCTTGACTTTACCGTACATCAAACTTCTTTTTTAATAACTTTTTTATATTTTCTTTATATCGAAAGTTAGAATTTTTCAGTGCTGTAGCTAATGTATTGAATTTTTTTTTCCATCTTGTCTTTGCATGGAAGTGTCGATAAATAGTTTGCATATGAAACTGGTTTAAGAATGTAGCTATAATTACCTGTTATATTCAAAGGTATTTTGATAGTCAAATTATTACCACATGACATAGTTACCTATTTAGCCAATTTTCTTAATTTTTATTTCGGTAGCTAATTCTTTATACATTCATTGCTAACTACCGTCAATTTTTGAAGTCTATTTTATTTAATATCTTGGTTTCAATTTTTGGTCGCCTTCACACTTTCGATCATATAAGAAATAAAAGTATATATATCTAATTATTACATATTTGCTACTTCCTTATGAACAAAGATGTGAACTGCCCAATAATAGTTCTTCCCTAGCAAAAAAATTGCTGAAGTACCTAGATACTTCTTACAGTTTCTGCTTGCCACGCATTCAACTTTTTTATATTTTAGATCACTGTATTATGATTAGCCATGGCACATGTGAAAATCATAACCCTAGTTAACTTATCATTTATCAAGTAATGGAGTAAAATTAGACCTTTTGATTTTGTTTCTAATACATTTAAGATTTTTAGTTGATAATATTGCTTCCCACACTATCTCTATCAGTCGAATTATTGTAATTGTGTACATTACCTTTTTTCAATAATTTGACTACTCGCAGGGAACCGCCACAGACCTGGTGGTGCAAGTGGTTCTGATAGCGGAGAGCATGCGGCTCCAAGCCATGATGGCTACTTACGGCATCCAGACTCAGACTCCAATGGAGGTGGAGCCGGTGCAGATCTGGCCGCCAAGAGAACTGGTGAAAGTGTACCGTAAACTGGGCGTGAATAAAAACCTGGGACTGCAGGGCAGACCATCCAGACCCATTGGGGCTCTGGGAACCAGTAAGGTATGGACCATATTATTATCTATTTTGTGTCTTATTTTTATTTGGCTGTAAAAGTGCAAGTGCCCCAATTGTTCGCAGGTAAAGCAATAATTTTACAGATTCTAAATTGTAAAATCTTGTTTTCTCTAATTATAAGGCAGTATGAATTTTCAGGCTATAGAAGCAATTGCGCTATTTATTTGGAGTAAAATTTCTGTCAGAATTATCTTTCTTGGGTCGTTTTTCTTTGTGTGGGGGAGGAATAAAGCAAAAACATTCCAATAAAAACAAGAAGAATATAGAATAAAAAATTAATTTAAAGGTTTCATATTTTCTAATATATTTCCATTTCCTACATCAAAATACTCCTTCTTTCAGATTTACCGCATATGTGGCCAGACTGTCCTTTGCTATCCCCTCGTGTTTGAAGTTAGCGACTTTTACCTCTCCCACGACATGGCCCTCCTCATCGACAACATCAAGACTGAGATGCACTTCGTCAGCAAGTACTGGCGACTGTCCGGCAGACCCACCATGTGTATTCTTATTAGGGAGGAGCATATGAGGTACAGTGAAACTTTAGAGTTCTTAATCACTCGAGTAGCTAATATAGGAACTGAATTATGAAATACGCTTGAGTTTTCTATGTCTAAATTATAGAAAAGGATATAAGTCAAGAATTCAGCCTCAGTTATCCCTGAATGACCAAAGTTTTCTATGACTTTAGTTATAGAAAACTATAACTAAAGCACCAAAGATATGAAATTGCTCTGAGTTATGAAGGAAGTTGAGGATTCAATTCTTCATAAATCAGAAGTTTCGCTGCATTGAGGAAGGGGAAATGATTCCTCAATAGCTAGTGAATGACCCTTAATAACTAATTAAATACGTGTACATTATGCCTAATTCGTTCACATTTTATCTTCATTTTCAGGGACACCAACTTCCGAGTTTTGTTAGATCTTTTGGCGTCACTAAAATCTGGTAACTGTGACGGCCTTAAAGTCAGGACTGGAAGACTGCAGAACCTAATATCCTCCTCTTGCATTGGTCAGTGTCATACATAGCTATAGCTAGTAGGTACTATTTGTAGCCACCCCTGACATTCGTCAGTAGCCAGTATCATAGATAGCTACACTAATAATAATATAATGATTAGGGTTGTGACAATGTGCGTTTAAAATTATAGATCCAAGAAATACTATAGACGGATTGACCTAAAGACTATTGAATAGTTTTAAATTAACGGTAGCTATATAGTATTCGATACCATTTCATTTCGTCTATGATATTCTTAAGATCTATTATTTTAGATGCATATTGTCACAATCTCTAATAATAATATATAATTGTACACTAGGTCAAATAATATACTGAGCCATATTTCTATGGAAAACAGTATATTTTTCATTGGTCAGTAGCTATTGTGTCATCATATTTAGCTACAGAAATATACTTTTATACCTATTGTTGCAGCTAGCTACCAAAAAGCAAACTATGAAGATTTCAATAGCTACCTTCCTTCACTCAAATTCTTTCATGGACAGTAGCTACCACTTTACCTAATTATTGCCAAAGACTGCCACATTATCCCTCTATCCTCTCCGTCTCTCCCACAGAGCACTTGGACTTCCTCAGCAGTTTCGACTGTGACTTGGATGTAAAGCCTTTCCAGCAGCTACAGCACACCTCAGCTGGTTATCAGAGCCTCACTGACGTGCCTCAGGCTATTGCCTACTGTGATGAGTCTGCAGACCTCACAGTGAGTACAGACAGACATGGGTTAGAGTGCGCCCGCCTAAAAAAGACAAAATAGCATTAAAATCATTAGCTATAGAATATAGAATACTTTGTAAGCACGTAAAGTTTTTTGCATCCTTGGGCATTTTCTGTTAATGGTAAAAGGTGGCTTAGCTAGTTCATGGAGTCTCTTTCCTATCTAACTATTTCTCTCAAGTCCCTTGTATGTAATTTCCTTTCAATAATTTTGTTTGTGTAGTCACTTTCCTATCTGACTATTTCTTCAGTCCCTTGTATTTTCCTTTTGACGTCATCGATAAGGCCTTTGGTTTCAACTTGTAAGTTTTTTCATTCTGTATTTGTTTCCTATGTCATTTAACTACATTTTTTTTATTACAGTCTCTGTCCCACCAAGACACCGGAACTATCATCAACACCCTGAGGGCGGTGTCCTCTATGAGGGGAAGGACTCAACTGCTGGGGATGTTACTAGAGAGGCAGGGGCTTCACGGGGAAGTGGATGGCAAGACTGGTGAGTAGTTACCTAATGTTTAAATCTCTAAATGATTGAAATTTTATAGCTACGCTGTTAGCCATTAGCTACCGTTTTGGTGTTTCTAACACTATTGAAATATCATTCGTTTAGCTATTTACTGTATCCATGATACCAATGAATAGCTACCGTGTTTTACTGTATTAAAATATCATTTCGCTATTTACTGTATCCATGATACCAATAAATAGCTACCGTTGTTCACTGTATTAAAATATCATTTAGCTATAGACTGTATCCATGATACCAATAAATAGCTACCGTTGTTTACTGTATTAAAATATCATTTAGCTATAGACTGTATCCATGATACCAATAAATAGCTACCGTTGTTTACTGTATTAAAATATCATTTAGCTATAGACTGTATCCATGATACCAATAAATAGCTACCGTTGTTTACTGTATTAAAATATCATTTAGCTATAGACTGTATCCATGATACCAATAAATAGCTACCGTTGTTTACTGTATTAAAATATCATTTAGCTATAGACTGTATCCATGGACCATGATACCAATAAATTACTGCAGTTAAGCTATATACTGTAGCTATCCATGATACCGATCAATAGCGTACCCCTGATACTCTCTTCCAGTTCGAGACCACATAGCCATGCTTCTCTCAGAGGCCTCATCAGTGAGGGTGTGGAGTGTGGTGAGGACTTGTACTGCTTTGCTGTCTAAGGAAGTGGAGTCTATTTCACCCTACATCACCACTGTACTAGTCTATGGAAAGCAGGTAACTACATCACCACTGTACTAGTCTATGGAAAGCAGGTAACTACATCACCACTGTACTAGTCTATGGAAAGCAGGTAACTACATCACCACTGTACTAGTCTATGGAAAGCAGGTAACTACATCACCACTGTACTAGTCTATGGAAAGCAGGTAACTACATCACCACTGTACTAGTCTATGGAAAGCAGGTAACTACATCACCACTGTACTAGTCTATGGAAAGCAGGTAACTTATTGATTCAATAGTAACTGACTAGTTATTTAATTTATTTAATAAATTGCTCCCTAGTTATTCCTTGAGGTAGCTACCAGTTTTTATTAGCTACTGCCTATTGCTGAATTTAATAAACTAATGATAAGAAGGTTTTATTGAAGTATCAATATCTAGCTTTGTCTTATAATTGGTATGTAGCTGATTATTTAATTATAAGCTAGGCAAACTTCCGCTGCAAAAATATTTCATTAGATTCAATATAGCTAAATCTAATTTATATATTCTGGTTAATGTAGAAATATCATCTTTAAAAGAAATACAATTCTTAAATGCTGTTGTTCTAATTTAATTAGTCTACAGGGTGACCCAGAAAAAAGTGTAGCTGCCCAACTTTGAAATTAGACAGATATTGCACACTACAATCTTAAGCTATAGCTAGCTGTATCTTTCAAAGAGAAGATATGTGCATTCACTGACTATTTCCGTTACTCAGGTGACACTGGGTTCTGGTGCCTCTGCTGTGGTACTAGACAAACCAGTGCAGCCCTATGAAGTGCATGACCTGTTCTACTGCAAAGACCTGAAGCCTGGTATGATGGTACAGGCAGTGTTACAACAGGAGGTGATGCTGTACTGCGGCAAACTCATAGGGGCACATCCACACCTTTTCAGGGGAATACTTAACATCAGAGTCGCGTGAGTGGAAACGGGGTGTAACCTATTGCTGTGTGATTACTTTTCTTTTGAAATTGTAAAAAAAATTTTTTACCTAGCTATATGATCATTTTCATTCACAGATTGTCAATTTTTTACTACGTAGTTGTCTACATGATGGAACATTTCCAATAAGCATTAGCTAAAATTGATTGAGATAGTTAATGCAATAGCTACTAGCTATGGCTTATAATTTTTTCTTATTTTTAAATATCTTTCTATTATTGTACCTAAGTGCATTTCAAAACACTAGTTCTAAATAAATAAATTAAGCATTGCTCTGGTTTTTCCTCAAAGTTGGTTGGTGGAGGCGATGCAGTACTACCACCGCACAGTGCGGGGTAAGTCAGACCCCCTGGAGGCGCTCTCCCCCAATGAGGTGTTCCGACTGTTGGTGTCGGTGCTCTCCATGGAGCACACCGCACACCACCAGAAGACACTAACACCCAAACAAATACGCTTTATTGATGGCTGCCTGGGGAGAACTCCTGCCAACTTCTATGAAAAGGTGAGGGATAGGTGATGAGGGTAAGGAATGGGTGATGGTGCAAGGAATGGGTGATGGTGCAAGGAATGGGTGATGGGGCAAGGAATGGGTGATGGGGCAAGGAATGGGTGATGGTGCAAGGAATGGGTGATGGTGCAAGGAATGGGTGATGGTGCAAGGAATGGGTGATGGGGCAAGGAATGGGTGATGGGGCAAGGAATGGGTGATGGGGCAAGGAATGGGTGATGGGGCAAGGAATGGGTGATGGGGCAAGGAATGGGTGATGGGGCAAGGAATGGGTGATGGGGCAAGGAATGGGTGATGGGGCAAGGAATGGGTGATGGGGCAAGGAATGGGTGATGAGGCAAGGAATAGGGAAGAGATAGAACTGCCCAATACCTCAAAACTTACTCTACCTACATCTTATATCCTTGCGAGATAAAATTTTCACCTTAAATCAACTGGTTTGTTGAATTTATATAATAAAATATTAATATTGATTTAACATTGAAATATATTAAGTGCGAACCTGTGGAAAAGTCCTTCCTATTTTGACCATAAAACATTTTCAGATGTAGCCAATTGTGAAATTACATTTACTGATTTAATATTCTAATTGTGAAATTACATTTAGCTACTGATTTAATATTCTAATTGTGAAATTACATTTACTGATTTAATATTCTAATTGTGAAATTACATTTACTGATTTAATATTCTAATTGTGAAATTACATTTACTGATTTAATATTCTAATTGTGAAATTACATTTACTGATTTAATATTCCAATTGTGAAATTACATTTACTGATTTAATATTCCAATTGTGAAATTACATTTACTGATTTAATATTCTAATTGTGAAATTACATTTACTGATTTAATATTCTAATTGTGAAATTACATTTACTGATTTAATATTCTAATTGTGAAATTACATTTACTGATTTAATATTCCAATTGTGAAATTACATTTACTGATTTAATATTCCAATTGTGAAATTACATTTACTGATTTAATATTCTAATTGTGAGATTTTTTCTAATAAATGAAGAGTTTAACGTACTCTTTTTCTCCCTATTTCAGGTTTGGCACATTCTTGAAAAGTCATCAGGGGGACTCTCCCTCTTCTCCTCCCACCTTCCCCCCAACCCCACCCTCTCCGAACTCTCCCCCACTGAGATGAACTTCCACCGCACAGTACAGGAGCTGCTCCACTCCGTGCAGATGCCCGAATACAGTCAGGTGGTGAATGAGCTGCTCAGGATCATAGCCACCATCCTCCAGAGGAACCCTGAGCTGCACTTCCCCCACACGGTGAAACTAGACGGTCTGGTGAAAGATGCTGCGGTTATCATGAGGCTGGTGAGTCTGGTGGACACCATAGATTGTAAATACTTTATCATTTCTTTCGTAAAAATCCTAATAAGTTGTTAAAGGTTACCTCCTGAGTTAAGAATAGGGTTGTGACAATATGCATCTATAATCATATATGCCCAAATATTATAGACGGAAAGAATTGAATGGTTCTAAACCAGCGATAGCTATAAGGTATTTAATAGCATTTCATTTACTTTCGTCAATGATATTCTTAAAATATATAATTTTATAAGCATATTGTCATATGCCTAGTTATGAAGGACACGAGTAATAAAGGACCTGAGTTATGAAATGGTTTTCTATGTTTAAATTATAGAAAATGATTTAAGTGAAGAACTGTGTAATGTAAGAGCTAGCTAGTTATCCCTCAATGACCATAGTTTTCTATTATTTTAATCATAGAAAACTATCTAGTGCACCTGAGTTATGAAGGAACTAATACTTCATATCTCACTCAATGTTTCATCATAAAAATTCAATCTATGTATTTTGAGGAGCAATTAATCCAATCAGCATAAATCTAACGCAGCGTACCATCTTCCTTCTCAGGAGCAAGCTGGTGTTGATTTCGTAGACGTTTGCAAGCAGGTTGAAGGTAAAGACGTCGAGAAAGTGTGCGCAGACTGCAGTAAGCCATCAGACTGCGTGTGCATAGTCTACAATGCGACTAAGTCTTCCCTTAACAGTTGCCTGGCTAGAGCTGTTGTCAATCTGTTGTTAGCCAAAGACTCTAGGCAGGTGGTGGATAAAGCTGTTGATGACTGTAAAGTATCTTAGACTGAACGAGGCTAGAACTAAATATCATAGGGGAAGTTATGTGTTATCGATCTGTTCCACATTTTCGATTACGTGAGGAAAAGTTTGTAATAGTTATTTTTTCAATTGGTATACATGTTACTTGCAGGTATCATGGATACCAATTAATGTAAAAAGTTGAATAATGAAATAAATTCTTCTTACGTGACCGAAAAGGTGGAAGAATTCGTAAACTCGTTATTATACAGAACATTTATTGCATGTTGAAATTATTTGCTTTCTATTGTTGTTTTAATTAAAATGACTGTGTAGCATAGATACAGACTTAAAAACCCTAAGAATAGACTGTTAAATCTCTTATTTAATATAAATCAGAAAATATTATATCTAAACAGTATTAAACTTTTTTCATTTATTAAGATCTAAATAAATATAGAATAGGGCACATACTCAATTACCGTTCATTCTCAATCCGATAATGAAGAATATCAGATACGGAGGTAATATTTTAAGGCTTTTTTAGTAAAATTGTTGAAGGTTTTTCACAATTTGTAATCCCTGTAAAATGGTAGCTAAGAAAAGACGAAGTTCTCTCTAGATACAATATGAATTGTAACAGTGATGCCATATAATTAATAGATTTTGAAAAGACATTTAGGGGGTATTACGAATTATTGAACAGTTTCAGATTTTCGATCATGTAAGAAAAAAAAAACATTTTGACACTTTACTAATTTTTTTATTTTTCTTATGATCGTAAATGTGGAACAGTTCAATAACTCAGAATTAACCCTACTCATTTAAAATAGTCAATATTCACATGTTAATTATTAGCACAAATAGATTTAATGCAAATATAAATATTTATTTCAGAAATTATAAAAATTTCGTTAAATGATCAATAATTTCAGATCTTCACTTCTTGTGTTCATGTAAAATAATTTATTAAAGTGATAATAAATCTTGGTTTCCATTTTTTTCTTTTTTAAATAAATAGATACAGATTTTAAGTCTGAATGAAAATATATTATTACTGGAAATCACATCAATTAGCTAATAGAATAATCTACAACAGGCAAATTAATAAAATACTTGTATAGAAGGGTAATAAAATAAGGTATAAATAAAAACAATATATTCTCTATTGTAGGTTTAACTGAAGGCCCACATGAATTTTTAGCTACAAGAAACTTTAGGACAAATTCACCCTATACATATTTTTCTACTTAAGTCGGTTTATACAAATGTGTGTCATTGGTTGAATTTATATAACATAAAAGAGTATCAAATTCAAAGAGCTAAATAATAATGTACTCTTGCATTGAAGTGCATTGCAGTTTCTTGAAATCTGTGGATTGTGAAATAAAAAAAAGTTAAAATTTTAAATTTTAAAAAACAAGACTGATATCACTCGGAAAAGGTCATTAGTCAGAATAGTCAGAGGTCAAAATAATGCAACATGAAACCCATGTTAGTTGGAGAAAGAATTACACTTTTTTCAAATTTCTGTAGCTACATGAAAAAAAAAGTTAGAGAAATTCAAAACTTGATTAAGGGAGAGCTATGAATAATCTGACGATTTCCTATGTTTTTGATGATGAAAAGACTAGCTATTATTAAACTTATCTGTAGGTATCATGGATACCGATTTAAAGTGTAATTGTTATGTAACTAGTGTACCATGATCTAAATTTAAAAAAATATTCGGATTTCTTTCATCAAGATTGTTATTTTTTGTTCTTCTGATTTTGGTCAAGTTTTCTCAAGTTAATTAATCCATTATATATTGTGGACCATAACTTTTAAAATAAAATTAGATGTTAAAAAAAAAATTCCATAATTTTTCAAATAAAAATTTTGTATTTTCTTTATTTTTGAATTTTTATGTAAATCCAGTTTTTTGTTGTAGCCAATTCCAGATTTAGCTGGTCCTGTTTTATAATATTTTGTAATCTCAGATTCTTTGTAATCTCGAAGTTTCTGTAATCAACAATTTTTTTGTATTTAGTTTTTTCTTGTTAGCTAACCGAATTTCTTTTAAATTGAAAAAGTTATAACAATGTTCCCCAAACAAACTAGTGTCTCCTCCTCACCTCCTCTATATTCTTCCTCCTCACCTCCTCTATATTCTCCCTGCCTCCTTCAGTGCACTGATGAGACTGTCCACATCCTCCACTTTGATGCCTGCTTTTCTCTGTGGAGGATCTTCCACACTAACCACCGTGTGGTGCTGCTTCAACTCCACCCCCAAGTCTGCCAGGGTGAGCTTCTCTGTCTTCTTCTTCTTTGCTTTCTGAGGGAGAGAAGGAACAGAAATGGCAACTTAGATAGAAAAAATATATGCAGTATTTAGTTCAATTTCCTTTATGAAAGAAAATACCAAGTCTTAACATTCAATATCTTTATATCAAAATCTGATATCAGTAGCTACTTGATAAATAATCTATATGGAAACTTATTCTATGGAAAAATTCACTTTAATAATTTTGCAGATAACTTAAAAAAAAATCCCCACATCTTGTTCGTGCAATATCCAGAACATTCAATTTTCTAATAAAATTCCCATAAGGCCAGTAAGACAGCATTTCTCACCATAATGTTGGGTAGTGTTGCGTATCTTGGTTCATTGAGTCGAAGATCAGCAGAAATGATTGCCGGCAAAGAGACTTTAATGTTCTCGAGTCCTCCGTCAACTTCTCTGGTAACAGCGAGTCCTCCATCTACTATTTCAACCTGTGAAGAGAAAAAAGAAAAGAAATAGTAAAGAAGAGAAGAAAATAAATAGTATGGAAATGAAGAGAATGAAGAGTAAAGAATTGGACACATACCGATATCGAAGAATAGAATAGACATTGCGAATTTGATAAAAAGTTCAATTTATTGAAATCTTACTCCAATAATGTAGTTATTGCATTTGCACTAATTTCAACTGAACGTTAACCCTTTAACGACCACTGTTCTTTGGGGAGGACATCAAATAGCTAGCTAGTGTTTAAACTTATTCCATATAATCATATTCTGATGAGAGGCGTAAAAACAAAAGTAAACAGATTTTATGAAAATAAAAATATTTTTTTAAGCTAGCTACATATTTTTAAATATAAAGGTGTTATTTATCTAATATTGATATAAAAAAACGAGATTTGGCCTACAATATGACTTGTGAGTTAGTTAAAGGGTGAACTCAGTTTAATAATCATGTTTCATTTAGCTCTGTGTCTGAACATGGCTGAATGTGTTTCAACATGCTTGAATGCACCTAACTAATCACAAATTTAATAAATAAACAAGAGTCACCTTGGAGGCAAAGGTAGCCTGAGGCCAATCCAGGTGTGCGGCAGTCATCTGAGCAGTAGCGTTCATGTCATCGTCAATGGCTTGTTTGCCGACTATCATCAGATCCACACCTTCTTTCTTGGCGAGAGCAGCAAGGATTTTGCTCACGTGTGCTGGGCCCATCAACTCACAGTCCTAAGAGCAATAGTGGAACTAATTAGGCGCTGATATTATTAAACAGAAAAATAGCATTTATCAAAATAGGTTCAAAAATATAAATATGGGAGTTTACTTCTGTGAAAGTATAATGAATTGATCATCAGTTGCAAGTTTTTAGTAGCTATTATAGAACAAGATAGTATGCTTATTAAAACGTTCACTGCATTCTGGGCCATATATTGGATTTCACGGTTGCGTATCGGGACACCCGTTATCGAATGCAAACTTTTATTGTGTTTATAAAAATGCTAATAATTACTAATATAGCTAATGATTATTCTTCAACTTATGGATTTATTAATACAACGATCATAAATATAACAGAGGAATGCCAGCTATATCCAGATACGCAGTGAACATGTTAAATTTAAATCTTTCTAGTGATTCCATTGTATGAATAGCTACCAAGTTAAGAACATAATTACAAAAAAATTGTGTGTTACCTTAGCTGGAACTTCCACATGGATGGCTCTGTCGGCTCCCATCGCCAAAGCTGTACGAAGAGTTTCCTGAAAAATAAAACAAATTAAGGTGAATTCTTAATTATCGGTTGGTTCCACATTCTTGATAATATAGCTAAGGGGTATAAATTTTTTATTCAAATATCGAAACAAAATCTAATATAGCTAACTATTGATACCAGAGTGGATTTTGAAAAAAAAAAAAAAAGTTCGTTTAAACCATGTTTTTTTTAAAACATGGTTTTTATCCACCCTGATTGATACTCAGATTTTAGATGTATCTGCTTAATTCAGCACTAAATCATCATGCAGTCAAATTTGAATTTAAAATCTTACTATCATTGAACAAAAGGTCATTTTAATAGCAAACAGATGTTTATATTTTGACTCACAATAGCTTGGGGAGGTCCACAGGACACGGCCACAACCTCCTTGGCAGTCTTCTTCTCTTTCAGTCTAATGGCTTCTTCCACAGCTATCTCGTCAAAAGGGTTCATGGAGTGTTTCACGCCCTCTGTCACTACACCGAGTTTATCAGGGCGTACTCTGATCTGAGGGAATGAAATGGGATGAACATTCAAACTAACAATCCTGACACTTCAGGTTTTAAATAATTTAACTACTAGTTTCCTGTGATGGAACTTGATAGTTATATTGCATTGGCCGATTTATTTTTTGATAAACTTTCATTTTCATACATTTTTCAATAATTTCATTCTTTTAATAGTAAATATTAAAACCTAGTATTTAGAAACAATGCTTATAAATGAAATTTTTTAGATTTTTGCATAGGTAATTTTTTATGTCACTTCAAGAGAATTTGAAAAAATAAGTTCTGTTAATTTGGTTTGAAAGAATCAAAATAGTACCAATTTGAGAATGAGTTGAAGAAACTTTGCTATAAACAAAACTAAAAGAACATTTTGGCTTTATTGTAGTAGTTATATTATAAAGCAATTTACAAATTTATATTGAAAAAGCTTAAAGATTTTAGGTAGTATATCATTACACTTTGAACATATTTAAAATACATAAACCTCACTAAGTAGGTACCAACAAAAGAGAAAATTTTATCAATTATTGAATATGAATATTTTCTATAGAAGATTGATAGTGACTTACCTTGACTGCATAGTCAATAACTCTTTTGCAAGCAACCAAGACCTTCATCTTTGTAAAAATATTGAACCTATTTATTAATCTGTAGGAGCAGGATATGATTAGAATTAACTGATTAAACTAAACAAACAAGTGATATAGCATATTCTTTCTTGACATTTTATTGGCAGCCATTTTGAGCCCTACAATTGCAAATGGAGAGATATCTAATTTTCTCCCTATGCTTTAATGTTATTTTGGAGAGAATTTATGATACTTTGATCATTTTGGAGATAGCTGGAGAGACAAATGAACAGTGTATGAGCCATAATACCAGTCTGCAAAGCTTGTCCAACTATTGGAGACGTTTTGGACAATTCTGGAATTTTTTTTGTCTTTTGAAGCTGAATTGTCACACTTTGCAGACTGGCCATACCATTTCAATTGGTCAAACAGCTTACTAATTACAGACGATTATTACCAATCCAGTCTGCACTGCAACCAGTCTCCAGACTCCTGCAGGAACTGGTAAAGTGCTTTCCAAGATATCATCTATTTTGGCCTCTGTTAGTAAAATACATGTAAATATAGTAGGTAATTAATGATGGTTTGTACAGAAGAGGTTAAAAATGTCACATGCAGGGTGGTTTGGTTTAAACCAAGCTAAAAAAATCATGGTTTATTTGTTTTTTATGGTTTATTTGGGTATTTTATCCTTTGCAGCTCTAAAATCATTTTTAATTTATCATTAATCATCCATTTTACATTTATATCATTTAAAAAAGTTTTATTAAATCATTTAAGTACATAAATATATTATTTAGCAATATAAAAAATATGATAGTTTAATCTTAGTTGTGTAATTTTTCTAATGGATGACATTTAAACCAAAACAAAATAGAAATATGGACAGGGTTTCTTCTCGCCCTATTGTATAAAGATATTTTACATAGTGATTTGTGAATAATAAAATATAGTCTTGAGTCACACTGTGATATTCATTAGCTAATATGTTATATTTTATTTTGAACATCTACTTTTGAAATGTAAACCAATGGAAACATAAGAATTCAAGAAATATTTGAATATAGCTGTTATTTAAAACTTGAGTTTTGAATTTTTATGAGCTTATTAAAGTAGACTAGCAGCCAAGAATTATTCATGAATTGGTAGTAAAATGTTACATAGCATCTGCATTAATTAACTTTTTTCATAATTTATATCAAATTAATGGATTTTTTTCTCATAATTTATCAAGATATGAATGATGTTTTGTATTGTTAACCATGTATAGTGATCAGTTATTAACTAAGCAGCATCTTTACGCACTTCTATTATATAATTCCCTATAAAAACCAAATAAACCAATAAAAACCAAATAAACCATGTTTTTTTTTTAAACCATTCGTTTTTTTTTTTAAAACCCATTGGTTTTTGTTTTTTTTAAAAAAAAAAACATTGGTTATTAACAACCCTGGTCACATGTTATGCAGACTGGCGCTGCAAAATATAGGAACACTGAAGAAAAAAGTAAACTATTCTCAAAGAAATCTTCTATTTTGGTTTCTGTTCTCAGTAAAATATATGTTAATATTATAAAATATAAGAGGAAATAAAGGATTGTTTGCACAGTCTACAGAAAATGTTAAATAATAAGTATCCCATATTCTGCAGTCTGTTGACTGGGAATATAGGAGATATTTAGGACATTATCTTAGTTTCAGAGACTCAGGCTGGCCAACCCGGGCCAATTAATTGGCTTAATGGCTTTAACTGACTCTTACATATTCTATAACAAGGATTAATACAAACAATTTGAATTAGTTCTTATATTTACATTAATTTATTGTGAACAAAATAAAACAGCTAATATGGCAAGGGGAGTAAATAACATGACTTGTTTACTTTCTTAACCATTAATTTAGCTGCGGGAGATTTTGAATTAATTCCTATGTTACAGTTACACCAGTTTGCAAAAGATGCATGAAGTTGTGAAGCTTATCCAGCAACTATTGAGGTCTTGAAATTAGTCTCCTGAATTATCCTGTGACAATTTTCTATTTAGCTAATTCCTATGTTAACATGCAATTATTGGAGAGAATTTTGAAATTTCTGGCCATTTTTGAGAGAAATTTGAAAATCTTTGGAGACAAATTGCTCCAAAAATTAAATACTTGAAGACCGATTGTGCATGCTTTGCAGACTGGCGCTATGTACCTAACCATTAATTTAGCTGCAGGAGATCCTGAATCTGCTACTGAGAGTCAGAGATTCCAAGTAAAATAGTATAGCTCATAAACTCTCCATTCATAATTTTGTCTCTCCAAAAAAAAAAAAAAAATTCTCTCCAAAATGATCAAATTATCATAAATTCTGTCCAAAATATCATTGTAGCATAAGAGAAAATTAGTTATTTCTAGCCCTTTGCAATTGAAGGGCTCAAAATAAAAGTCACAAACTCGCCATTAAAATGGCAAGTTTGGACATTACCTGGCAGAGATTAACTGTCTCTCGAATTAATATCTCTGCAGCCAGCCTGCAGAATATGAAACATTTTTTCAAGAATATCTGCGAAAAATATGAGCCCAATTTTAGAAATTGTAGATCTCTGCGGGAGATCTTGAATTAATTCCTTTGTGAACATTAATTAATTGCTATGTAATAATGTAACCATTAATTTAGCAACGGGAGATTCTGGAATCTGAGTCTGCTGCAGAGAGCAACTCTCTCTCAAATGAAAATCTCTGCGACACAGGAGACACATTATGCAGAGTGGCTCTGCGGGACAAAAGATATACAATCATTATGCAGAGTGGGATCCAATTTTTAGCTACTTATTCACCATGTTTCAAAGTGTGGTAGGAAAGTCGCCAGTTTAGTGAGAAAATGGATTCAGGTCGCCACATTTAAAACACTTTTAGAGAAGAAATTTGACTTCCTAGTGAAAATTTTACACTTGAAAACATCCTTATGCTTCATGTCTGAACTCTGATGCATGTGAATCTTTTGAGACTATTTTATGAAAGATTTACTTGTTATTTCAAGGTTTCTCAACTTATTTCACCCCATAAAAGTCGTCAGTATACACTATACAGGCGAATTTGTCCATACTTTGAAACAAGGCTTATCCAGTATTCCTATGTTACCATCAATTTTTTGTGAATAAATTCATTAAATTGGGTAAATGTTGGTGGATCAGCCAATTTATTCAAAATTGTTAGGTAGTAGATGTTTTCAGTTTTTTGAAAAAGTCAGTGGGATTTTCCGATTTTGTGTACCAAATAGAATTAGATACAGATTCAGACTGCCAGTTTGAAAAGTACAGCAGGATTTGTGGAATAATCCTGTACCCAAGTCCTATTTAATTCCTATGTTCATATATTATTCCAGTCAGTAT
>CANNZV010000583.1:262149-410736 GCA_947561585.1 Caprella mutica
GTTGGTTTGGAGAAATAATTGGCTATTTACCAAGAGTTTATCATTTATGCATTGGTTTTTATTCACTTGACTGCAATAATAAAAATCATTGACTTAGATTAGTCATTGTTTATATCCAATTAATTGCATGAAGAATTTACTCCACCTGCAAATAATTTATAATGAGGTGAGCAATGAAAAAGATTAGCATTTATCAACTTATTGGCAGGTCTTTTCTAAATAAAATGATCATTTGGTAAAATTAAGACCAATTTTCCAGATAAACAAAGAAGGTCAAAGACCTGCAGCTGCTAATAAAATATGATGTCAATGGATGGGAATGTACAGTGAGTGATCAGCAGTCAGCTAGGTGTGGGGTATAATTCTAACCCAGTTTTGATCGGTGAGGTACCTTGTTGCTAATTGCTTCATTTTATATGTTTATTGTGGTATGCAATCCGTGTACAGGGGTTGAACAAAATAATAGAAACACTTTTTAAATTTGGAGAAACTTTATTTAATAAGGAGTTGGACCCCTTCTATAGCCTTAAATACAGCTTCAATACGTCTCGAACAGGAATCATAAAGTTTACGGACTTCTTCCATCGGAATTTTCAGCCACGCTTCCATAAAAACATGTTACGGCTTCTACAGACGTGATGACAGGATTCCAGGCTTGTCGCTCCAGTATATACCACAAATACTCAATAATTTTGGGATACGGATATTGAGAAGACCATCTCATGTGATTCATCTCAGTTTTATGCTCTTAAAACCAATAGTAAACGATATGAGCAGTTTGGATTGGATCATTATCGTCTTGGAAGATGCAGTCACCTTCAGAAATCAAAATTTTGGCACATTGGATGATGTGGGCCGCCAAAATGTTCAGATAATCTCTGCTTATGATCCTACCGTGCAAGGCAACAATTAGACCATAAGAACTCTAAGATATGGATGCTCAAATCATTAGTGAAACTTCTTCGTGCTTCACCATGAGTAAAGACAGTTCGTGTTGAAAGCCTCTTTGGGTTGCCTCCAGATGTAAACTAAAAGAATAAAACTGAACTCATCAGAGAATATAACTTCCTTCCACTTATATAGAAACCAGGTTCTGTGGTCCTGACACCATCTTATCCGCTTCTCAACGTTCTGAGAAGAAAGCACAGGGTTCCTGATTGCGTCTCTTCCATTGTATCCAGCTTTATGGAGCTCATGAGGAAAAATGAGCCAATTCTCAACATTTTGTAAAACATTAATGAGCAGGTTTTGAAAAAAGTATTATCATTTTCCCTTCACCCAACAATCCCTCATGAGAAAATCATGGCATATCCAAGGTATGAGACGTCTCTATTTTTTTTTATGAGACGTCTCTATTTTTTTTTCTATTTTTCCAATAGAAACCATATGTGATTAACCCTGGAACGAGCAGCGGGTCTAAGAGTCCCGGTCTGGTTTGAAATATTGATGCGTAATTTAAAAACTAATTGACTTGAGTGACTGAAACTTCATGATTTTCACTAACTATGACTTATTTATTTATCATGTAATTTCCACTAAAAATAAAGCAACATAATTAAAATAAAATAAATAAAGCCCTGGTGAAATACAACCGCTGATAATGAATGTACAATTATTATGTCTTCAATCGTGTGCTTCTTGATCTCTTAATCTGGGTCGATCGAAAGAAAAGGGTTTGGTCGGGATCAGTTTCAATAGTTCGGTTCGGTTAGGTTTATTATTTTTATTGTGTGAAATTCATGTTCCTTGTGTTCTGTTCTGTAAACAGTATGTTCATTATACACTGTATACAGTAGGGTCAGACGGGGTATCACTGCGCATACCCTTTTTATGGGGTATCACTCCGCTCCCCTTATAATTTTGAAACCACTTGTTTTAGCCTAAATCTGATTGCACCATCATTTCAAGCATCATCTTTTCTCCCTTAAACAACATGAAGCACCATTATCCTATTTGTTAAGTCGTGATACATATATGTGGTGCTTTCAAAACGATCTGAAAAAAGATTGCGCTGGTGATTTTCAAGTCCCGCAATCTCTCCAATAACTATAGAACCAAGATTTATAGATTCATAATGTTTTAACATGTTAGCACAAACAATAACAGTTACATTATGTAAAATTTTTAATTTCTCAGTTTTAGTGGTTTTCCCGCCACAACCGTGCGCAGTGATACCCCAGATAATTTAAAGTTAGAGGGGTATCACTGCGCATCATTAATAACCATATTTGAATGTAAATAAAAATAAAAATTATGTGTTTTTAGCTCTTAATTAAGGCATAAATACTGAATTAGGTGTTATTAAACTATAAATTTGAATAACAATAAACTTACGATCGTAGTAACTATGCAACTTGATGTGGGGTTATTAAGATAGGGAGAGTGGGTAATTCAATTAAATATTGATAAACAATAAAAGTACGATCGTATTATAACTATTACGTAAAATTTAAGATTTCAATTTATTGCAGATTCATTAAATATGTGTTTAAAAAGTAAGGGACAATAAAATTGGGGAAAGGGCATGTAGAGAAAAAACACAGACGTTTCAATGGGGGGGGGGGGAGGGAGCAGGATTCGAATGTTGGAGAGGGGGAAATAGATTGGGAGAGGGGGAAATAGATGGGGAATAGGGGGATTTAGATGGGAAGAGAGGGAAGTTTCGGCGAGAAGAGAGTGTGATTAAAATGGTAGGAGAGGAGGATTTAGATGGGAAGAGAGGGGGATTTAGATGGGAGGAGAGGGATATTTAGATGGGGAAAAGAGGGGTTTAGATAGTGGAGAGGACTGGCATTAAAATGGGGACAGGAGGTATTTAGGTGGGGGAGAGAAGTGCTGTATTTATGCAATGCGCAGTAATACCCCTTCCTGTGCGCAGTGATACCCCTATGCACTCACTAAAAGTTGCGCACAAAAAATTACCAATAAGTATTTTATTAACTTTTTTAACAAAAAACTTAACAAATGTAAATAACTATATAGCGTCGGACGGGGTATCACTGCGCACAATTCCGCAAACTCTGTATTTACTCAAAAACTTAATGTACTATAGAAACTATTTTTCTCGTGATGAAATGGTCATGAACGAACGAGAAAAATAGTTTCTATAGTACATTAAGTTTTTGAGTAAATACAGAGTTTGCGGAATTGTGCGCAGTGATACCACGTCCGACGCTATATAGTTATTTACATTTGTTAAGTTTTCGAAAAAAGGGTTTAAAGAATGCATGTTCAGAATTTGTGTGATTCAGTACCTCAAATCATATTAAACACCTTTCCAGTTTTGAACACTAAAATAAATGATTACTTTGAATGATATTTAATATTCCGCTATATAATATATCATATTAATTTCTTTTCAGCTGAATGAAGCAACAGCAAATCTAGACGGACAGACAAATGAAAGGGTAAGTGGTCTATTATTATGAGAGCTGTTAAATTTTGATCTAACTTGTCTATGTGGTGAAATTTACTCTTCATTAAAATTCTCATGCAGGTTCCTCTGTTGAATGAAGATGGTAGCGCAACAGGGACAACCATCACATGTTCTCCGTATTCTGTAGAAGATGACACCAGCGGCGTGGAATTTGTGAAATATGTCATGGATACTGAAGAAGAAGCAAATAGTACAGTGGTGTGGGATTCACAATCGAATTTAACTCTCTTCGAAGAATGTGCATCCTATGCTGCTGAGCAAAGTAAGTACCGGCAACTTAAAGTTTAAGATATGTTTAATCGCACTGTTCTATAAAATCTGTATTTGAGACATTCTATTGTGGATAAAACTTTTTTCTTCCCATAGATGTTGGAATGTTCTACTTCGATGGACAGACATGCGAAACTAGTGACACTGTCTATGAACGGAAAGAGAAGACGTGTAACTCCACAGCTGCTAAGATATGGTTTATATGCAATAAGGATTTCAACTAGGTTACATTCCAGTTATATGTACACTTAAAATAGCTTATAAATTATTCACGTTTAATGGTTCGTTTTTAAGTTCGTAGTATATAATGTATTAGGTATATTGCTAAAGGTATTGCTGTTATAATATTACTATGGAAAATTGTGCCGTGAACTAATTTTCCATTTTTTTAAAGATATTTTCGTTTGGAATTCTGGTTAAGGCTTTAATTAGTTTACTAACATTTGTTGTTTTGCAGCGGTTACAACAAACTGTATTGAAGGTGGATTGACTTACAATGAAGGAGAGGAATGGGCTGTCTACGATTTTCCATGTGGCACACTCGGAAGAAAAACATGTGTAAATGGAGTCATCATTCCAGGTTAGTACAATTAGGAAATACATATTATTGTTTTTCGATATATTTTCTCTAATATATTGAATGTTTGAGAATTTAATGTGGACGTAGAATATAAATATTAATAGTTACTTTAATGCAACATATAATAATATATTGATTATATGAGGAATGTTTTAGACGTAGGCTACTGTACAAAGTATTTGAATACGATATCTATCAATTATAATAATAACAGTTGGCGAACCTTTTGGTAACCTTGAATCAAAGGAATAATAGCACACATAATTTAAATTTAAATTTACCGCGCTGTGAATTGAGTTGCGAAAACTTACCGTTCGGTGAATTGAGGGCGGTGAACTTTCCGTTCGGTGAATTGAGGGTGGTGAACTTTCCGTTCGGTGAATTGAGGGCGGTGAACTTTCCGGTAATCCTTTATAATATTATTGCACGGATAAAAGCCTAAAGTTGTTGAAAGCATTTAGGATAAATGTTTCTGATAAATAATATTTTCTAATTAATTGTATGAGAACTTATTGAAAATTCATAGATTACATTTCTTTATTTTGGAAAACTATCAGAACTGTTCATACATGTATTCTTTAATCAATTTTCGTATATTAATATAAATTATTATATTAAACTCAGGTCCACTTCATAGTTGAACATTACACGATGAGGAAATATTTGAATGTACATTCTTCGTGAATTATTTTTGAAATTTTGTCTACAATAAATTAATATTACAATATGTTTAGAGATTTATGTTCTTTTATTGAAATATTCAATTTTATTGTTTTGATTTAACTATTTGATATCTTAATTATATAATTGTCAGGTTATATTAACTGAAATATGAATTTGTATGATGTCTCCCACCTAATTTTTATTTCTCGAAATTATCTCTAATGATTGAAACAACGTTTTTTATATTGTAAGTAACTTATGGGTCACCTTGTAGTTGGTCAATCATGTCATAAAAATACATCAGCAAACGCCGTTGAATGAAGCAAATCAATTGCTAAACCCTCTTTCTGTCGACACAATTTATGGTCAAATACTAAGAAACTACTGAATACAGAAAGTTTCTGAAAATAAGATATTGTTAGGCCGACACAAAACTAAATAAAATTGAAAATAAATATAATGCAAAGCATTCATTTCACGTCAACTACTCATCAGTAGTTCTACACTAACACAGGAAAACCTCCATAGATGGCATAACGCCCCTAAGAAACTGTTATTTATGTATGATTAATTTGGTTGTGAATTAGAATAATTGTTGGTCACAATTATAAATCTTGTCATATGCTATCTAAAGAAATAAAGATTAAATTTTTATCAAACTCTGATTGATTCTTTGAAGGGTGAATTCATCATGAGGTAAAAGATCTATCAACCACTAGGTTCCATTTACTCCATTTGCTCTTCAATTTATGAAAATGAATTCTTTCAGCTTTCTTAGACTCTTCTGTGGTGAACTCGATGACTACCTCTCAACTGGCGGTGCCTGTATACAGAGAATCTGCTTCAACTGTATTTAACTGGATTAATGATCCATATCAGCCCTTTGAATTCCCTGCTACTTCTGATCCTTCGAAAAACTGTATCGTCTTCGATTCTGAAAATTCCAACTCTCCATCAGCGTCAGATTGTAACACCGAATCAACACGTGATATTTGTTGCATGTTAGTAGATTTCACCGCTTTAGTTTAATATGTACCAATAGTAATATCGGGTACCAAATTTTCTTGTTAGATGATTCAAGTTCAACTATTGTGTGTTGTTCCGTTAATATTTGTTAAAATTATGAACCAACTTTGACTGTTGAGTACCAATTGGTAGAGAATATAACTATTGTGTGTTGTTCCGTTAATATTTACTAAAATTATGTAACGATTTTCACTATAAAAGAAAATATAACTAGGATTTAGATTTGAGATAGGTTTTCTTTGATAAAATTATATTCAATGTTCAATTGGATTAAGAGTGTAATTTGAAAATATAAAAATATGATAACTTATATTTTATTGAACCTTTATAAAAGAGATAAGAATCTTGAAATTATTTACATTCAGTCATTATTTAATATTATTAAATATTAAATAATATATATTATTATATAATGTATATATTATTAAACCATGGTATATATTTATACAAATGGTACATTGTAAAACCATGGTAAGTATATATTCATTCCGGTGACTGGACGTTTCGTTACCAGATTTTTGTTTATGAAATGGAAACGATTTTTTTTTTATTTGAAATGGGTTGCACACTACAATTTATACCAATCCAATACATTATAAATTTATACTACTTTAAAAATTAGGTCCACTTTAAATTATAAGGTTTAACATATATTATATTCTCCTGCTAAGTATCTGGTTATACATTGATTATACAATCAGAGGTATTAAAATTAACAATCATTACTCAATTTCTTTGATTAGAAAATTTGGAAGTGAAATTTGAAATGAGTTTTGGACATTGCCTTCTTAAATATGCATTGTATCATGGATACCAATCGATATAGAAGATAAATAACAATAATAATAGTTTCATGGTAGAAGTTATGGTCAAATTCCAATAACCAGATGTTACAAGTTACCAAATGAAAATAACTTAGTGAAAAAAACATAACTTTCCGCAATTTGGTGAAAGTAATAATTATTTCCGATCATATAAGAAAAGATTATATAATTTAACATTTCAACTCTTTATTTTAACTCTTAGTTATATACTATTTTCTAATATGATCGAAAATTTCCTTGAATTGGTTCAGTATAAGGTAACAAAGAGTGGAGATGACATTTAAAGGTCCTCTCCAGGCTCCGGGAAAAAATGAGTTTATAACATAATATTATAGAACTAAGGTCTACGATCATTATTCTGCAAACTGCATACAATTCGGTTCAATATATATTTTATAATTTGTTTTTAAAGTTTTTTGATACTCTGTGAGCAACAATTGAGCGAATCACTAATCTGATGCTCAAGAAGAAGATTGTACACTCTTTGTTTTGATTACAAATTTTAATTCTATAAACAAACCATGCATTTTCGGCTTTTATTTAAATTATTTTAGATATTAATTGTTTCATAAAGTATATATATGTTTCTATTATAAGTTCATTCAATTTTATACCTTTACACGAATATTAAAAGGATTTATTAAACCTAATACCTAGTTGACAATCAAAACAAATAGTGTACATTCTTTTTCTTCAGGCTGAAAATGTCTTAAATTAGTTAAATCGGAAGTAAAATAGGTTTTGTAGAGTTTTGATGATAAAAATCTTTAAAAGCGTATAAAATTTAAAATATGCTACCAAATTCGATGCGGTTTGCATCAAAATGATAAGAAACATTAGCCTCGTTGAATAAAGCAATAAAAATATTTGATTGGATGGGTACTTTAAGTAATATTCAGAAAATCTGAAAATACAAAACATCGGCAATTTCAACATCAATAATGAAAATTCGAAAATCTGGGATACAAATAAAATTCGGAAAAACAAAAAAATAACGAAATGCTGAAAAAAACAAATAACCGAGAAACAAAGATCTGGGAAACCAAAAATCGGAAAAACAGAAAATTCTAGAAACCGGTAATTAGGAACACTGAAAATCCAATGATAAACGAAAATCAGAAAAAGTAAAATCCTAGAAGACCCAGAATACGGAAAACAGAAAGATACAGAAAATATTAAATTAGAAAATATCGAATAATAAAAAATATACAGTCTCGTCATTTTTGACGAAACTCACCAGTTTGAATATAAAAAAATTAAATCTTGTTAGATGTTTTTCCTTTATTGGTTAGTCATTTTTCAAATCAACTGCAAGGTGCATACATTTTGTATGTATATGTATATTATGTTATTAATATATATACACCAATGATAAAAGTTTACTATGTGTATAAAAAAATGTCTAGGAATCAATTGACCGGGGATCAAATGATATTGAGATCAATTTACTGGAGATCAAATGAACGGAAATCATATGAACGGGAATCAAATGACCAGGAATCATATGAACGGGAATCAAATGATGGGGAAGTAACTGATCGAGGATCAAATGACTGGGAATCAAATGACCGGGAATTAAATGGCTGGGAATCAAATGACCGGGAATTAAATGACTGGGAATCAAATGACCGGGAATTAAATGGCTGGGAATCAATTGAACTCTTTGTTAACTCCACAGAGATTCATAAATAGACTGAAACAAAAATTTGGCACAAAAAATTACATGGATGAAATAGTTGAGATGAGAATAAATGTAAGTAATACGTTCAAAATCTTTATTTTATCAGGACATGCTTTCACAATTATAGTACAAATATATCACAGAAGCAGAATGATCAGCTTAATCTTAGCAAATTATATTAAATGATATGCTCCTCTGATAATTTACAATGTTTAGTGAAAGTTAGGAATACAGCAAATCTTTCAAATCAATCATAAACTAGATGACGAGCACTCGTAGAGCGCACACCTTCGCTGCAGCTTATAAATAACCTTGACCATCCAATGATCATTCAGTTATAAATGACCTTAGTCTTTAACCAGTTTGCTCCCAAAATGTAAAGTACTTGTTCATGGGTAATAACCAATCGTCCCACAAAATTTTAGACAATTTGATGAATACTTTTTGAGTTATGCGAATAACAAGATTACTTAAAAATTTATAAATGGTGACCAAATCCATTTAATTGTAATCAGGAATTCAAATGAACGCCATTTATTTACAAATGTAACTACAACAAAGAGGTACGTTATTGCTCAGACAAATTACATTAAACTGAAGATAACTATGGTGTATTGTTATTGTTCAAGATCATTTCAATAATCTTTTTCTTCCTATTTAATTTCACATTTGAATACTCAATTACTTTTTAATTCTAGAAAGATAGCAGTACGACCAAAATAACATTCCCTGGCAACTACTGAACTACCTGCAATGGACTCAAGGCACGCATCAAGAGGTTCAGGAAGAGTGTTAAAGATATACTGGTTTACATTAATGATGGCAATTCGTTGTAACGTTCCGTGGTGTTTGAGTGTATCTACCAATTTTATGATAGAATCATTTAACTGGTAGCTTTGCATATCCTCTCTTTCTAACTCCATGTCGATTACAATTTTTTTTAGTTTAGTACATTTGGTGAAAAGTTCGTTTTTGAACCTCATGATGGTTCTGTAACAGACTTTAAACCATTCGAGAGTTTCGCTGAAAAAAAGATCAGGAACGTAAGGGCAATGGAAGTTCCCAGACAACCTAATTATCCTAGATTTAATATTAAGAATGTTTTCTGGTACTTCTTCAGGATCTACCAATTTACCATTCAGCCTAACCTCTTCCAATTTCTTACACTTTCCAAGAGCATTTAGATGTTCAAATGTTATGTTTTTTCCTTCATAAGTAACATTAGCCAAAGAATCCATATTTTTGTCTATCACAGTTAAAAATAATTTTGGTGCTTCTTTTGCCGTAATACTTCGGGCAGATGGAACCATTTGTACGACTCTACTCATGTCACCAGCACTCTTCTTAAAATAGCAATTGAGAGTAAGTTCATGATTAAACATAGAGAAATTGTTAAAAACATATTTTTCGACATCATTCTCGATGTTTCTATTCAATGCTTTGGTGATTTTATATCTAAGTAATTTTAGATAGTGATTTTTCAAAAAGGGACAATTTGCATGGACAGTTGTGAGAATCACAGCTTTTAGATCCCTGCACTTGTTAAGTTCGTCCTCCATTTTCCACAGTATTTTGCCATCGGAGAAGTCAGCAACTTCTTTTTCCTGTTGGTGAATATTCCGGTTAGAGAATCAGATTTTAGAAACTACTATATTTTTCTAGCAACATTGTTTAGTTATTTGTACATGAATTATAAGAACAGCCATGCTTTTCAAACAAGATATATAGGGTGACCCACAAAAAAGTGTTCCCAACTTTAAATTCCCATCAATCAACAAATATTAAAGGTACTTTTTTCAAGTATCATTTTGTTTGTTGAACCGTTCTCCATGAACAGTTAAATAATCATAAATTTTAATTTATTTTTGTGAATATAACAACAACATAATTGATGATGGGTGGTCAAATTGTCATAAAACAGACAATGAAGTAAGTTCAAACATTAAAAATATCTTTATTAGACAAAATCCCCATTAATATAAACTGATTTATTTTTTGGTTATAAGAATGTTCATGTAACTATTCCTTTTATAAAAATTGACAATATGGAGAAATGTGTGTAAGTACAAAAATGAAAGTACAAGTTTAAATTTCAACATTGGTCGTTCAGGTAGCAAGAAGACAGTATACTATCTGAAGAAAAAAAAAAAACAATTTTGTTCAGAAAATTTAAACTTGTGCCTTCATCTTTATACTTATCAGATTCTCAATATTGTCAATATTTTATAAAAGGAATAGTTATATGAATATTCTTAAAAACTAGAGATAAATCTGTTTCATTAAATGAGATTTTGTCTAATAAAGATATCTTTAATGTTTAACCTACCTTCATTGTCCGTTTTCGGACCATTTGCACCACCAATCAATTAAATCGTTGTTATATTAAAAAAAAACATGAATTAGTATTTTTGAAAATTCAACTATGCATGGTGAAACTTGGTAATCGAAACACAAAATGACTCTACCAGTCCACCTTTTAGTTGACCAACGTCGTGTCTTTCTCCCAGTCCCACAACTCCAAGAAAGAAGTAGACTTCAACCAGCTTGTGTGTTGTTCATCAACGCTACGGGATCATTTACAACGAGCATATCTTTGATGTAAAATGTGGTTGCAAGCCCCAACTCCTTCCATCGATAAACTGGATCCACTAAAGTACCGATATGATGCAAAAGATGATGCCATAATAACACAAGTGATACTGCCAGTATTGGAGAGCATTCAGAGGGTGGAAAATGGAGTTTGGAGGAGAGTGTTGAGAGCCCCGGAATATACGCCGGTGGTGACTCTACAAGGAGAGGTTGGATGCTCTTCAGTAATAGCTAGAGCTGTGGTTCTTAAAATATTTTTCGCGCGCACCCCTTGCTTTTTTCAGGCACCCCCTGAGCGTTGTATTGCATTGAAATGGATAGAAAAACTACTATTATAATATACACTTGTGCCCGAAATTATTCATACCGCACTATTATTTCAATATTTTTAAAGCAAATTAACCAAAAATTAGATTCTGACTGCGTAAGAAGTATATGGGAACAATTTGATGAGTCATTAAATGTATTTTAAACAAAAAACAATACATTATTTCTAGTAATGTAATAATATACACAGGAAACAGAAAGTAACCTATGTCCAAATGTATTCATACCCTGAATTTAATAGTTTAATGCATGGCCATTACTCTTAATAACTTGCTGTAAGCGGTTGAGATAATTATCAACAAGGTTCCCGCAAGTCTCAACACTAAGTTTCCACCATTCCTTTTTAGAGTATTCTTTTTATTCCCTCAGATTTTGAGTTTCTTCTTTTTTACATCTTGTTTTAATTTGTGCAAATTTTCAATAAGATTGAGTTCAGGACTTTGTCTGGGCCTTTCCAAAACTTGGATATGATTATCCATGAACCACTTATTGACTATTTTATCAGTTTGCTCGGGATCGTTGTCCTAATGAAACATCCAATTTGGTCCTAGTACCAGTTTTTCAGCGTCCTATATTATATTTTCATTGATGATTTCAAGATATTGCTCCTTTTTCATAATGCCATTAACTTTCACTGGGCTACCTGGTCCACTAGCAGAAAAGAACCCCAAAACAGGAGGCTGCCACACCACCATGTTTAACTGTAGGGATGCTATTCATTGGTTTGTAAGCTTCCCTTCTCTTTCCTCCAAAAATAAGCAACGTCCATATGGCCTAAAAATTCCATTTTTGTTTCATCAGTCCATAGAATTTTTGAGAAAAATGAATCAGAATCATCAACATGATTTCTGGCAAAAGCTAGGCGTGCTTTTAGATGTTTTCTTTTCAGTAGAGGGGTTTTTCTGGGACGGCAACCTTTCAAGTCATTATCATGCAAAGTTCTTTATAATGTCTGTTTGGATATTTTGGTACTGCAGTGATCGATTTGTTGTAAAACCTACTTGATAGTAGTCCTGGAATTTGATAAACATAACGTACTGTATTTCTAGCTCATCTGGGGGAAACTTTCCCTTTCTCCCTCGAACCAGTCAAGTTTTTCACATTGAGCAATAAGATTTCTGAGATCATTACGAAACTTCTTTTTCTTCCCCATTTGATTTCTCTTGATAAATTAAAGGATTTAAACAGAATTCACTATTAAAGATTTATAATGAGATTTTCCTGAAAAAAATTACAACGCATGTGATTAAACATAATTCATATAAAAGTAATATTCACATACAACAATAATATGTCGAATGAAATGCTTACAAATAGATGTAATTCATCTTGAAAAAAGGGTATGAATAATTGTGGACATCGAATAATTTTCAAAACATAGAATTTCTGCTGAAAGTGTTTTATTAATTGTTTTGAATGTTCTATTTACTTACCAGGATATGACTGTTATATTCATATGAAATTGGAAACTATTTAACACCTATTTGTCTTGCAATGAAGGAAACAAGCGTTTTACCTGAGGGGTATGAATAATTTCGGGCACAAGTGTACGTATTTGGTTACTATGATGTTAGAAAAGCTCGTATATAGTTCATGTATATTCTGCATGATATTAACAGCAGCTATCGAACTTTTAAACTTATAAGTAACACATGAAACAGCAATCCCATGCACCCCCTATGCATAATCCAGGCCCAAAAGGGGTGCCCACTTTAAGAACCACTGAGCTAGAGATTTGAAAACGAAAGTTTAGTTTGCTAGTTACCTGATGAGATCGGAAAATGGGATAGCAAGAAGAATTGTGAAACAGTTTGGAGAAGGAGGAAGGAGAGGTAAGAAGTAGAGTAGGAGAATGGAGGGATATTTAGCGGAAATAGGATTGGGGTGGGAGGGTTTGGGTGAGGTTGAGGGAAGAGAAATAACAAGCAGGGTGAATCAGTGGGAGGAGACAAAACAGAGAAGGGAGATAGAGAGCAAGTTCTATAAGAGCATATAGGTGGAAGGATGGAATAGGGAGCGGTGATATCTATGATAATAGTTGGAATTCGGTGCTGTTGTTCAGGGCGAGGAGTAACACGTTGAGACTGGGATGGAGGGAGAGGTTTGTGGGTGGGAGAGTGAAGTATCCGTTGTGTGGGTTGGGGAAGGAATACTTGGAGCACTTTCTGGTCGGGTGTGAGACACTGAAGGGGGTGAGGGAGGGCTATGGTGTCGTGAGTGTGAGGGATGCTATGGGGTTTGGGGGGATAGAAGTGGGGGTTGTTAAGGGATATATTAAGGATGCATGGGATGAGAGGAGGTTATTGATAGGATTAGCGTAGGATAGGCTAATCTGTAGGGAGGCATTGAGAATGCCATTATCCTGAAAAGGCACTCTGTCAGAAGGACAGTCTCTGGATGGTGGGGTGTCATCAAGTACCAAGTAAGTAAGTATTGTCCGGACCAAAAGACCTGCCTCCACATGAAAAAGACCAACAGCATCGTGTATGAGTACCAGAACGTACACTCACAGAGACAGGACGTTTTTTGGTTTTAGTAAAGGCTACATTCCAAAATAGGAAGATGCAAAAGGTAGAAGAAGTTATGGTATAGTATAGTCTCGAGTCCAGTATAAAATCTTCAGGAATCAAGTAATTTAACTACAGGAATAGGAACATTTACGAATATTATCAGGCAACAATCTGAAATCAGTTTGTGGCAACTATTTCAAAAACCATTTATTTTTTAATATGAAGATGTATAAGTGACTCCCCATAAAGTGAACATTACACAAATTTTGAGGGATCGTACAACTTCCTAGGTCCAACGGTTCTGTAGATACAGGCACGGCAAGAAGGGAGCGTGGTCCAAAAAGAGGCGTGGTGATTGCAGCTATTTTAGCGCGTGTGGCAAATGTGTTACCAATAAAATATTGTTCCTATACCTTCAATTAGTGGAATCCTGAAGAGTTAAGGTGTGTACAATAAAGTACATGTTCAATCACCAAGAGCTACTAGAGTAAATCTCAAATATTCACATTGCGTATCATTATTGATTATTATGGTCATACTGTGAATAATTAGTTGAATATCAGTTACCCCTCAGTTTCTAAAGACTTACCTTCAATAATAAATGGTTCCTATAGCATTTTTCTTTACTGAGTACGTTGAAACGATGGTTCACTTTAGGCAGAGTTGAAAGATCAGCCAGGTTTTCGAAATGTTCGAAGATCTTGATAATCATTTCATTGGGCAATTGATCCATCATGCTGGTCTGAAATTGGAACAAATAATTATTAGATCATATATAATAATAGTCTAATCTATTTATTAGACAAATGATTCGTCGCTGCATTCAAAGGTTGGTAGTCGACTGATTGAAGTAAGATGATCTTCCAAAAGGTTCCACTGTCCTCGTGGTGAGGTGAATGAATAGAAACAGAACTAGGTGAAGGAATAGAAACGGAACTAGGTGAAGGAATAGAAACAGAACTAGGTGAAAGAATAGAAACAGAACTAGGTGAAGGAATAGAAACAGAACTAGGTGAAGGAATAGAAACAGAACTAGGAGAAAGAATAGAAACAGAACTAGGTTCAAAAATAGAAACAGAACTAGGTGAATGAATAGAAGCAGAACTAGGTCTCGGAATGAAAAATACTCAGCCAACGAACTCAAGCACGCCGGCCATAATGTTCGAATATGAGTGGCATACCTAGCGTTAATACCTTCGTTGTATCTTGTATGAAATCGAATACTGATGATATATGTGTATAAGGGAGCGTGACGCCACTCGAACCCCCTATGACATGTCATAAAACATTCATGAGGTGTTCAGTACAACAAACTAGCAGATAAAAACAAGCTACATAACAGCAATTTATTTTAAGATTTTCAAAGTAATCTTCATATATTTGTATATAAGTGAAGATTATTTTGAAACTCTCCATATAAATAACCGTTATGTAGTTTGTTGTATCCACTAATTTGCTGTATTGCAGACTTCATGTTCGCTTAAGGGCACCGTTCCCAGATTTTGAAAAGTTTTTTATTATTGAAGCTACGGTTGTGAAACTTTGTCCACATATATAAAATGAATTCTAAGATGTTTTTGTGTCATGACATTTTTTCAATTCGACCCATAGAAAACGAGTTATTCGAATTTTGAACAAATTTCGAACAGTGTGTAAATTAATAAATGGATACTACAATTTTGTAGCTATGACATTATGGTTTTTTGCATTCGATTCTCTACAAGATTCTCTACAAACTACATTTATTTTTCGAATTAGCTTTCGAATTATTGAAATTTTTAGTGAAAAAAAAAAATTAAAAAAATATAAATTTCAAAATTCAATATTTTGAAAAATAATTCGAAAATTAAATAAAACTCTTCCAGAGTTTGTAGAGAATCTTGTGGAGAATCGAATGCAAAAAACCATAATGTCATAGCTACAAATTTGTAGTATCCATTTATCAATTTACACACTGTTCGAAATTCGAATAACTCGTTTTCTATGGGTCGAATCGAAAAAATGTCATGACACAAAAAAAAAAAAAAAAAGCTATGGCATTACGATTTTTTGCATTTGATTCTCCCCGAATCGAATGCAAAAAATCGTAATGCCGTAGCTTCAAAATTGTAAACGCCTTAGGCTTTTGAATTACAAGATTTTTAGATCTCTGAACTAATAGAAAATCCCATTCAAAGTTTGATAATCTGACACGCTGCATACGACTCCTGTGAAGGTTTGCGGGTAACTGAGGGGCATACCTTAGTGTGCATCTGATTAGTGGCACGTTAGATATCTGATATAGCGAGATAATTGATTATTACGAATTATAATTGGCTGAGAGTTGGTTTTTAGAGTACATATTGACTCCCTACCCCCCGGTCCTCTTTTCCCATTCTCCCTCTCCTTAGGGGGTTAGAGTAACATGAGAGCTCTGATATTTTGCATACACACTATTAGAAGGTTAGAGAGCAACTATTTACACAATAATATTTTTTTCTTTAATTTTGCCATTTTTCCCGGGAACGGTCTCCTTAACGATCAGGCATTTCGATAGCGGGGTCGATCTGACATCGGGGTGGTTCGGGGACCGCATGTCCACCGATACATCTAAATTTAACTGATAAACTTTCATTTATACATTTACTTATAATTTCGAGACTGAATTTTTCGCTCAAATTTCATGTTAAATAAATGACAAAACAAGCCAAAATTACTAATGTTACCTTGCTCTTAAATAAAATTATTATAAAACGATACCAAATTTTCCTTGAACCGAAAAAATCAACACGGAACTGGGTGTTTTATTACCTAGACTACATTATCTGAAAAACTCTGCCGTAAAAATAACATAGTAGAAAAGTCATCCAAACGAAGTCACAGAAACAGCGTCTACTTTCACATAAAAATTGAAACTAACCAAATAAATATAATATTTAAAAAACTCACACTTGTATCTTCGTTATTCTCCATAACTTTTTGACTCAATATCACAATTCTTAGAGACTCCAAGGGACAGCTTAAACTTCACTTGTTGAGATGTACATTCGAAATGAATGGTTTTGAGAATTATAGCCGGCTTTCTTAGTACGGAGATGTTCGAAAAAGATGTACAAAGAGGCTTTGACGTCATACCTTAACCACAAGAATAATGTACATCCTGTTCGGTAAGATTCTAATCAAAAAAGATAACTAAAGGGGCTTTGACCGTCATATGCCGACAGCCTACCCCAAGAACAATGTACATCCTGTTTGGTAACATTCTGTTCCAAAACGTTGCTTGAAATTACTCATTAAAACCAAATGTTAAACTTAATTCTGTAAATTAATCGATTTTCTGATTTTGTAATCTAAATGTGAGAATATTGTTAATGAAAATAGATAATATATTATGAATATATATTCATAAATCGCAATATTTTTTATTTTTAAATTTAGGCCTAATATAGACCTACACCGTAAACGTATTTCAATCTTGTGACCGGTTATACAAGAGCACATGTGTACATAGGACAGGGAAGTAACAACATCACATGGGTAAATAATTTCAGAAGTAAACCTGTGACGTCACCAAAACAATTATTGAAAGCTGTTATTTATACTTAGAGAAGTATCATAAATACTGAATTTTAAGTTGTAAATGTTAGAACATTTGGGAAGAGAAACACAAGATTTACAATCCTTATGGTTTTAAAATTCTCCATGCTGGAAAGTTGAAGTAATATTCATTCAAAATGACAGGTTAGAAAGATTTGATTATTTCATTGATAATTTACTTTTCAGCGTTAGCTTAGTTAGGCCTTATTGTCCATTACATTTTTTTTTAATTTCTTGATATGTAAAGATTAGCATGTGGTCCAACGTGCTATTCTAATTGTAAGGACAATATGTTTGAATAAATAAAAAAAAAACATAAGGAGCACTCAATACACTTTTATTCTCATCAGCAAAATTCTTTATGACGTCCTGCAATTCATTGTCATTTATAGGAGCTATGAAGTCCTAACCGATATTTTTTATAATTGTGTGACATTAGATAAGGAGCACTAGGTACTCTTCCTTTAAATCTAAGATGACCTTAATTTAAACTTTTTATTATTGTTCTTTAATAAAATCGTAAGGAAATGAGACCGGAAGTTCAGAGACCAAATTTTCCGAGACAGAATTTTCCAGAACCGAAAAAAGCTTATTATCTAAGCAATAATATCAGTACAACTCTGCCGCAAAAATAACAAATTAGAAAAGTCATCCAAACGGAGTCATAGAATTAGCGTCTACTTTTATAAAAAAAAATTGAAAATAATATTTAAAAAACTCACGTTTGTATCTTCATTATTCTCCATAACTTTTTGACTCAATATCACAATTCTTAGAGACTCCAAGGGACAGCTTAAACCTCACTTGTTGAGATGTACATTCGAACTGAATGGTCTTGAGAATTACAGCTGGCTTTTATAGTGCGGAGATGGTCGAAAAAGGATGTACAAAGAGGCTTTGACGTCATACCTCAACCACAAGAACAATGTACATCCTGTTCGGTAAGATTCTGTTCCAAAATGCTGCTCGATAATTCTCATTAAAACCAAATGTTAAACTTAATTTTATAATTTTATCAACTTTCTGATTTTGTTATCTCTAATTGTGAGAATATTACTTATGTAAATCGATAATATATTATGAATCTATATTCATATATCGCTATATTTTCCTTATTTTTAATTTAGGCCTAATACAAACCTACACTGTGAACGTATTTCAATCTTGTGACCGGTAATACACGGCCACATGTGTACATAGGACAGGGAAGTAACAACATCACATGGTAAATATTTTCAGAAGGTAACCTGTGACGTCACCAAAACAATTACAGAAGTCTTTTTAAAATTAGATATTTATAGTTAAGCTATATTAAAAATACATAAAAAATACAGCATATATATATATTAGAACATGAGAGAAAGAAAATAAAAGGGATTCACTTTTAAGAAAATATTTTCTACGATGTAAATAAAATCAATATTTTGAATGAATATTGAAATGGCTATAATGAAAAAATGCTGTTACATGTGACGTCTCTGGTTGAGATGCCTTTACCAGCCCTATAAGATGTTGTTACTTCCCTATTTTGTATAATGTGCCTTTACCAGCACTATAAGATGTTGTTACTTCCCTATTCTGTATACTGTGCCTTTACCAGCCCTATAAGATGTTGTTACTTCCCTCTTCGGTACACTGTGCCTTTACCTGCTCTATAAGATGTTGTTACTTCCCTCTTCGGTACACTGTGCCTTTACCTACCCTATAAGATGTTGTTACTTCCCTCTTCGGTACACTGTGCCTTTACCTGCCCTATAAGATGTTGTTACTTCCCTCTTCGGTACACTGTGCCTTTACCTGCTCTATAAGATGTTGTTACTTCCCTCTTCGGTACACTGTGCCTTTACCTGCCCTATAAGATGTTGTTACTTCCCTCTTCGGTACACTGTGCCTTTACCTGCTCTATAAGATGTTGTTACTTCCCTCTTCGGTACACTGTGCCTTTACCTGCTCTATAAGATGTTGTTACTTCCCTCTTCGGTACACTGTGCCTTTGCCTGCTCTATAAGATGTTGTTACTTCCCTCTTCGGTACACTGTGCCTTTACCTGCTCTATAAGATGTTGTTACTTCCCTCTTCGGTACACTGTGCCTTTACCTGCTCTATAAGATGTTGTTACTTCCCTCTTCGGTACACTGTGCCTTTGCCTGCTCTATAAGATGTTGTTACTTCCCTCTTCGGTACACTGTGCCTTTACCTGCTCTATAAGATGTTGTTACTTCCCTCTTCGGTACACTGTGCCTTTACCTGCCCTACAAGATGTTGTTACTTCCCTCTTCGGTACACTGTGCCTTTACCTGCTCTATAAGATGTTGTTACTTCCCTCTTCGGTACACTGTGCCTTTACCTACCCTATAAGATGTTGTTACTTCCCTCTTCGGTACACTGTGCCTTTACCTGCCCTATAAGATGTTGTTACTTCCCTCTTCGGTACACTGTGCCTTTACCTGCTCTATAAGATGTTGTTACTTCCCTCTTCGGTACACTGTGCCTTTACCTGCCCTATAAGATGTTGTTACTTCCCTCTTCGGTATACTGTGCCTTTACCTGCCCTATAAGATGTTGTTACTTCCCTCTTCGGTATACTGTGCCTTTACTTGCCCTATAAGATGTTGTTACTTCCCTCTTCGGTATACTGTGCCTTTACCTGCCCTATAAGATGTTGTTACTTCCCTCTTCGGTATACTGTGCCTTTATCTGCCCTATAAGATGTTGTTACTTCCCTCTTCGGTACACTGTGCCTTTACCTGCCCTATAAGATGTTGTTACGTCCCTCTTCGGTACACTGTGCCTTTACCTGCCCTATAAGATTCTATATATACGTCAAAGAAAATGTAGGTGGATAGACAAAGAAACTACAGTACAATGGTGTACCCAGAGAAGAATTAAATAATCTTCTATGGACACACCATGCGTACACGGACATTTCGTCCACGGACATCTCATCCACGGACATTTCATCCAACGGACATTTCTTCCACGGACAATTAGTCCACGAATTGCTTTATTTTGTATTATATTAATTGTGTGCATTTATTTTATGTATTATATTATTCATATATATTCTGCAATACAAATGTATTTAACACCCTTTTTTGATGGTAATTAGAAATGTATGGTATTTGGCTAAATTTTTATAGCATCTTTTTATCCGGTTGGCTGACATCTTTAAAATAATAGAAGTGAATTTTTTTTAATGATATACTGGCAGTCCCCACTTTTACCACACCCGAGTCTTATAAAATCTGTAATAATTATCTGGCATGTTTCGATGTTATTACAGTACATAAACATAGAAAACGGAGAGATTTTTTGTGGTGTTTATTTCACAGTAACTACAATAATCATCAATAGTAGTATGCAGATTAGGTAATTTGAAGCACCATTGATTCAGTAATTAGTATTTTATAGCAGAATATTTTTAACAGTGATTACCTAAATTACATACATAATAATATTCAAGTATATAATATACTACTAAAAAATGATATACAAAATTAGCTAGATATTAGTTCTTTTTAGTTGTCACGGAACTATTTTAGGACTGAATAGAACCATGTGAAACTGTTGAAAGTTTTATTCCTCACTGATAGACGTGGCTGCAAAGACACAAAGATACCTAAATTAGTTTAACCCATTCACAAAAATATAGTTACAAAATTACAATGAATAAATTGGAAAGCACGTATATAAGGTACAAGGGACTTAATTGAAGAAATAGGACAGGAAAGTGGCAACAAATTTCTAGTTAGAAAGATGAATAAGGATGGATACGGCAACATCAAATGAAGTTAGTTACGGCGAAATCAAATAGTCAATGGTACAATATACAAGAACTAGAATGGTACGCCTAGTTACTAATATGAGAGTACATAAAGTTTCAACTTGTGTTGCTATAAAACCTAGTTCAGATAGAAGAAATTTAACGTTAGGAAAATATGGCTACATAGCTTTAAACATTTGTAAAGGAATACCAAGGTATTTAATATAATAAGATTAGACTAATAGGGAGAGTTTCTTTTCATAGTGAAAAGATTACAGATTAGAAACCCATATAGATAGTGTTATATCAGTCGCTAGGGTCTTTCACGAAACACCGATCAGGTACAAACTATTGATACCTAACACTATAAAATACGAATACATAACTAACAAGTTCAACTACAAGACATCTTAACATATTAGATAATATTGATCAAAACTTCACTCACTCGATATGGGGCTTCCAAGTTACTGTATACACAATTAGATTAGCAAGGAAAATATGGGGATTGTAGAGTTATCTGTCACTATAGCCTAAGAACTGTATGTGATGCTAGCTGGAATTAAACTGACGCTATTAGGATTGGAGAGTATTTGAAGTGAGGTTTGGAGTTAAATATTGAGTTGTCAGATGTGCAGTTCAGTTAAATATATGAATAAATGAAATAATATTTATGTACTAATGAGAGAAAAACTGGACTGCCGTCACATTAGTGTTACGTTATATTATTTAAACGTAAAAACATCCGTGTTATTGGATTGTTTCATATTTTCGGACTTATACATATATAATAATAGGTGATAGAATAGCAATCTACAGTACAACTCACCTACCGACAACAGCAGTATACAGGCACTTTCCTCGTCTACCGGTATTACCACCCGCCACACTAAGTTTGTCGTGGTATTGAAGCGCTTTACGGTACGCTAGAGGAATCACGAAAAATAACACTAACACATCACTCAATTGATTACACTGCACTAGCACTTAATTATCCTTCGTAGATTGTTCACAATGCACTAATATTTTACTAACACAATTATTCTCCACTTCACTAGTCACCGGTTCATAAGAGCTGAATCACTTCGCGCTCTGTGCCGGTTACTTTCACACTGCCGAATTTTGTGAGTTTCAGCCGGCACTCCACTTGCTTGAGGTCACATCACAGTGTACAACTAAATCGAATATTTGAATTACACTTAAATCACACGCCCCAATGATCAATAGATCATTAATAAAATATAACACATTACACTTCAATCCATGCTGGAGGTTTTCAAGCACGTTGTGGACGACCAACTCTATCACGTTGCGGACGATCAAGATTCGCTCGCTCATCATCACTTGCACTAGACACTCTATTGCGTTGTGGACGATCAAGTTTCGCTGTCTCACCATCACTTGCACTTGATGATGTTTCTTCCTCCTCTAAGCTTCTAATACTTCGAATATCAAGAATATGTCTTGGTACGCCATCAAAAGATGCATTCTGAGCCGAAGCTATATCGGTCACCGTCCCTCTTTGCCACTCGGTCGTACATTTCGCCCAAGGAGGTTTTACCCATACTTCTTCTCCAATTTGCACACGAGTCGTTTCCGTGACGTTACAATCATCTATTTCCGCTGCGGGATGTCTCCATTCATACTTGAATAATCCTTTCTGCGGAACAGATTCTTCACTTTGTCCTTTACGTGGTGTCATATTGTACCAGAATGTGGCTTCTTCTGGACGTATGCTCCCACGTTCGGCCATTGCTTTGATGGTTCGATGGATTCGTTCCACGATCCTGTTTCCACTTGGGCGATATGCTGCCCGGTAGAGCCCGTTTATCCTCCACGACTCTAAAAATGCTGTAAATTTCTTTGACCGGAAGGGGGTTCCGTTATCCATTAAGAGCTGCTCTGGAGGATCCCTCTCCAAATTACCTCTATTGTAATTACTTTAATTCCTAAGTATCCACACATTTATTATTGTTAGGACCCTGCAATTTCAGTTCAAAACTTTGGATACTCATAATTCATTAATTAATGCAAAATACTAAACGAGGTCGATAACTTGAAGATACAGTCAAGCCGTTTAGCATATTTAATTTTATAACTGTAATCGATAGATAATCATTTTTATGTGTTAATTCATATACGGCTTAAATCACTCTTATATTATTGTTCATTTACACCTGCATATTAATGTAATAGTGAAAAATAATATAAAATATATTCCATAAACACTTTAAAATACAAAATAAAGCCATTCGTGGACGAATTGTCCGTGGACGAAATTTTTGTGGACGAAATGTTCGTGGACGAAATGTCCGTGGACGAGATATCCGTGGACAAAATGTCCGTGGACGAGATGTCCTAGACCCCTCACCATGATTTACTTTCAGAGTATATACCTGACTACAGAGATTAAGTTCATTGTTATTGGACAGTTTCATATTTTCGATCATAGGTAAGAAAAAGTAAATAGTTATTAAAATATAAATTAAAGAATAATTATAGTTATTGTTTTTCTCATATTATCAAAAATGTAGAACTGTTCGATAACTCGAAATTTACCCTACTAATGTGTTAGGTAACTTACACTAATTAAAATGATGTAGGTTATGACGTAGTTCGTAGGCTATCATGTACTTGTCATGACGTAGGTTTTACCGTAGGTTATTAGAATGTTACAGTAGGGAAAGTAACAACATATAATGGGGCTGGTAAAGGCATGAGTTTCGATATTGTAATTTCAAAATCCTTTCAAAAATAAAGAATTTTTTATATAGTAGAAAATATTTTTTTAAGTCACTTTTTATAGGATTCCGTTCTAACATATTTAATATATATGTTGTATATTCTGTATTTGAGATATAGCTTTAGCTATAAATATATAATTTCTTTAATCGTTTTGTGACGTTAGAGGTTACCTTCCTTCTGAAAATATTTACCACGTGATATTGTTACTTCCATGTCCTATGTACACATGTTGTCGTGTATTACCGGTCACAAAATTGAAATACGTTCGTAGTATGTATAGGTTTTTATTAGGCCTAAATTAAAATAAATGAAGAAAATATAGCGATACATAAATATATATTTACAATATATTATCTATTTTCCTTATTAGTATTCCCATTATGAAATACCACATTTCTAAAATCATAGAATTGGATTTCTCTAGCGGGAATCGAAGCCTGGGTTTCCAGCAAATTAAGAAGACTTAGCATCTGAAAAAAGTTTAATAGAAGTGTTAGCTTTAAAACTAAGCTTCCGTTTACTTTTTCACCAATGTGAAGAACGAGTTGCAGAATGGTGAATTCTGGGCCAAATAATGTCCTGGAGAAATCTGAGATACGAAACACCATTAACAGATGACAAGTTGCCATCATCGTCAAAGAGTTCATGAACGATTAGATCCATTCCATTAATAATGGCAACAAACTTACAAAAATATTACCTTAGCATCATACCTATTATTTATTCCGTTGATATTTCGTGGATTTTCATTAGTCTACACTTCGTTGTTCTATCAATGTGGTTTTTTGATGGAGGCAAAGGAAATTATCGGTGGATTGTTGCTGCATAATCCATTGACAAAACCGTTTTGTGTGTGCTTTGTGGAGATCAGTTAATGGTTGAAATGAAGTGTAATGATAAAAACAGAAACGAAGATCATGTCTGACGATCCTTCACAACGGGGTTTTGGTGGCTGAAATCTGCTAACTTGCTAAGAAGCTTTTCTGAACCATGGTATAATAATATACCATGGTATGAATATGTACCATGTGTTTCACTAAGATAAACAACTGTTCTAGGTAAATTGCTCGAAAACAATTGCTTGAAAGACAATTGCTCGAACACAATTGCTCGAAAAACAATTGATCGAAAACAATTGCTTGAAAGACAATTGCTCGAAAAACAATTGATCTAATAATTAAATTGCACACAGTTTTCGAATTTATAAAACTCAGTTATTCTAGAAGTGGAGGTGTACCTATTCATCTTTGTTTCTGTTTTGTTATTGATAATAACTTTTTCAAGTTTTTCATAGATATTTTATTAATCATTGTATAACTGATTTTTAATCTTACTCTTCCTGTTTTTTCTTATTTTTTCCTAGAGGCCATCTGTATCATCTCATTTATATCGTGTGAATGGGTATCATAGGGTGAAGTGGAACTATTCATTAATCTACAATAATATCGTAAATTAATTCTCAACTATAGCCTCGGTCTCGGAATGATAAATTGCTTCTCAACATAAATGACCGTTATATAGTATGTTGCGTCAGCTAGTTTGTTGTACTGCACACTTCATGATTGTTTAATGGCATAGCAGGGGAGTCAGAGGTGGCATGCCCCCCGATCCAACTATCGGATAAGTTTTAATTTATACTACAACTGAAAGTTCCGAAACCGAATTTTCCGCTCAAATCTCATGTTAAATAAATTTGAAAACATGTCAAAAAATATCAATGCTACGTATCATTTTAAAACGGTTAATGATTTTATCCGCTTTTAATAAATGCGTTAAACATTTCAGTATTCACAATTTCAACTTTTTCTATTATAGATCTTTATTAGCATCATTATATAACGAGACCGAATTTTCAGAGACCAAATTTTCCGAGACTGAATTTTCCTTGAACTGTACGAATCAGAGGTTATATTCTACTAAATTAAATTTGGCACGACCTTTGTTATTCGTGCTACTTATTTATTTTATATTTTTCCTACTCTACCTAATTATTTATTTATTTTATATTTTTCCTACTCTACCCCTGTCTGGTTAACTCTTCCTCTTCTACTATTTTCGAGCAATTAATCATTCGATCAAGTGTTCATTCGAGCAATTGTCTTTCGAGCAATTGTATTTCTAGTAATTGTTCATTCGAGCAATTTACCGGCTGCCATGAACCATGAATCATTGATAAGAAATGCAGTGATTTTAAATGTTATAAATTTAATCTTTTTCCCGCCAATAATTATAGGTTACATAGAATAATTATTCAGTGAAATGATTAATAAATCTTCATATTGCCGAACTGAGTAATTAATTCTTTTTAAATAATGACGAAATGTAAATAATTTCAAGATTCTTATCTCTTTTATAAATGTTCAATAAAATATAAGTTATCATATTTTTATATTTTCAAATTACACTCTTAATCCAATTGAACATTGAATATAATTTTATCAAAGAAAACCTATCTCAAATCTAAATCCTAGTTATATTTTCTTTTATAGTGAAAATCGTTACAGAATTTTTACAAATATTAACGGAACAACACACAATAGTTATATTCTCTACCAATTGGTACTCAACATCAAAGTTGGTACATAATTTTAACAAATATTAATTGCACAACACACAATAGTTATATTCTCTACCAATTGGTACTCAACATCAAAGTTGGTACATAATTTTAACAAATATTAACGGAACAACACACATTAGTTATATTCTCTACCAATTGGTACTCAACAGTCAAAGTTGGTACATAATTTTAACAAATATTAATTGCACAACACACAATAGTTATATTCTCTACCAATTGGTACTCAACAGTCAAAGTTGGTACATAATTTTAGCAAATATTAATTGCACAACACACAATAGTTATATTCTCTACCAATTGGTACTCAACATCAAAGTTGGTACATAATTTTAACAAATATTAACGGAACAACACACAATAGTTATATTCTCTACCAATTTGTACTCAACAGTCAAAGTTGGTACATAATTTTAACAAATATTAATTGCACAACACACAATAGTTATATTCTCTACCAATTGGTACTCAACATCAAAGTTGGTACATAATTTTAACAAATATTAATTGCACAACACACAATAGTTATATTCTCTACCAATTGGTACTCAACAGTCAAAGTTGGTACATAATTTTAACAAATATTAATTGCACAACACACAATAGTTATATTCTCTACCAATTGGTACTCAACATCAAAGTTGGTACATAATTTTAACAAATATTAATTGCACAACACACAATAGTTATATTCTCTACCAATTGGTACTCAACAGTCAAAGTTGGTACATAATTTTAACAAATATTAATTGCACAACACACAATAGTTATATTCTCTACCAATTGGTACTCAACAGTCAAAGTTGGTACATAATTTTAACAAATATTAAAGGAACAACACACAATAGTTATATTCTCTACCAATTGGTACTCAACAGTCAAAGTTGGTACATAATTTTAACTAATAATAACGGAACATTAGACAATAGTTGAATCATCTAATAAGAAAATTTGGTACCCGATATTAATTCAGGTTAATTTTCTTATGAAGGACTCATTTTTATTATGCAACAAATATCACGTGTTGATTCTGTGTTACAATCTGACGCCGATGGAGAGTTGGAATTCTCAGTATCGAAGACGATACAGGTTTTCGAAGGATTACTAGTAGCGGGGAAATCAAAGGGGTAATCTTCATCATTTTGCCAGGTAAATACGACTGAACCAGGATTTCTGAAAACGGGCACCGTCAGTTGAGAGGTTTCCATCGAGTTCACCACGGAAGAGTCTAAGAATTCTGTGAAAAGAAACGATTTCATTTTCATTAATTGAAGACCAAATGAAGTAAAAGGGACCATCAAGTATATTTCTAAGTAAATGGTCTACCGTCCAGTAAATCCTTCACTCACAGAGAGATGGAGTATGAGTAAGTGAAATTAAGCGTGAGTATAAAAGGTCTAGACTCTAACGGTACCTAGAGAGATCTGCTACCTCATGATGAATTCAGTCATCAAAGAATCAATTAGCGTAAGGAAGATAAATCGAATCTCTACTTATTTATATAGTCAATGACAACATTTATAATTGTGACCAACAATTCTTTCCTATTCAATTTGGTTTTGTGTCGGCGTAGCAATATATTCCTTTCATAAATTTTCTCTACTCAATAATTAATATTAAACTGTGTCGACAGAAAGAAGGTTTAGTCAATGTATTTTTATGCCACTACGAAAGAAATAGTTCATGAATGCCTAACTAATTTTAGTCCTCATTTTGATAGAAGATACATGAACAATACATTTTTACTGTTCGACAAGCTATTTCTAATTGCCTAAATTTTCAGCATTCTATTATAACTTTTACAACATAATATGAAACTAATTTTAAATTGCCTTTCTTAGGTACGATAATTCGTGAAAATAGTAACCAATTCCAGTCTGCAGTCTATAGAAAGGAGAACACTTTCTCAGGTTTAGGTTTCTTTAGATTTTGTTCATTTCGATTAAAAACAAATTCGATAAAACCATCATTATTTATAGGTAAATTTCTTATGTGTGCTCAGATTATTTTATTCTTCATAAATACTTAGAATTTTGTGAGTTTTGTAAGCAAAAATAAATAAGTATAACATGCTCCTATTGTTCCCTTTGAAAGCATATAATTACCCTTAATTTTCTCTGTGAAAAAAGTGGAATTAATTCCAATAGTTATAGGTGAACAGCTGTGAGCTTCCATTGTTGAGCAGCTGCCTTCTACATCAGGTTTTCCAGTTGAGAGTACAGGCTTGATGAAACAAACATCATCCATCAGGTTGAAGTAGTCCACTCCTTCCACGTGCGATGTGTAGTACTCGTTACCTGATTGGTAATAACTCCGTTCTGATGGGCATAAAATAAGAAATTGTTGAAACTATTATACTTTCCAGGCTTTCATTTAGGATTTTTTTTGTGCAAACCCGCCCCATGTCGTCCTCATCCCCAAAACCCCAAAAACTAGGGTTCTTAATAAATTGATAATTCAAAAACTAAACGAGATAAGAGATGCGGTTTTCAAAAATTGATTGCTAGTGTATTTTCGCATAAAAGTTGATGTCGTATGTCTCATTTATGGAATATTTTGTGCGAAAAAAGTATAAGTCCACGGTAAAATATCAAACATTTAGTATCTTTGAGAAAATATAAAATAATCAATATGTATTTCCTAATTGTACTAACCTGGAATGATGACTCCATTTACACATGTCTTTCTTCCGATGGCACCACATGGAAGATCGTAAACAGCCCATTGCTCTCCTTCATTGTGAGTGATCCCATCTTCGATACAGATTGTTGTTGTTGGTGTGTTTGTTGTTATTGTTGTAGCTGCTGCAAAACAACTTATATTAGAAAACTAATTTAAGCATTAACAAGAAATTCGAGGAAAATTGAAAAATTGGCTTATGGTGCAATTCTCCAATATAATATTTGAACTACCGAACTAATTTTGCAAACAATATAATATTAGAACGGCAATAGATATGACAATATATCTAATACATTATATAGGAACCTAACAACGAACCATTAAACGTGAATAATTTGTAAGCTATTTTAAGTGTACATATAAGTGGACTGTAACCTGGTTGAAATCCTTTCTGCATATAAACTATCTTAGCAGCTGTGGAGTTACACGTCTTCTCTTTCCGTTCATAGACAGTGTCACTAGTTTCGCATGTCTGTCCATCGAAGTAGAACATTCCAACATCTATGGGAAGAAAAACGTTTTATCCACAATAGAATGTCTCAAATACAGATTTTATAGAACAGTGCGATTAAACATATCTTAAACTTTAAGTTGTCGGTACTTACTTTGCTCAGCAGCATACGATGCACATTCTTCGAAGAGAGTTAAATTCGATTGTGAATCCCACACCACTGTACTATTTGCTTCTTCTTCAGTATCCATGACATATTTCACATATTCCACCTCGTAGATTTCATTCTCTACAGAATACGGAGAACAGGTGATGGTTGTCCCTGTTGCGCTACCATCTTCATTCAACAGAGGAACCTGCATGAGAAAATTAAAGAAGAATAAATTTCACCATATAGAGAAGTTATATCAAAATTTAACAACTATAATAATAATAGACCACTTACCCTTTCACTTGTCTGTCCGTCTAGATTTGCTCTTGCTTCATTCAACTGAAAAAAAATTAATATAATATATTATAGGATACAGAAGGAAGGTTCGGACGGTGTCCGAACCTTCCCTCTGTATCCGATTCAGTCCGCAATTACAATTTATTGAAGTAATTCTTATTAAAAAGGACATTCTGAATTATTTTAATTGGCATATCATTCGTTTATAAGATTAGTTGCAAATTTCAATATTAGTGTCTTTATTTGACAGTTTGGCGACCGTATTCATGCTTTTTCATTATAAAAGGAAAACCGATAAGTCCGTAATAAAGAAGGTATTCAAATTTTTTTCAATGAATTCCAAAAAGGTTTATCTGTCAGAAAAGCTGCTGAAATTGGATGTGTAACAAGATCTACACTTATGGACTATACTTTAAACATTCGATGAAATATTTAAGATGTAATTTACTAATTATTTTGGTGAATTCCAAGAAAAAGGAAATAGTTATACCCAAAGTAAAATGATATAGTTATACCATTTGTTTTTGATATATACCTATTAAATATAAGGATAATTTCACAGTGATTACTCATGGGCTATCTATATTTTGTTGGAGAAAATATTCAATCATTACAATAATATTATTATGATAAAATTTCAAATACGATGAATTATTACTGTAAATAACAAGTCATTATGGTTTATTTCAATCAAATTAGTAGATCTGAATTCAATCCTATCGTTTAATTACACAAATTTCCAATGTTTTAACCATTTTTATGGAGTCCGAATCATCCTCCCAGCTTGTCCGAAGTCTCCCTCTAAGAAGGAGCATTCGGACACTTGAACCTCTCCTACTTTTTGTCTTTTAACTTTCGAATGAAGGTTTAAACTGTAAAAAAGTCTTAATTAAATTGAAGTAAAAGGATTTATCTACATACATAAATATTTATATAGTTAAATTCGAATTAGTTTACGAATTATTCATTTTTCTCCAAAAGTGTCCGAATGCTCCCGGTTCTTCCCTATTGCGCAATATTAAATATAATCAAAGTAATCATTTTAGTGTTCAAAACTGGAAAGCTGTTTAATCTTGATTGAGGTACTGAATCACACAAATTCTCTACATGCATTCTTTGAACACTTTTTTTCAAAATCTCAACACATATGTTGGTGGCTAAAGTATATATTGAATTATCAGTCCACAAGCTGTACAAAAAATCACTAAGCTGCAGAACAAAATCAAAAGAACATAAATTTCACACAGAAACAAAAGCATAGTAAACCAAACCACCGAACTCCACAAACTGACTCCCAACCAACCCTATATGTATATTAGCACATGTTACCAGCCATAAGAATTATATCCCCATATTATGTAAAAAAATGGAGCAAGTAAAGATGACGGACCAGGGTCCATTAACTTTACTAGTTTAAATTTTAGTCAGTTATGTTTACTAGCTTCATTTCTGGTCCGTTAATTTTACTTGGTTAGATTATTAAATATTTGACTAATAATTGGGATAAGAACATAATTTTGGAATCATAGATACCACATTAAAGGATTTAAGCAGAAGTTTTTTTTCCATTTTTCAAAATGGATCACGTTTTTTATCAATTCTTTCAATTAATAAAATATGCAAAATTAATGTATAATCATTAATATTATCATTTATATGTTGCATTTTTTATAAAATACTAAAGCAAACATTTTTTTAAACTAAAAAATATATTCTGGTCCGTTATCTTTAGGAGCTTATTTTCTGGTCCGTTTACTTTACTTGGTCCGTTTCTGGTCCGCTATCTTTACTTGCTCCAAAAAGATGTGCATACCACGAATTGAATCAACATCATTAACTTGGTGCAACTGTACTATACCATTTACAGTTCTAGTTGAACCAAATGAAACAATATTTGATCCAAGTGAATTTGAAATTGATCCAAGTGAAATAATATTTGATCCAAGTGAAATTGAATTTGATCCATGTGAAATAATATTTGATCCGAGTGAAATTGAATATTGTATCATTCCAATACCTCACATTTTGTGTCTTTGTCTGTTGGTTGGTTGCAAGAAAAATGTCATGCTTCTAATATTTAAAATATAAAAAAATATTTGTGTAATCTCTCATTGCCACCTAAAGCTTTCATTGCCAAACATAATCTTTTACTGCCCACCATAATCATTCATTGCCCACCATAATCTCTAATTGCCCACCATAATCCTTCATTATCCACTATAATATTTCATTGCCCACCATAATATTTCATTGCCCATCATAATCTTTCATTACCCATCATAATCTTTCATTGCCCACCATAATCTTTCATTTTCCACCATAATCTTTCATTATCTACCAAAATCCTTCATTATCTACCAAAATCCTTCATTGCCCACCATAAACTTTCATTGCCCACCACAATATTTCATTGCCCACCATAATATTTCATTGCCCACCATAATATCTCATTGCCCATCATAATATTTCATTGCCCACCACTCTTTCTTTGCCCATCGTAATCTTCCATTGCCCACCATAAACTGTCATTGCTCACCATAATAATCTATTATTGCCCACCATTATAATCTATCATTGCCTACCATAATAATCTATCATTTCCCACCATAATAATCTTCAAAGTCCACCATCATAATTGGCCTATCAATATCCTTCATGACCCCCATTATACATAAAATTTATTTACATTTAAATTATTTACATAAAATTTATTCACTAAAATTTATTTACATAAAACTTATTTACCTAAATTTGTAAATAAATGTTATGTGAAGGAATTTCATGTAAATAAATTACACAAATATTTTTTTATATTTTAAATATTAAAAGCATGACATTTTTCTTGCAACCAACCAACAGACAAAGACACAAAATGTGAAGTATCGGAATGATACAATATTCAATTTCACTTGGATCAAATATTATTTCACTTGGATCAAATATTATTTCACATGGATCAAATTCAAATTCACTTGGATCAAATATTATTTCATTTGAATCAACTAGAACTGTAAATGGTATAGAAACTTACTAGGCACTGCAACAGCAACATTGAAGCTAAGAAGATCTTCATTTTGGAATCTGTAAATAATTAAGAAGATTTTTTTATATGAACTTATTGAACTTAATATATAGCATAACGTTTACAAAAAGCATTTTTGAACTATCTGTCCAAAAGAAATAACTTGATGCTAGAAATCTATTTTTCATATTTAAATTAAAAAAAAATTGAAGACTATTGAAAAAGAGGTGTTAGACAAAATAATTGAAAGCTGACGTGAGTGGCCCAACGAAACGAAGAGACTGTCAGAGCGTTGAGGCCTAAACACCCGCCTGCCCGCAAGACTTGATGATGCCAGAGCCTGCGGATAATTCTCTAATTGTGTCAATTGTTTCGGAGGAAGATGTCCGGAAGGCTGTTAATTCTTTCCGTCCTGGTTCTGCTGGAGAACGTGATGGCCCCAACCCAGGTAATTTGAAGACGTTATTGGCTCATTCATCTGCAGAGGCTGGAGTACGTATTTTAACCGCTCTGACAGACTTTGTTATTAAAAAAATATATTGAGGGGAGAAGTTCTTGATTTTGCTTTAACCAAAAAGTATGGTGGCATCATACCCACAGCAGTTGGTAATACCTTGCGTAGGTTGGCTGCCAATGTTGGTGCGCGGTCTTTGTGTTCTCTATGAAGGGTGGCTGTGAAGCTGCCGCCCATTCTGCAAGGCGGTACTTGAATGGTTGTAACCATAGGAGGGTGTTTCTCAAGGTGGATATGAAAAACGCTTTCAATTGTCTGAGGAGAGATACCTTCCTTACTGTTATTCGTAACCGTGTGCCGGAGCTATATAGACTTCTTCGGCAAGCTTATTATTCGTCTTCAGCTTTGTTTTTGATGAAGAGGTGCTGAGATCAAAGACAGGTATCCAGCAGGGTGACCTTTTTGGACCGAATGTGTTTGCTCTTGGAATGGACGCGGTGGCTCGCAGGGTCGAGTCAGAGTTCAATGTATGGTATCTTCTTTCCAACGTAGATGATGTCACCAACATCTGACAACATCCCAAACACGAGACCGCCGCCAACAATTTACAAACGTACATCCACTCACTAGAAGACTGGCTAGAAGCAAACAGATTGAAGGTCTCCTCAAAAAATCTTCTGTCACCTTAGTTACACCCTACGGCCTACACCCTAGAATGCAGAACCCATCCAAACATTACACTCAACCACAATCCCCTTCCCATTAACAACACGACGCCGAAGATCCTTGGACTTACACTCGACCACTGCTGGACGCTCAAACATCACATAACTGACATTCACAACAGAGCAAAACAAAGACTGAACATCATTCGCGCCCTTACTTACACAACTTACGGACACTCCAAGGAAGACATAAAAACACTCTATAATGAGTTCATCAGACCCATCTTCACTTACGCCCACACAGCCTGGTCACCTGACATCTGCAACACTCACCTACAGACACTCCAAAAAACACAAAACACTTTACTCAGCATCGCCACCGGATGTACACAAACAACACCCACACAACACCTACACACAGAAACACTAGTCCTCCCTGTTACCTCACATAAGGACATGAGGGGCACACACTTTTACACTAGACCCTTCGCATACCCTACACTACATGCAAACTGAGAGGAGGACACCACGCACATTACACACCGTTCCCCGCACACACTAGAGAATGGGTGCCAGAGTTTATGAACTTATTCTAGCTGCTGTGGTGAGATGGATGTCAGAGGACTGCATGGCCTGTCTTGTAGTTACAATTCTGGTGGTTATCCAAGACATGCTTCAATGAATGATGTTGTAAAACGGGCTTTGCAGAGAGCAGGTCTCCTTTCAGTGCTTGAGCCTCCTGGGTTTGACAGAAGTGATGGTAAACACCCAGATGGTATTACTGTGTTTATTTACACGAAAGGAAAGAGTCTGATTTGAGATTACATGTGCGTCGACACATTTGCCGAGACACACCTCAATGAATCTCCGGTTGAGGCCGGATCAGCTGCCGGGGCTGCGGAGAACCGTAAACGTCAGATATACTCCACCCTTGATACATGCATATTTGATCCAAATGCTATAGTAATCACAGGAGTGTATGGTAGTACGACCTCCTCAATCATGAAGTCCATAGGTAGACGCCTTGTTGAGACAACGAACGATACAAGGGAGTCTGCCTGGTTCCAACAGCGAATGGCTCTTGCGATCCAGAGAGGGAATGCCTTCAGTATCCTCTCAGCCACAAAGGAGAGGTTTTAGAGAGTCGGGCCCAACCCCTCAGGGAACTCAACCCCTCACTCGTAGTTCCTGAAGGAATTTCCTCTTCTGTAAAGATTTCATTCTTTTTGTTTTAATCGAAAAATATTTTCTTTAAAAAAAAATATATATATAATAATTGAAATACTAAACTTTTTAGTACTTTATCTTAAAATTCGGTTTTACCTAAAATATAGATTCGAGCTTCAATATGCTAGTATATGTTCACCCTGAATAAGTTTTTCTTGTAAAAACAATTGTTTGGTTCCATTAAATTTCAGAATTATTAGATATTAAGGTAAGACCTAACTGATTTTGGAGGAGGGCAAATTGTTGGTGCTCGCATGGCAGGAGTATCAATCACCAAGACCGCTGAGTTGTTTTTTTCGAGAGCTACTATATCGAGGACGATGACACAATTCGATAAGCAGGGAAAGACCTCTAACAATCGGAAGAACTCTGGCCGGCCTTTCAATCATGCGATCATTAAACCGCATTTTGAGGAATAACCAGCGAACGAACTAGGGCGACTAATGTGTCTGCAGAGTTAAATCAACATTTAAGCATCCAATTTCCCCCAAAAGCTTTTTGTCGTGTTCTCCATAAAACAGGATACCATGGAAGATCCGACATCAGGAAACTTATGCTTTCTTATCGAAACGTTGAGAAGCTGATGATGTGGTACCGGGCCCAGAAACCTGGTCCCCAGATCAGTGGAAGAGAGTAATATTCTCGGATGACTCTCTTTTAACTCTTTTCCGACATCGGGGCGAGTTTATGTAAGAAGCTTTCAAACCGGTCTTGTCTTCTTCAAATGGTGAAGCACGAGGGAGGCTCAGCAATGATTTCGGCAGCCATATCGTGAAGTTCTTTTGGCCAAATGTATCCAATGTGCAAAACTCTGTTTTCAGAAGGCGACTGCATCTTCCAAGACGGTAATGCTTCTATCCACACTGTCTATATCGTTAACAATTTGAATGAAGAGCATGAAACTGAGCTGGGGCAATCTTTGGATATCAAAATCATTGAGCCATTTTTGGTTTATACTCCAACGACAGGTCAGGAATCGCTACTCGCCATCCTCCTGTTTTGAGAAGCTGGAGCCAGTTTGAAAGGAAGAGTGGTTTAAAATTCCTATGGAAAATATCAACAAATAATATGATCCCTTTACGAGTCGTAATGAAGCTGTATTGAAAGCTAAAGAGGGTCCAACTTCATATTAAATAAGTTTCTCCAAATTTTACTCGTATTCCAAATCTTTTGTCCAGCCTCTCCAACCACAACAAACTTATAAATTTAAGCAATTAGCAACAAAGTCCCTCACCGATTAAAACTAGGCTAGAATTCTACCCCACACCTACCTGACTTCTGATCACTCACTGTACATTCTCAGCCATTGACATCATATTTTATTAGCAGCTGGAGACGTTTGACCTTCATTGTCGGTCTGGAAAATTGAACATAAATTTACCAAATAATCATTTAAATTGGTAAAGTCCTGTCAATTAGAGGCTAAATGTTCACCTCATTATATAATATTTGCAGGTGGACCATATTCTGCATGAAATTAATTGGACATAAACAATGACTAATCGAAGTCAAATATTCTTATTATTGCAGTCAGGTGAATAAAACCAATGCAAAACTAATTAACTCTTGATGAACAGCCAATTATTTCTCCAAACCAACTGCAGGTGTTTGTATGCCAATTATTCTGACATCTTTACCTTCATTAAATTGGCTCCATGCTAACAATTGCTTTTATATACTCAATATGCACTCAATAATTGATTAATATTTACAAAAATATATTGAATTTCGACTTTGTCAACCTGAGATTTTGTTCCCATGAATCGGTTCTTTAATAAATACTCAAAATACTCAATATTAGAATATGACAGAAGGTGTATACCCAGACGAAGAGGATACACACACATATTCTCTTTGATTATATAAGTTATCAGTATTTAAAAAAAATTAAATACGAATTTGCTCATATAATAGAGCTCTCTATGTTTATTATACCACATTTTCACCTTTTCTCCTATCGGTTCCTACACCAGAGTGTCTAGTCGAATATGTAACATGAATATTATGGATATTCGAAAATTTTCCTAATGGTAAACACTGATAATATTTTGTGTCTGATTAGTCGTAACATTTCATCGCTTTCACAATCATATCGTTCATAAACCATCCACCACTATTATATACATTTATATCATATAATATACTATTACTACTATATACTATAAACTATACTATAGTCCATGATTATAGTATACTATTATAGATCTATACAATAGTAAGAGTCGTATCTGTCTGTCAGTCCGTCACACTCTTATTAAGAAACACAAATTAATAATTATTAGCATTGTTCAGCCATTAAAGATAATAAAAATTATAGTTTTGACTATTGAGAGTAAAAATGTGTTTAGTTATTATAGGTTAATATTAAAAAAAGAAATAATTAAGTATAAAAAAGGGTTCGATTTTATATTTTATAGTAAAAATTATATATCTTAAAATAAAAAAAAAGAACCAATTGAAAAAAAGTTTAATAATAATTATTCAATATTTTTTCTTAAATGATTTTATCAATAATTTTCATGTTTTTGTCTATAATATTCATGTTATTGTCTATAATATTCATGTTTTTGTCTATAATATTCATGTTATTGTCTATAATATTCATGTTTTTGTCTATAATATTCATGTTTTTGTCTATAATATTCATGTTATTGTCTATAATATTCATGTTATTGTCTATAATATTCATGTTTTTGTCTATAATATTCTTGTTTTTGTCTATAATATTCATGTTATTGTCTATAATATTCATGTTATTGTCTATAATATTCATGTTTTTGTCTATAATATTCATGTTATTGTCTATAATATTCATGTTTTTGTCTATAATATTCATGTTTTGTCTATAATATTCATGTTTTGTCGATAATATTCATGTTTTTGTCGATAATATTCATGTTTTTGTCAATAATATTCATGTTTTTGTCTATAATATTCATGTTTTTGTCAATAATATTCATGTTTTTGTCTATAATATTCATGTTATTGTCTATAATATTCATGTTTTTGTCTATAATATTCATGTTTTTGTCTATAATATTCATGTTATTGTCTATAATATTCATGTTATTGTCTATAATATTCATGTTATTGTCTATAATATTCATGTTTTTGTCTATAATATTCATGTTTTTGTCTATAATATTCATGTTTTTGTCTATAATATTCATGTTTTTGTCTATAATATTCATGTTATTGTCTATAATATTCATGTTTTTGTCTATAATATTCATGTTTTTATCTACAATATTCATGTTTTGTCAATAATATTCATGTTTTTATCTACAATATTCATGTTTTTATCTACAATATTCATGTTTTGTCTATAATATTCATGTTTTTATCTACAATATTCATGTTTTTATCTACAATATTCATGTTTTGTCTATAATATTCATGTTTTTGTCTATAATATTCATGTTATTGTCTATAATATTCATGTTTTTGTCTATAATATTCATGTTTTTATCTACAATATTCATGTTTTTATCTACAATATTCATGTTTTGTCTATAATATTCATGTTTTTATCTACAATATTCATGTTTTTATCTACAATATTCATGTTTTGTCTATAATATTCATGTTTTTGTCTATAATATTCATGTTATTGTCTATAATATTCATGTTTTTGTCTATAATATTCATGTTTTTATCTACAATATTCATGTTTTTATCTACAATATTCATGTTTTGTCTATAATATTCATGTTTTTATCTACAATATTCATGTTTTTATCTACAATATTCATGTTTTGTCTATAATATTCATGTTTTTGTCAGTAATATTCATGTTATTGTCTATAATATTCTTGTTTTTGTCTATAATATTCATGTTTTTATCTACAATATTCATGTTTTTATCTACAATATTCATGTTTTGTCTATAATATTCATGTTTTTGTCAGTAATATTCATGTTTTTGTCTATAATATTCTTGTTTTTGTCTATAATATTCATGTTTTTATCTATAATATTCATGTTTTTGTCTATAATATTCATGTTTTTATCTACAATATTCATGTTTTGTCTATAATATTCATGTTTTTGTCAGTAATATTCTTGTTTTTGTCTATAATAATCATGTTTTTGTCAATAATATTCTTGTTTTTGTCTATAATATTCATGTTTCTGTCAGTAATATTCTTGTTTTTGTCTATAATATTCTTGTTTTTGTCTATAATATTCATGTTTTTGTCAATAATATTCTTGTTTTTGTCTATAATATTCATGTTATTGTCTATAATATTCATGTTTTTATCTACAATATTCATGTTTTTATCTACAATATTCATGTTTTGTTTATAATATTCATGTTTTTGTCAGTAATATTCTTGTTTTTGTCTATAATATTCATGTTTTTGTCAATAATATTCTTGTTTTTGTCTATAATATTCATGTTTTTGTCAGTAATATTCCTGTTTTTGTCTATAATATTCTTGTTTTTGTCTATAATATTCATGTTTTTGTCAATAATATTCTTGTTTTTGTCTATAATATTCATGTTATTGTCGATAATATTCATGTTTTTGTCAATAATATTCATGTTTTTGTCTATAATATTCATGTTATTGTCTATAATATTCATGTTTTTGTCTATAATATTCATGTTATTGTCTATAATATTCATGTTATTGTCTATAATATTCATGTTATTGTCTATAATATTCATGTTATTGTCTATAATATTCATGTTATTGTCTATAATATTCATGTTATTGTCTATAATATTCATGTTTTTGTCTATAATATTCATGTTTTTGTCTATAATATTCATGTTTTTGTCTATAATATTCATGTTTTTGTCTATAATATTCATGTTTTTGTCTATAATATTCATGTTATTGTCTATAATATTCATGTTTTTGTCTATAATATTCATGTTTTTATCTACAATATTCATGTTTTGTCAATAATATTCATGTTTTTATCTACAATATTCATGTTTTTATCTACAATATTCATGTTTTGTCTATAATATTCATGTTTTTATCTACAATATTCATGTTTTTATCTACAATATTCATGTTTTGTCTATAATATTCATGTTTTTGTCTATAATATTCATGTTATTGTCTATAATATTCATGTTTTTGTCTATAATATTCATGTTTTTATCTACAATATTCATGTTTTTATCTACAATATTCATGTTTTGTCTATAATATTCATGTTTTTATCTACAATATTCATGTTTTTATCTACAATATTCATGTTTTGTCTATAATATTCATGTTTTTGTCAGTAATAATCATGTTATTGTCTATAATATTCTTGTTTTTGTCTATAATATTCATGTTTTTATCTACAATATTCATGTTTTTGTCTATAATATTCATGTTTTTATCTACAATATTCATGTTTTGTCTATAATATTCATGTTTTTGTCAGTAATATTCATGTTTTTGTCTATAATATTCTTGTTTTTGTCTATAATATTCTTGTTTTTGTCTATAATATTCATGTTTTTGTCTATAATATTCATGTTTTTATCTACAATATTCATGTTTTTATCTACAATATTCATGTTTTGTCTATAATATTCATGTTTTTGTCAGTAATATTCTTGTTTTTGTCTATAATATTCATGTTTTTGTCAATAATATTCTTGTTTTTGTCTATAATATTCATGTTTTTGTCAGTAATATTCTTGTTTTTGTCTATAATATTCTTGTTTTTGTCTATAATATTCATGTTTTTGTCAATTATATTCTTGTTTTTGTCTATAATATTCATGTTTTTGTCAGTAATATTCATGTTTTGTCTATAATATTCTTGTTTTTGTCTATAATATTCATGTTTTTGTCAATAATATTCTTGTTTTTGTCTATAATATTCATGCTTTTGTCTATAATATTCATGTTTTGTCAATAATATTCATGTTTTTGTCAATAATATTCATGTTTTTGTCAATAATATTCATGCTTTTGTCTATAATATTCATGTTTTTGTCAATAATATTCATGCTTTTGTCAATAATATTCATGCTTTTGTCAATAATATTCATGTTTTTGTCAATAATATTCATGTTTTTGTCAATAATATTCTTGTTTTTGTCAACAATATTCATGCTTTTGTCTATAATATTCATGTTTTGTCAATAATATTCATGTTTTTGTCAATAATATTCATGTTTTTGTCTATAATATTCATGTTTTTGTCAATAATATTCATGTTTTTGTCAATAATATTCATGTTTTTGTCTATAATATTCATGTTTTTGTCAATAATATTCATGTTTTTGTCTATAATATTCATGTTTTGTCTATAATATTCATGTTATTGTCTATAATATTCATGTTTTGTCTATAATATTCATGTTTTTGTCTATAATATTCATTTTTTTGTCTATAATATTCATGTTTTTGTCAATAATATTCATGTTTTTGTCTATAATATTCATGTTTTGTCTATAATATTTATGTTTTGTCGATAATATTCATGTTTTTGTCGATAATATTCATGTTTTTGTCAATAATATACATTTTTTCGTCTATAATATTCATGTTTTTGTCGATAATATTCATGTTTTGTCTATAATATTCATGTTTTTGTCTATAATATTCATGTTTTTCTCTTCAAAAGAATTATAGTATTCAATTTAAACAAATATTTGTTCTTACCATTTGTTTTAATTGGGATAACATTTTCTCTGTTCAATAACATATGATTTGATCCAATGGAACGTCCATAAAATATCTAACAAAAATGGGAACGTTTAGTGATTTCACTGCAAAGAACACCTGTAACTAATTAGCACTGAACACTCTAAGCCTTTGATGGGTAACTGCAGAAAAAATGTATTAATGTTACATACGGGTACCGTGGATACCAATTAGAAGATATTATATACTTTTATTTATTATTATTAGAATAGTCAGATAACTTGTGTTTAATTTTACGTGTTACCCTGTTTAATTTTTCTGAAGGGCCGTACACACGTAGGGTTTTTTAAGTCCGCCCACCAGACTTTTTGCTAAGCTCCTCCTACTTTTATATAAGAAAGAACGATTTAATTATAATTTATTTTAGTTGGTATCCATGATACCTGCAGGTATCAAGGATACCAACTAAAATTAATAATAATTATATCGCTTTTTCATATATTTTCGTGGAAAAAAGAGCTTAGCAAAAAGTCTGGTGGACGGACATAAAAAACCCTACGTGTGTAATACTAATAGTGTGTGGTCCTTTAATGGCAGTGTCACACGAACTCTGAGGATATTATTTTTAACCCATTTCATATGCATCCATGTTACGCGACGCTTTTGGAGCATAAAAAACGCTACAAAAACGCTCGTGTGACATGGCCCTAAGAGTTATTATCCATACATATGAGAGATCTTAAAGAAATAAGGAAAATTAAAACTAACATTCAGTTTATTACAAAATTTTATTGAATATTGGTCAAAATTGATACAAAATAGAATAGTTACGAAATAGTACAGAGATGAAATTTCTAGTGAATTTGTGTCTTATTATTAAATATTTTAATTGTAATTGATTAAAAGATATAGGAATTACTATCACAGAAATTATGATGAACATCAAATGGGGAGAAGTGAATCAAGTAAATTTTAGATGTTTTCAAGTTAATCTGGTTATTAAAGTAAGCATTTTTATATTAATATGTTTAAAGTACATTCTAAAGTACGTACTATACAACTATTATACACTTTCTACATAATTAATGCCAGCTGTTTAATATTAATACTATTCTACAAAAAATTAACCTAAATTTCTTCAATTACTTCTTTTAACGGAAAACAAATCAAAATATTAAAAAAACGATGATTTTTTTTCAAACAATAAGTTATGAATTGGTATATTGCATTATGGAATACTATATACGTTAATTAATAAATCCATTGGTCGAATTACACGGTAATTGAACAATGAATGTCATTAGTAAAGGGCCAGTGCAACTTAAATTATACTTTGGCTGCAATGTGAAAAGCGTGTGGAGAAAGATGGATTTATGATTATTTTATTGGATTCCTAAATTATTATTTTTTTAAATAGTCACAAAGGAAGTGTGAATTAAAATGATTTTAAAATTAAAACCTAATGTCATTCATATTTACGTAATTATTTAATGAACATAATTACATTATTCCTAGTATATTTGATACAATCATTGATACAAATGTATCCTAGATACCTATCATAGGTAGAACTTTCTGCGTCAATTTGAAGGTCAAAATAGGTTTTTTTCCAAGTTACCGACACCTGCAGTGTGTTACCGGGCAGTGTCTTGCCCCTGTGTGGTAGCAGTTGTTGGTGCACCATAAGTCCATCCCGGGGAGACGGGCCCACACCCCTATGGCCCGGCACCTCACGCTGGGGAAAGAGAAATAGGTAAAAATTACTCTATTGAAGAACTGCTTTGGTAATTAGAAATGATTATTAAATAGAAAGAAGGGAGGGGGGGGGGTATCTTACCCGAAGGGAGGCAATATTGGGGAAGGGTAGTAACCGGGCTGGGGCCTGATGATGGGTCTGCCAGTCACGGGTTTGATGGGCCGAATGGGTCTGTACGGACTGAAAAAGGATACAATTTCTTGAACAGTTCCACTTTTTTCGATGATTTAGCTACTATTATTACAATTGTAAATATTTTATGTGTTTAAGAGTTATTTCTATCTACTACGAGGTGATATAAAGAGACATGAAGAGAAAAAGATCTCGTAAAAGAGGGGACAGTGAAAGTACGATCCATGCACTAATTCGACTACTTGGCTACCACAGGTAACCCGATCCAGCGCATGGATGGCAAGAATAGGCATCCATGGATGAGAGACATACACAGTCAGTCTGCTTACCCATGGATAAGAGACCTACACAGTCAGTCTGCTTACCCATGGATAAGAGACCTACACAGTCAGTCTGCTTACCCATGAATAAGAGACCTACACAGTCAGTCTGCTTACCCATGGATAAGAGACCTACACAGTCAGTCTGCTTACTCATGGATAAGAGACCTACACAGTCAGTCTGCTTACTCATGGATAAGAGACCTACACAGTCAGTCTGCTTACTCATGGATAAGAGACCTACACAGTCAGTCTGCTTACCCATGAATAAGAGACCTACACAGTCAGTCTGCTTACCCATGGATAAGAGACCTACACAGTCAGTCTGCTTACCCATGGATAAGAGACCTACACAGTCAGTCTGCTTACCCATGGATAAGAGACCTACACAGTCAGTCTGCTTACCCATGGATAAGAGACCTACACAGTCAGTCTGCTTACCCATGGATAAGAGACCTACACAGTCAGTCTGCTTACCCATGGATAAGAGACCTACACAGTCAGTCTGCTTTCCCATGGATAAGATACCTACACAGTCAGTCTGCTTACCCATGGATATAACAATGCTCGAGAAAAAGGAACGATACAAAAGAAAGTTGAAGAAAAAGGACACCAAACTAATCAAAACCTGAATGCTACACAAGAGCAAAAAAAAAAAATGTTCATGAAAAACAAAACAAAATTGAACTTCTGTATTTCTTTCATTTCTGACTTCACATTGGTGGGTATAATTATACAGCTCTACCATATGGTTTACTCACCCCTGCGTGGTTGTAGCGGGTTGCTGTGGTTGAATAGGTTGGGGATAACCACCCCCAACCACAGGTGGTCTACCAGTGGAGATTGCTGGAATGTGAGGGCGTGGAGGGCTGGTTGATGGTTGAGGTGGTTTTGGCCAAATGGTTGATGGTTTTGGAGGTTCTGGCCATATGGTGGAAGGCAGGAGTGGTGGTCTAACTGTGGGTTGAATGTGTGGTCTAGATGGTTGTGGGAAGGGCGTTGTTACAACTGGTTGAATTGGACGAGTGGTTGTTTGGTGATGAGGTGGTGATGGTAGATGTGGGTGAGTGGATTGTGGTTGCTTAGGATCAACAGGTTGTTGAGGTCTGGTTGGTTGTGGTTGTCCTGGTTGCTGAGGTATGCTTGGTTGTGGTTGTTGTGGGTCTTGATGCTGTGGTTGACCTGGTTGTTGTGGCCTTCCTGGTTGCTGAGGTCTAGTTGGTTGAGTTTGCTCTGGTAGCTGTGGTCTGGTTGGTTGAGTTTGTCCTGGTAGCTGAGGTCTAGTTGGTTGAGTTTGTCCTGGTATCTGAGGTCTAGTTGGTTGAGTTTGTCCTGGTAGCTGAGGTCTAGTTGGTTGAGTTTGTCCTGGTAGCTGTGGTCTGGTTGGTTGTGTTTGGCCGGGTTGTTGTGGCTGTCCTGGTTGTTGTGGTCTTGTTGGTTGTGGTTGAGATGGTTGTTCAATTGGTGTCTGGGTTGTGGTTGTAGGTCTACCTATGGTTAGTGGTCTCAGCGTCACATTCATAGGTCTGAAAAAAAATGATAAAATATAATTATAATAATGTGCCGAAAATAATTGGTGTACTGGCCCTTATCTATAATTTCTAGAGATTATTTTAAAGATTTAATTCTCTTCAGTATTTTAAGATGATATTTTCTAACACTTGCCTCTGGGTGACGGGTTTTAAGGGCACGGAACCTTGTTGTTGTCCCCCGGGTCTGCCCGTGGATGTTGCCCCCTCTTTCCAGGCCCGCAGGTCCAGTCTCTTGTAGGTGGGGCAACTCCTCAAGGGGTTACTGGTAAGAGATAAATAATAACATTTACTACAATTATATTATTTCTAATAATTATGCTTCTGAACTACCTAGTAATAATATTCCTGTTTCAAACGAAGAACTTACAGAAATCAAAATAAATTTGGAAATAAGTGGGCATTTTTACTAATTTAAATAAAATAATCAGTTAATTAAAATGTCAAATTATATTTTTCATCTTATATGTGTTATGAACTATTATTTCAAAAAGAATATATCTACATGTACTCTGAATAACTTTTTTGTTTTTCAAGTGTGTCGAATTTCTACAGTTGCTTACATTCTAATTCGTTCACCAACAACCAAAATCATAAAAAGTTCGTTCATACCATCTAAGGAAATGTATATAATTATTATTTTATATTCTTTTTAGGTTCCTTATATTATTTTAATACTGTTCTCACCGTATATTGTCCACAGCAATGAAGGGACTGGGTTGCATAGCGGGTAGGTTAGTATTGTGACAAAGTAAAGAAACAAACCAAATGTTACGCAACTCCCGTAACTGAGCTGTGAAAGGGAATAATATAATAAATAAATAAAAAAATCAATTTCAATAAATTTGTAGATGAGTAGTCAGGGAAAAGTGTATCGTTATGGTTTTTTGACAGTTTGATAATTTCACAAAATTTTACAAATGGTAATGTCTGTAGGTGTTTAAAAACAAGGTGACATATTTGTAGAATGTGAAAATAATTGAAAATTATAAAACTGTGAATTTTTTCTTAGAAATACCAAATATTGAAAAAAAATTATAAAAAATTAAATTATTTTTCTAGATAAGAAATTAGTTTTGCATTAAACAATTATACATATACGGGATATAATAACTACCTGTAACAATATATCATAATATCCGGGAATATAAAGGCTAGTGATAAATAAAAAAATAAAGGCATATATTTTACATTTGACATGAAAACATACCAATACTGAATGGTTTTGGTTGTCTGATATTTTCATGCCAGAAGCGATCACCGAATTTGACGTCGTGAAAGTGCTGACCAATCAGACAGGCGAAGGTCGGGCCCAGGATTCCGTTACCGAGTGGGTGCTCGGAGAGACCAGCGGGGTAGAGGTCAATATCATCCACAGTCCTGAGATGAGTAACATAAATTTAGAAAATAGTATCAAAATTAAATAAAAAATATAAACAAGCTGAAGGATTCATGTGATAACTATCAAGTTATCGGGTGGTTTACATTTTCGATCATACACAGAGAAAAAGTTTACTCATATTTAATGGGTCATCAATTTATGCTTTGAATCAATATATTACGTGAGTTGGTTGGACTTTATTCATGTTTTCACGTGTGTTAAAACAACTATGACGTGGTGTGTCATCAAACATTAGTTAATTCAATTCATTTTATAAATTGAATCAACTTACTATGAGAGTTAAAAGTTACTTTTTTGAGAATTTTAAAGCAAGAAACGTGCAAGAAATGATACGGCGGAGCATCAGCTGTTGACCTGATAGATGAAGAACAGTCAGATATATATGAATGGCCCATGCTTACTCCTATTATAATATTGAAATACTTATTAAAGGTACTATTGCGTAATGTTGAAACAACTATGACAGAGTGCATTGTAGTAACTCACAACGACTGTTAATCCAATGTATCTGGTGTATAAGGTAACTTACTTTGCAAGTTGGCGCTACTTTTTTTATGTTTAGGAGTGAGTCAAAACGACTGTTTTGTTTTAACCCACGTCAATTTAAATACTTTTAAGAAGTACCTGCAACTCACCACGTAGGTAGGCGCAAAAATAACCCATTCATATGAGTCAAAACAAATCAAATTTGATTTGATTCAACTAATCCTTTCTCTGTGTGTATATGTAAAGTACGTCGTAAAAATAACGAACTTACTTGTACAGAGAGCGTAATTTAAGGGCTTACTTGTACAGAGAGCGTAGTTTAAGGGCTTAATTGTACAGAGAGCGTAGTTTAAGGGCTTACTTGTACAGAGAGCGTAGTTTGAGAGCTGCTTTGGTGCTCATCACTGACGACAGTGTTGCGAAAGATGTGATGCGATTCAGTCCACAGGCTGCACGCCACTCGTTATAGCCCCCCAGACCGTGGTCTCGCCCCCTCTGGTGAGAAAAATAATAAGCAATTGGCGTAATGAGACCTTATACTCTATCTAAGGTACCATTGTATAAATATATATATAAGAGTAACAATTGAAACCTTGCTACCTAGGCACGTAAACTAGCACTTAATTTTCTTCTTTACCATGATGTTGATGGCGTACAGATCGAATCCGACAGGAAACTTCGGGCTTCCGAACAAACTATTAGACAGGGTTGGTACGAAAGCTTCGTCCGAATACTGAGCTGATGGTTTCGTCAGACTTTCAAGTACATCAGCTGGACGAGTACCTGAAAGAATATTACTAGATATATTACCAGATATAGCATCAGAGCATCGGGTATATTATTTATATTAGATATATGAGTATGGTAGGTTATTTTCAAAATAATATTAGACTGAAATATATTAGACTTGAACTTGTCACGTTTGTACTCGTTTAGAACCTGTTTAAACAGATCATGATTTAACTCGTTAGAAAGAGGTAAACGATAAACTAATCTGATCGTTATATCTAGGTAGAGTATCATCACTCTCGTTAGATCTATGCAGAAGATCTATGTAGGTACTCTCACTCACCAGGATCTTTCAACAGGTTCGGTTTGTTAAAAGAACTCAGAAGAGTTAGGTTGGAGGTGGGTAACTCCATTATAACGTCATCAACCATACTGTGTCCGAATCTGTTGGTCAACAAAGAGACATTTGGAGCGTTAAATGAGAAATTTGGAGTGATAAATAAGACATTTCAGAGATTACTGAGCAGAAGACATGAACCCCAACAAATAAGCCAGACGAAACAACGTTTAGTTACTTTTAAAGCTTGGCCCTTTTTCGTTCTTTTGATCATATTTAGTGTCATAAACCAAGAATTAAAACCTGTTTACTGAACGACAAAGGGTTTAAGGCAAGTAAAACTTTTTTCCTATTTCAAATTGATATCATCAATTCTAGAAAGTAGGCTTCTTAATAGAGTGAAATCGCTCAGAAATTAGGGTTTGTAAAATTTGAAATAGTCATTTGTACCGCTAGATGGCTTTGGTACTTATTAGTTATTTGGTGACAAATATTATGAACACAAACGTGACGAACACACGCACAGAGATGAACGTTTTACTGGTAAATTGCTTAATTATATATAATTTAATAAGGCTTTAAAAGAACAAATAGTTCAATAGTTCTGTCATTGATGGACCTAAGTTTTTTAAACTCAGTCAAAGTATAAAATTTTCAGTGAGTCATTACCGGAAAGCAGCGGCGGCGAATACGTTGGGTGTCGTTGGGTTGACTGTCTCGTTGTAACCCAGGAAGTACCCGTCAGTCTCGGTCCAGAGGTTGAAGTGGTCCATGGGACCTGAACCCAACAGGACCGGCAGGAACTCTCGGTAGACAACCTGTTGCAACAGAGCCGTTACGATACGCCTCGTCTCCTGTTGGGAAAATGTAACAGATTGAAAAAGGGGGGTTAACTAAATAAAAAAAATTAAACAGAACGTTTTGTTTTTAAATATTAACCTGGAAAACAGTTTCTGTTCCCCATCTCCTGTTGATTCTGGCCAAATCATCCGCTATACTGTTGTGTATTCTCATAAATAGAATGTGTAATGACGTCAGACCAGGCTGTTCATTGGCTCTGCCGTCACCTGAAAAACATAAACATTAGTACTAGTTTATTATAATTAAATGTATAAACATTTCTAGAACCATTTTAATCACTATCTAGTCTATGGTTCTAGGAAAATTCGGTCTTAGAAAATTTGGTCTCATAAATTTCGGTCGCAGAATTATTAATGGCCGATATACATAAATGGCCGTAAAGTAGTTTGATGTATATTCTTGTTTGTTTCATACCTGAGGCCGGAATTTCTAAAACCGAATTTGTCGCTCAAATCTCATATTATACGAATGTCAAAGCATGTTAGAATTATTAATGTTACGTATCATTTTACAACAGTTAATGGAGTTATTCACTTTTAATAAATACAATACACAGTTTAGTATTCATAATTTTAACTTTTTCTGTTATTGTTTTTTAATAAAATCAATATAAAATGAGACCGAGTTTTTCGAGACCGATATTTCCAGTCTAAAATTTCCGGCCACCCTAGTTTAATCACTATCTAGTATAATCACTATCTAGTATAATCACTATCTAGTATAATCACTATCTTGTATAATCACTATCTTGTATAATCACTATCTTGTATAATCACTATCTTGTACAATCACTATCTAGTATAATCACTATCTATTATAATCACTATCTTGTATAATCACTATCTAGTATAATCACTATCTATTATAATCACTATCTAGTATAATCACTATCTAGTATAATCACTATCTAGTATAATCACTATCTAGTATAATCACTATCTAGTATAATCACTATCTAGTATAATCTCTATCTAGTATAATCACTATCTAGTATAATCACTATCTAGTATAATCACTATCTAGTATAATCACTATCAATTATTTTCACATTATATTGATAATGAAGATATTTTTGTGATAAAAAAATACAGGGTAGAACCCTCTCTTTATGTATGTTTTTGCAAATGAAGAAAATGCAATTAAATGTGAATTTTACAAATATTAAACTGCTACCAATTGTTACAACTCTAAGTCACTAACTGAATGTAAATGATTTACCACCATGAATGGTGATACAAAAATAGTAATGAATATATAAGAAATTATATAATAAGTACAACTTAAAGTATTATCAGGTAGGTTACTAATTCTACTGATGACTTACTGCCAAGTTTACCTGCTATGGGTAACTGAAGTATTTTCATTAGTAAAAAATAAACCTTCTATTGTAAAACTAAAAAGATAAAATTAAATAAATTTCGTTGTATAATTTATTCCAATACGTTGAAAACAGTATAGCTAATTTGTTAAATAATAAGAATGAGTTAAAATAATGAATTATGTAATTATTATATATTTTTTCTTATATAATCTAAGATGGGAAATTTGTTCTTTTCTCTCACCTGATATGAAGCATTTTGCTGTGGTGAAAGCGTGGCATCTTTGTTCAGGGAGTAGGGCGGAGTTACAGAAAGAGTGGGGACAACTAGTGCCCCCTGTGGGCTCCCCACCCCTCGGTAGCGTGACCCTCAGCTTACCCCGACTGTTGGGATCCCGCAGCACATCACTCAGGAACTGCGTGTTGCCGTAAATCACGGAACCGTCCAGGAATGATGTCACTTGATTCAACTGCTCACGCGGTCCTGAGATGTGGAAATTTTTTTGAAAAAAAATATATATATATTGAAAAAAAAAATATTGATGTGGAGACTCAATGATATTAAATGAACTAATACATTAACAGTACTGAATATAGTAATATTATTGAATAATATTAATATTAATCTTTTGGCTAACTATGGCAAACGTGTAGGTACACAAAACTTTATATAATTTCAAGCAAAATTACTATAAGTTAAATACAAACAACAAAAGTTTACCAGAGTTTATTATAATTTTGTATCAAATTATTATTCTTACGATTAGAAAAATCTAAGAGGGAATATTCCCGTGATATATTAACATTAATATTCTATTCCTATCAGACATTCTGGGAATATTCCCGTTATGTATTACCATTGCCAACCACCATTTCTCACCGAGTTTGCATCCCTTGTCGGCCACCAGGGAGCGCACGAAGCGCATGCAGCGCCTGCCCAAACGAGAGAAGAACCTGTCCCCCGTCAGATCAATGGGCCGACAGTCAGGTACTCGGTCCTGTTCAAGAGGGGAAGGGGGTATACCTCTCTCACAGCACCCGAAAGGTAACACGGAGTTGTCGGGACTTCGAACTGAAAAAATGTTTTAACCGTTTTTAGATTTCTAGGATATTAATTTTGGTTATGAACGCCAGTAATTTTGTTCGGTTATATAGCTTTATCGTTCTGTCCGGTAAAGTGTTCGGTGAAATTGTGTTTGTAGCCATGTTCGGTAAGTAGGTACTCACTGGCACTTTCCGGCGTATGGGTGAGGTCGTGGTCGAGAATCTGTCCGAATTGCATCACCAGATAAGTTATGGACAGCTCTGGCTTGCGTCTCGAACTTCCTCCTTCGGACAACTCCACGCTCACCTGCAGGAGATAGAACGAGTTATTCAATGGATATTTGAAAAGAGAACAGAACGGTCTTTAATTGTTTCTATGTACATACTTACTATGTACTAAAAAAACTGTTAATGTAAATGAAAGATCTATCGTATCCTAGATACGATCAATAGTATCCTAGATACGATGAATAGTATCCTAGATACGATGAATAGTATCCTAGATACGATGAATAGTATCCTAGATACGATGAATAGTATCCTAGATACGATGAATAGTATCCTAGATACGATGAATAGTATCCAAGATACGATGAATAGTATCCTAGATACGATGAATAGTATCCTAGATACGATGAATATTATCCTAGATACGATGAATAGTATCCTAGATACGATCAATAGTATCCTAGAAACGATTAAAAGTATCCTAGATACGATCAAAAGTATCCTAGATACGACCAAACTATAGATTACCATATATCAAAGTTTGGTTTTCGGGACAAAATAAAACACGATTTATTGATAACGAGAGAAAATCAAGCCATTTTAAAAGAACTCAGCAAGTAAGTAAATAATTATAGTTAAATTTAATATAATTATATATATATGAATTAATTCTCTGACTTATAATCAGGTTATCTAATAAGTGTGTCGGAGATAGAATTCAAAAACCTTTCTTGGAGACGGCAAGGCGGTTCTAGCGGGTCTGTTCAGTCCCCTCATCTCGTCAAGTCCGTCCTCGTAGAATGGTCTGACGTAGCGAGTGAAGGGCTCATTGGACGCACCCCAGCGGGGACTACGAAGATTATTACATGTTCCTGGGGAAAAAGAATGGATTATTAGTAATACATCTTAGTTGAACTTATTTAGTATATTGGACGTCATTCTATTTTCTGTTCAATACTTATAACCGAAAGCCCCCATCTGCTTTCTGACGTCCCTATGCTTGAATATATTCCTTGTTAGGTATTTTTCGAATAACTAACAAAAAATTTAGAGACTCCCATAGGTAAATTCTCACCATCGTATGTCCGGTAGATGTCTCGTACGTTACAAGTTGGCTCTTGGTTGAATCTACTGACAGCGCAGTCATCACCCGCCTCCTTGAGCAGCCTTTGACACACTCGAGTTTGAAGTTTTTGTTGTTGCAAGCGACGCACCGTGTCAACGGTGGTACCTGGCAACCTAAAAATAAAAGTATTGTTAGAAGGGATTTATGTTTTTTGGTACCTATAGCAACCTTTAAAAATATGTTTTTTTTAAGAGAGTTATGGATAATGTTAATTTGGGACTTAAAAAAAGAGCATTCCCCTGCAAGAAATATGTATTTTGATATCGTTGTATGGTTTAATTGAAATAAATAAAATAAACAGTATTTAGAATTGATGACACGCTCTGACAGACAAAAATTAGGTAATTATAAACTCCGACATTTACCAAATCTCATTCAGGTCACTCCGCCCGGGCCAGTAACCACTCGTTCACACCAGGAATACATACCACTGAGTCATACCACCGCCCTACCAAGCTGTTAATTAGACAGTATGGTTATATAGGAGTTAGCTTACCTCTTGATGAGGTACTTGGAAACCTCTAACAGTGAATTGGCAAGACATACCGAGTCTATCTTGCTCTGGGGATTAGGTTTGCGGAAATTGAAAAGCTGATTGCTGGCACTGTCCAGATTGGAGAGATCGGCTCGAAGGTTCAGTCCTACCGGCAAAATAAAAAGTCAATTATGAAATCTTTAATCATGAAAATCATTGAATAACTTTCCTTGTTTTAGTCAATTAACAAAGTTCCTTCAATTTTGCAATTTATATTTCAATTAATATCTAGGAATGAATCATTTTAGGAATTCAAGTTGAATCTTACCTGCTATATCTTCATACTCTCTCTGAATTCTGGCCCGTATGGACCCCTCCCTTATGGCTTCTTCTAGCAGGTAGGAGGGAATGTCCACACCCTCCCCCTCCTCCCCCACTGCTTGTAACTGACCTCCACTTGGGGGCAGGAGGCAAAGGAGGAACATACTCAGCATCACCCGGTGGAAAGTGTGCCTGAAAGGAGGGATAAATATGAATTGAAAGATATGTACTCAATTTTGAGCATAAAATTCTGAAATTAAAATCAATAGTAATGAGCAAATTTATCCAAAAACAAGTTACTATATAGTATAGTAAATTCTGAAGATATTTTGAGAATTAAAATTGGAAGATATTTTAAGAATTAAAATTGGAAGATATTTTAAGAATTAAAATTGGAAGATATTTTTAAAATTATAAATATCATTGTGCCCACAATAAATAATTCATAACTCCAATACATAAAGTGTATCCATAATCATAAAAGCGTATCCAAATTACAACTCAATCAGAACTAAGTACCGAAAAGTAATAATATTATCGAAATTGTATTTCACCGATAGACATTACTGTATTCTCGCCAAACTATTGACTGTAGCGACTACCAATTAATTAGTTAGGATAATGGACCCATTCGTCTTCTTTTAACAAAATAACCGTGAGAGAGTCGTGCCAATTCTTCGTCATATTGTCTCTTCAAGGGAAGGAGAACAAACTAAAGTAATTAGTGACATGAGGAACTAAAACACTCCTAAATATGGGAAGAAGAGTGTCGCCACTTCGTACCTTAGGGGCCGTACACACGTAGGACTTTTTAAGCCTTTCCACCAGACAAAGTGGGAGGAGCTTAGCAAAAAGTCTGGTGGAAAGACTTAAAAAAACCCTACGCGTGTGTACGGCCCTTTAGAGTGATATGACACTAGCGTTTGGCAGCGTTTTCAATGCTACAAAACCGTCGCGTAACATGGATACGTATGAAATTGGTTTAACAATAATTTCTTTAGGGTCAAAAATGCTGTGTAAAAACGCTCATGTGATCAGGCCCTTATGGAGGTAAAGTACATAATAACCAATAGCATTAATAGCCATTATTATGTTTGTTATATGATGTTATTGTAGATTTATCTCAGTTTTAATATCGAGAAATATGCATTAATTAAAATTACAAGATTAAGTTTTACTCGTTATTTTAATTGGTATCCATGAAATAGGAAAATATATTCTGGTATCCATGAAATAGGAAAATATATTCTGGTATCCATGAAATAGGAAAATATATTCTGGTATCCATGAAACCCACAGGTATCAATGATACCAATTAAAAACTCAAAACTTAACTGATGTTATTATTTCTTAATTCCAATTAATATTAATCAATGGTTTAACTAATTTGTAATTAAGTTCAATTGCCTCGTATACCCGTGACGTCATCGTAGAAATATTTTTATTGGTTGTTTCCGTGGATTCTCTTTTCTGTTATTTTTTAAGCATGGGAAACTATGATAAATTATTGTGGGTAAAAAGGGAAAAGTGATCAGGAAACACAAAGACCAAACCTACTTAATTGCTAATATAATAAATATGGGAAAAAATAAGCCTTATACAATATAGGATATCGTCAAATTTATAGTTATTTGTTAGAAAATACAGAAATAATGTAAGTAAATCAACAAGGAAATAATATGGCACAGATTACGTTTCAATATGTAATTACATTGCATGTCTATAAAATTACAATTATAATATTATTAATTTAGTAAATAATAATGAATGTGTTTTTAATGTGTAAATAATGATACCTTTAAGTGTTAAAATTTTATCCAAAAATTAATAGATAAATAAATACATGTTATAACACAAGAAAAAAAGTATATGTACACTGGAATTAAAAATCGTTTAGAAGAATTGTTATTGTAATATTTATCTGAAAAATAATAAAAACATTATTTAACCTTTTTCGTTCGTGCAATCATATTTTGACACTTAAATAACTGAGTATGAAAACCTGTTTGGTGAATATTAAAGAGTTAAATATTTATTTTAACAATCAATAGGCGTATAGTATTTTTTATAGTACCTACTTGATACAAAATAACCTCAAGTGACAACATACACAGGCTAAATTACAAGTTATTGGACAGTTCCATATTTTTAATCGAATTGAAAAATTTGCTAATTTTCCTTCTCTTCATTATTTCAAAATCTAAGAAGAAGAATAACAACAAATTTATCCAAGTATATAATATATTTCTTCTACAGTTACCCATCAAAGGCTTAGAGTGTTCAGTACTAATTAGTTACAGGTGTTCTTGGCAATGAATTGGTATTAATAAAATTTCTAAGTTTCTATTATAATTTTGTGATCCTTCCATTGGATCAAATCATATGTTATTGAACAGAGAAAATGTTATCCCAATTAAAACTATTGGTATGAACATTGAGTATCATTTGAAATAATGAGTTGAATACATGATACTTGAAGCTATCATGGAAAAGGATTAAAGTTATAAATAAATAACAATTATTATATTTATTTTTCTATACAACTCGAAACTTTCCCTTTAATTTCGAAATTATTTTAAATTGACAGGATATTTTAACTTTTCGTAATTTATAGTCTGAGTGAACTGCACTACGGAATGACCTTCCTATTATTGGTATGTTTATGGTGGGCACTTGTATGATTATGGTGGGCACTTCTATGATTATGGTGAGCACTTCTATGATTATGGTGGGCATTTCAATGATTATGGTGGGTACTTTTATGGTTATAGTGGGTATTTTCATGGTTATGGTGGGCATTTCTATGTTTATGGCGGGCATTTCTAAAATTATGGTGGGTATGTCTATGTTTATGGTGGGCATTTCTATGATCATGGTGGGCATTTCTATGATCATGGTGGGCATTTCTATGATCATGGTGGGCATTTCTATGATCATGGTGGGCATTTCTATGATCATGGTGGGCATTTCTATGATCATGGTGGGCATTTCTATGATCATGGTGGGCATTTCTATGATCACGGTGGGCATTTCTATGATCATGGTGGGCATTTCTATGATCATGGTGGGCATTTCTATGATCATGGTGGGCATTTCTATGATCATGGGGGCATTTCTATGTTTATAGTGGGTATTTTTATGATTATGGTGGGTATTTCTATGCTTATTCCCCCATCTAATCACTTTATAATACACAAGTCACGATGTGTCCAATAAATTTTAGATTTTGAAATGGCAATAATATATGCACGGAGAAATAAGTAAATACAAATAACGAAAAATAGTTAGCCATCAAATTGTAAAACAATTATATAAAATAAATTAATTTAGTGAAATAATTATACTCAAGATTTGAAAAATAAAATACAAGATGATTTAAAAGACAATAATTGTAAAATTTGTAATTGAAAATTAAGAAAAAGAAGATAATTTAACAAATTGCAATAATATTTTAATTTTTATCAATAATCACTTTATTTAATGTATCGTTACATTAAATACGTCGTATTATTTGTAAAACTAATACTAGACAAATACATATTAATAAACTATAATAACTAATGCTTGACTAATAGCTTTTAATAAATTATACAACTAATGCCTAACTAGTACATTTTAACAAATTATAAAAAGTACGTAGGCAGGGCTACCAACCTCTGAAGGTATTACTAGTACAAAGAGCATGACACTGAATATGATCGATGTGATGCCATAGCAATAAGAAGTGTATGTTTATATGTACATTAGATAGCTAGAAGATGTAGCTACTGATGCCATTTCAGTCCTAACGGTGAATCGGTTTCAGAGGCAATAAAAAAACTATAAAACTATAAGGAATGTTGAGAACTTGTAAAGTTATGGTGGGGCCATAGGAGATTATGAAAGATCTTCTATGGCCCTACTATAATTCTCTCTCTGTGAAGGTTCTTTATCAGTAGTAAGTTAGAACAATTAATATAAGAAAAAAGTACAATCAATTTTTTTTCATCATTTTCTGTCCGATAACTTGGACTTTACCATAATGAACATTTTCATGTGATTTGATCCAATGGAAGGACCACAAAAATTTATAATTAAAAATATATAATTTCACTGCATGTTGTCTCATTGCAAAGGACACCTGTAACTAATTAGTACTGAACACTCTAAGCCTTTGATGGGTAACTGTAGAAGAAATATATTATGTACTTAGATACATTTGTTGTTATTCTTCTACTCAGATTTTGAAATAATGAAGAAAAGCAAAATTTAAAAATAAAATACATTTATCAGATGTAGAATTTTTCCTAATACGAAGATACGTCCGATAACTCGATACTTAATCAATAACTCATGGTTTTTTATTGAAAAATTTATGTTTTTAAGCATAAATAAGAAATATATTTATATACAAGTTCAATCTAATAAATTGTTAGTTAATTATATGGAATTCAAAGAAACCTCCCAGTCAAATTGACTAATAACAATTTACAAAGTGACCTGAATCTCTGGGGACACTTTACCTAATTTAGAGACCTGGCAAATGCATTTCAAATTACATGCATTATACCTTCCGAGAAACGAGTGCATTTTTTGTGAGACTTGGAGGTGGGAATTATCTTACGGGATATGCTGAGGAAACGGTAGGAATGTATAAACAACTAGAATAAAAACAAATATTTGTAAGTTTTAATTAATTTTTTCAATAATCAAATCAAGAAATAGATAAGTAAAGTCTTGCATATGTGTATGTTATTCAATAACTAATATTGACATCGTTTTATATTTTAAGCCTATTTAGACACGAATTAAGGCAACTAGTTTCAATGTTAATTTTTTTCTTATTAGATCAAAAATGTAGAACTGTTCGATAACTCGTAACTTACCCTAAAAAAGTTTAGATGTACTATCTGACAAAGAGACAGTCGGTACATCTCACCGAAATGGTTGAACAACCTGTACACTAGTCTGGTATAACAACCTGTACTTTAGTTTGGTATAACAACCTGTACTCTAGTCTGGTATAACAACCTGTACTCTAGTCTGGTATAACAACCTGTACTCTAGTCTGGTATAACAACCTGTACTCTAGTCTGGTATAACAACCTGTACTCTAGTCTGGTATAACAACCTGTACACTAGTCTGGTATAACATCCTGTACACTAGTCTGGTATAACAACCTGTACTCTAGTCTGGTATAACAACCTGTACTCTAGTCTGGTATAACAACCTGTACTCTAGTCTGGTATAACAACCTGTACTCTAGTCTGGTATAACAACCTGTACTCTAGTCTGGTATAACAACCTGTACTCTAGTCTGGTATAACAACCTGTACTCTAGTCTGGTATAACAACCTGTACTCTAGTCTGGTATAACAACCTGTACTCTAGTCTGGTATAACAACCAGTACTCTAGTCTGGTATAACAACCTGTATTCCAGTCTGGTATAACAACCTGTATTCCAGTCTGGTATAACAACCTGTACTCTAGTCTGGTATAACAACCTGTACTCTAGTCTGGTATAACAACCAGTACTCTAGTCTGGTATAACAACCTGTATTCCAGTCTGGTATAACAACCTGTATTCCAGTCTGGTATAACAACCAGTACTCTAGTCTGGTATAACAACCTGTACTGTACTCTGGTTGCCTCATTACCAATGAGCATAATAACTGCCATATATGTGAGGACAGGATTTATGGCACTGCAAATAACTATTATAACTGTAAGACAATATGCATAGGTAATCTGCATAGGTACTTGCATACCTACTTTGAAACTTAGTTGAACTAGAAATTAACATTGGAAGAATGGCAAGATCGAAGAATGACAACAAAGTATATAATATATTTCTTCTACAGTTACCCATCAAAGGCTTAGAGTGTTCAGTACTAATTAGTTACAGGTGTTCTTTGCATTGAATTTGCAATGTTATGTTACGAGTTTATCTCAGATTGTATTTTACAAATTTTTGTGGTCCTTCCATTGGATCAAATCATATGTTATTGAACAGAGAAAATGTTATCCCAATTAAAACTATTGGTTTAAACATTGTTTAACTTTAATTATCGTATCTGAAATACGTGGATGTAACATTAATTATCGTATCTGAAATACGTGGATGTAACATTAATTATCGTATCTGAAATACGTAGATGTAACATTAATTATCGTATCTGAAATACGTGGATGTAACATTAATTATCGTATCTGAAATACGTGGATGTAACATTAATTATCGTATCTGAAATACGTGGATGTAACATTAATTATCATATCTGAAATACGTGGATGTAACATTAATTATCGTATCTGAAATACGTGGATGTAACATTAATTATCGTATCTGAAATACGTGGATGTAACATTAATTATCGTATCTGAAATACGTGGATATAACATTAATTATCGTATCTGAAATACGTGGATGTAACATCAATTATCGTATCTGTGATACGTGGATGTAATATTAATTATCGTATCTGTGATACGTGGATGTAACATTAATTATCGTATCTGTGATACGTGGATGTAATATTAATTATCGTATCTGTGATACGTGGATGTAATATTAATTATCGTATAAGTATTACGTAGATGTAAGGCGGGTTGGAATCTATGGATTTTACCCACAGATTTTATCTTTACGGCACATTTTATGGGAAAGAGTTTATTAAGCTATGGCATTTTGAACGCTGTTGGATACCACTTAGTTTATTTATTGCCGTGTTAGTTCGATAAGAGGAATGTTTAATAAATGTTTAGGTGTTATCAAAGCTATTTGCAATTAATGTACCACTGAATTTATTTAATGGAATTGGTTAGAGTATTGAAGAATGTACAGTAATTACGAATTATTGTGATTAATAAAAAAATCAGTACTAAAAATGTACTAAAGAATTAAAAACATAAAATTAAACACTAAGTACAATAACGAAAATATATAGTAAAAAAACATTATTTTTATAATACACTATTTTCAGTTTATCATATGCAAATATAATTTTACTTATTTTATGAAGTATAAAGAACTGTTTTAAACTATATTGGCAATAAAGTAACGGTACCCTTGATTATTAGGCCGCAGAACCTGTTAAAGTGCATAGAGCTAAAAAGTAATATGTTTAGGGCGGTGGTCTGAAAACCATCGGGTTTGGCAACCGATATATTTGTATAATTAAATAGGTAAATTATGTACTGTAAACACTATGCAGTTATGTATACTTAATGTTATGTACCCCGGTGATAGTGTCTGAAATTATGATTTTTTATGATCAATAATAACCGTAACGGACGATAAACGATCTGTCGATTGTAAATTCTTGGTTATTATTGATTGGTTCGACACCCCGCATTGGTACGTAATTTTTGCAGTTCATTTCTTATATATCATCACATACAAGTATAACGAGGGGCATGCCGCAGAACCCCTCCCCCTTGCTAGATCATTATTCATAAAGTATGCAGTACAACAAACTAGCGGATACAACGAGCTACATTATGGTGTAAGACCAATGGGATGTCGGACTACGTAGAAATCTCCTAAAAATTTCACCTGAAATATATTATATAAATACATATTAATTCGTAACAGTACGAAAGCAGGTGTGTACATGCATCTCACCGCTGCAATCTCTCTCTCACAGAACAACAAAAATTACCTGCAATAAAATTAGCCAAGCTACATTACATGGAGAGAAAATTTGGGGAGAAATGTTAGAGAAGATGTAGAGTGCAGGGTAAGTTACGAGTAGTCGAACAGTTATACATTTACGATCATATATTAAAGCTATATAATAAGAATAAGAATTTTAAGTATCATATAGGTCTTCATATATGATCGGAAATGTGGAACTGTCCAATAACTCGTATAACCATATAAATCATCTCATATTTTCATTGAAAGTTAACCCCAGAACAACATAAGAAAATTCATAGGAACTAACTATGTGTGTGGTCGAGTAACGTTCTTGTTAGCAGACATAGAGTAGCTTTTTTGCATTCACGAGCATTTTATATTGTTATTAAACCTTGTTGAAATATCAATTTTTTAATTACATTATATATCTGAGTACGGAGTAGCTTTTCTGCATCAATGAGCAATCTGAGATACGTTAACTATTTTAGGTGAAAAAAGTTCTTAAATAATTATAAATAATTATAAAGAGAGAATTATAAATAATTATAAAATTATTTGTATTTGAATATGTAAAACTTGTGATAAAATAATTCTTCAGTTACAAATTAAACCATATAATTGTATTAATCAACATAATATATTTTATAATTGATGATTAAAATAATTGGGTAATCAACAAATTAAAGTATTTTAATTTTATAGTTCTTTGTTTAAGTATTTTTATTGAGATCCACGTAAATAAAAGTACAGATAAAAGCCAAGTTCTTATAACCTTGGTAATAAATACCTTGAAAGTAAGCATCTCCTTTACCTTGAAACCTCTAAATTAAATCTATTGTACAGGGTGCCTACAAATTACAAATCTATTTGGAAGTAAATAGGACTTAAAAACTTCTTTTTGAAGTAAAATTTATTTTAATCTTGCAACACTTTCAAGTTATCGGGCGGTTCCACATTTTCGACCATATAAGAAAAAGGTATAAAATTCTACATTTTAACTCGTTATTTTAATTGGTATCAACCATACCTGCAGGTATCAATGTTAGATAATAATAAATTATTGTACACTTTTTTTCATATGTTCGAAAATATGTACCCAATTTTGAATCAATATAAATATCGCATTTATAAGTAGTTAAACAATTATGAACAAGGAAAATTAAATATAAGACTTTTTATGTGTATCCATTCCACCACCATCTTGTGCCTATCAACATGGATTCATAGAGTTATGATATACACTAGAGAGAGGTAGTGTTGCAGCTATTACTGGACGGTGAGCCCGAAGGTGTAAAACCTTATTTTGTTAAGTGCCATATCACTTGACCCCAAAATAAAGAATTAACCGTCCTGCAAAAGGTGATATAATTTTGGTATCTGGTTCACCACTTGCATAGATAGATGACACACAGATATTAATAGAATAGCGTTTAGAGAACCGAATTCATCTCTGTTGACAAGTTATATCAATTCAACTAAAGTGAATTGGTACAGAGTACCTACAGTGTACACTATAATCTGAAGCAATGGCGGTGGTAAAATGGATACATGAAAAATAATCTTATTTTTAATTTTACCGTTTTCATCTTCTTATAAATACGATATTTATATTAATTCTAAGTTGTTACACTTTTCTGTGTGTCACCCTGTATATTTCCGATAATAAAGACACGTAACTTATGATGTAGTTAATAATGTGTAGTTTAGCCAGTCCCATTTAATGCAGACTATATAAAGCCCTTAGATTTATAGTTTATGTTCTTTATAGCTTGTCATAGGTTGTCATGTTAAAATAAAACTACATGATTATTGTAGTCAAAACCATGATTATAAGGTAGAAGTTGGGATGGAAATAAAGAACGTATATTTAATTAATTCTGTTATACATTGTATAATTATTCTGAGTATGGGATTAGTTTCGAGTTATAGGATATGGTTTCACTTTTTCACGTATGTAAGAAAAAAATATCATGATTATTATATTATTATATATATATTTTTTTAAACATTGAAAATTTATTTCAATGAAATTTAAAATCGATCTATTTTTTAGACTTATTTATTGCGTTTCAATTATTAAATTGGAATTTATTTTTCGTAGACAACCATCAATTATTCCGATTAGATTGTCCCTGACTAACATGGTCGTACAAAACAGTATTTTTACTTGAGATGAACGCAGCTGCTGTTTAAGTATTTACTCTAATTTAAACATTAATTGAAGCTCCGTTAAAATGTCATCATATTTAATTAACAATTACGTAATGAATTAACAAATTACTACACAACGGATACGAAGATGCCAAATTAACTAAATTTATGGTGCATAAATTAATGGCTAAATGATTTAATTTAAATTAAATGAACATACCTATTATTATATTAGTATGTTATTAAAGCTAATTGCATCCTCAACATTTACAGTTAGTAATAGTAACTTAAAATGTAGGGATTGAATTTCCCATAGGTAGTTGAATACACACTGGTTCAATAGATGTTGTTCATCTATTGGTATATCAATTAATATCATAGGTTAATATTTAAAAGTAAGAACGTATTATTAATACATATATACTGATTTAACTAAATTATTCTTATTCTCAAAAGTCAAAAACATTATTTTTCAACTATTAATATTAGTGATAATAGTCAGACTGGTCCTACATTAGTTAAATTAGTCTACTTAGGTACACGTCGAGCCAAAGCCGTAATGTAGTTTATTGTGTCCGCTAGTTTGTTGTATTGGCAAGGTGGTTTCGCGAGTCGGCATGCCCTCGATATATGTACATATATTTGATGATACATAAGATATAAACTGCACTATTACGAACCAGTTAAAGCCTGCATTCAGTACCGGTACCCTAGTACCTACTGTGATTTCGACGAGTTTCATGTCAAAGCCAAATAGCAAAGCTCCCGCGGAAGATGAGTCAGTACATACAGACACAACTAGTACAACTCCCGCGGAAGATGAGTCAGTACATACAGACACAACTAGTACAACTCCCGCGGAAGATGAGTCAGTACATACAGAAACAACTAGTACAACTCCCGCGGAAGATGAGTCAGTACAGACACAACTAGTACAACTCCCGCGGAAGATGAGTCAAAACATACAGAAACAACTAGTACAACTCCCGCGGAAGATGAGTCAGTACATACAGAAACAACTAGTACAACTCCCGCGGAAGATGAGTCAGTATATACAGACACAACTAGTACAACTCCCTTGGAAGATGAGTCAGTATATACAGACACAACTAGTACAACTCCCGCGGAAGATGAGTCAGTACAGACACAACTAGTACAACTCCCGCGGAAGATGAGTCAAAACATACAGAAACAACTAGTACAACTCCCGCGGAAGATGAGTCAGTATATACAGACACAACTAGTACAACTCCCTTGGAAGATGAGTCAGTACAGACACAACTAGCAAAGCTCCAGCGGAAGAGGAGTCAGTTCAGACACTCTAGTGTCTGTACTGACGAATTCAGAACTCTATTACACCATCCATATCCACTGTGCTTATTAGTTAAAGATAAAGCCTCTACCCCCAATACTTGACCCAATGTTGTAAGTTAAACTCCTCCATAGGAAGATCATCGATTTGGCCAATTTATTTTTTAGACAAATCTTAAATTAGGATTTGAGCCTTTGCTAATTGATTACTCATTAAAACACATTTAATTTAAATAAAATGTGTATTTATTGTATCCTAACTTTGGTACTAAATTTAATTAAATGGAAAATAAATTAAATGAAGAAATGATTATTTATTTGACAAGTAACGTAAACAGTATTTTGAACAAATATATTTTTGTCTTCGGATAAACACCAAACAGTAACCCACGTAATTAAACGGCCACTCGAAATAAATTAATAATCACGCTAAGAAGGGTTACAAAGAATTTCATTGTTTTACTAACCAATAGACAATCAAATCGATAAATTTCAATAGTCAGGAAACATGTTTTTATTTATGTGTCTTAATCACAAACATTCAAAACTCAGAGAAACTTTTAACATCGTCAATTATATTGGTATGAGAGTCAGCGACTAATATCCTCTGTAATATTGGTATTTAAAATAGTAAATTAAATATTAATATTGTCACTACCCTTCTTGAATTAAATTAAGTCTTATACTTTTGTAAAATTAATATTAATGTTCAAAATATCACACACAAATCTAATTCTTGTAAACTTAGATTTTCTCGGGAATATACTTATTATAGTGGCAATCTATATTTCACTTATAAACTCAAATAATAATCAGAACCACACTATATTATTGTTGTTTAACTAATAAATAAAATAGTAACCTAAAATTGATAGGAAACATCAATTTCTTGTAATATTGGCCTTATTTCTTCAATGGCGAGTAAATCTAAGACGATATCCCTCTCTACCTGCTAGCTCTATTAGTGCTCTCTGATTATTGTTGTGAACTTTGTTCACAGATTGAATGTTGTGTAAGTTTTATGCGCAATTTACCGATTCTGCACTATCTTAAGATTGCACTGTGCAGTTTTAGTGAATGGAGGGAAATTACATAATCAGAGTATCTAGTTACCTTGATACACTAGATGGTTAAGTACTAGTTTGGTACCTAGATACACTAGTTTGGTAGTTATAAATTAAATACCTAGAATCCTAGATAAACTAGTTAGTTAGTTACAAGTTAGGTACATGGATACATTAAATGGTTAGTTGCTAATTAGGTACCTAGTTGCACTAGTTAGTTAGTTACAAATTAGGTAACTTGATGTACTAGTTAGGTACCTATATATAGTTACGCAAGTTCTTTTAATTCAAATTAATATATATTTTACTATATTTCATTTTTATTTATTACTATCCGAGTTCCTTAATTTTATCCTTCAAGTAATTTTAATATATTCAAAATTTCCTTGTAATTTAATGTAGTCAATTTTAATATTATTCCCACTATTATGGAACTAAAGTGACTGAAACGGCTGAATTGGGCCCCCTGAAATGATCTAAAATACATACAAAATAGCACTAAAATAACCACAAAATACCATTAAAATACCCACAAAAATACCACGGGTTGGTCATTATGAAAATAATCATGTGAACTCAATTTCATGAAAAATAGATATATTTATTTTAAAAATAAGTTTTATACGCTCGAAAATTCAATTTTTTAAACTCACTTTGATATAAATCTAATTCACTAAACTTAATACTAACATTATAAAAAATATAGGAAATGATTTAAATAGATTGATTAAAATTTCATAAATTGTTTATTAAAAAATAATAGAAAATAATTATGTTTAATATATAATTAATTAAAAGGGTGACTGACCTATTTAGCAATTAATTAAATTTCTAGTATCAATTACAATTACATTTATAGTCAAAATTTGTATTTTCACTTGGTAAAATCCCACAATTAAATAAATATTAATTATTCACCTATAATTATCAATAAATTAGTATGCAATTTTTAATTACCTATCACCGTTATTGAAACATATAATATAGCAATAATAATTCATAAATAACGGTATAATTTAAATAATTTAAAGACAATTAATACACAATGTCATTTTTAAAATGCATATCTAAGTAGGGTAAGTTTCGAGTTATGGGACGGTTCCACATTGTCGATGATATAAAAAAAAGTATAATAATTGTAATTTAACATATTTATTTTCATTGGTATACATGATACTTACAGATATAATGGATACCTAATTTGATACGTATCATGGATACCAATCAAAATCACTCGGAAGTTACCCTATATACGTATCACGGATATATGCTCCAAATTCCCTTTACTTACAATGCTAATAATTAGTACCATTTCTTCCCACGTAGAATGGATACGCTAGCGCAACCTTGCGATGAATCATTACGTACGGGTGCGTCACATAACGACGTGTTAGGGCAAAGCGTCAATTACCCAATGATAACTAAATACACTGTGAAATTACCCATTAAATAACGAGTTAAAAAAACTTGTAAGATGAAAAAATATTTTTATAATGTTCATATTTTCATGTTCATATTTTCATGCTCATATATTCATGTTCATATTTTTGTGTATTAAATGATAACAGATTGCAATCATCATTACAGTTAATTATCAAAAATTCCAAAAATTCCCCGGGTATATAAAAGCAATTCTAATCACTTTAGATAATTATTTAATGTTCCCCGGTGTATAAAATCCATGTTAGAATCATTATCATACTGGGAATACATATGTTACAATGTACAGGAATGCTCGGTGCGATTCCTGACATTTCTGACAGCTTTACCTGCTAAAATGCAATTGTCTACGCAATGCAATGATGTCATCTTATATACGATTTAATAGCAATGCATCTAACATGAAAATAATATCCGCTATGCAGTTCAAAAAGATGCAGTTAGTTCAGGTATATCATCATTAAAATTTCGATATATTTTGTTGTTTATTTTTAAATTTCACTTCTAAAATTTTTTTTTAAATTTTTTGAATATTATTTAAAAAAAATACTTTTAATTTTAAAATTTCACAATAAATTCTATTTAAAAAATTACAATTACTATTTATCAACAATAAAATTACTAATAAATATTTTTTATAATAATTATCACCTTACTATTTAACTGTGGTACCAATTAAAACTTTAAAATTCAATAATATACATTAATAGCTTTATAACTTATTCATGAGATGAGTGGATTAATTATTTAATTGATAATAAAATAGTTAATAACATTTACAGTAATGTGTACAAGTTACCATTATAATAACAAAGTTCCCATGCGTTATATATAGGAAGTATATTAATGTGCTGTTTGTGTAGTAACACTGTAATTTAACCTATTTAAATGTAAATAAATTAGAGGTAACAGTAGTTAGTAAGATTTTAGTGCATCTATTGATTAAATCAATAGAATAAAAATTAGATTAAACATTGATACTGACATATAGGGTAAGTTACGAATTATCGGCCAGTACTACATCTTCGGTCATATAAGAAAAAATAATATAAAAATTAGTATTATTACACAGTGCTATCTAATAATAATAATTTTTTATTTTTTTTCTGATATGACCGAAGATGTAGTACTGACCGATAATTCGTATCGGTCATCTTTGACCGATACGAGGACCCTAGGTCATCTTTGAAAATAATATTTATTTCTTATTAACTCTATATTAATAATTTTTTATTATTATATTTTTGAAGTTAGGTATCATAGATAGGGTAAGCTCTGAGTTATCGGACGATTCCTCTTTTTCGATCAAATTGAAAAAAAAACTTTAAATTAATTAGTTATCATTAATAAAATTATATATATTATTTCCTACCTGATCGAAAATGTGTAACCGGGGTTGTAAACTGGACACCTACCCTACCTAGCTGGAAATTTCCCCCCTATATACTATTCAGGCCATGGTACATACCACCAAGTGCGTTTTCTGTCCCAGGACAGTTTCCTATTAGCATAGTAAGTCACTACTGGTGTTACGCACAGAAAAAAACAGGTATAAGGATAATCAGGACAGTACCATCGGTGAAAAAGGTAAGGACGGGAACTGTTGTAATTTGGGAGAAAGCATGTATACAATGATCTAATTTATTATAGAGTAAATAAATATTGAATGAAATAGAAATGATATTTATTCAACTTGATAGTAATTAAATATAATAAAATGGAAAATAGTAAAATATATATAATATAAAATAACAAGTTAAAAAATTGAACTGTATATTTTTTATTATATGATCGAAGATGTGTAACTGTCCGATATTCCTTAACTTCCCCTACTGTTTTTCTTTATCAGGCTGTACCTGTACAGGCAGTTTATCTCCTTTACTGTACAGTTATTAGGTGAGTAGAAGAGCTGTGCGATCACCTTTGTACAGCTGCTGTGTAATTAGCTAGCACAGGTAGGACAGATTTAAGAGGCTGTACAATGTACAGGATAACCCAAAGGAGGATATATTTTAGGGGGGAGTTACGAATCATCGGTCAGTTTCACATCTTCGGTCATATAAGAAAATATAATATAATAATTATTACTCAATGGTATTTTTTTTTATTTTTTTTATTATTATATTGTTTTTTTCTTATATGTATTACCGAAGATGTGAAACTGACCGATAATTCGTAACTTACCCTCTAAATCAATACCCCTAGAAAAGTTCATCGGGAATCTATTCTCGGCATCGAACTTAAAATTAATTGATAAATAATTTAATAAAATTAGTTAATAAATTAATATATCAATATTATGTCTAAAAGATGGTCTTTTTTCCGGTATCCTGTATACGACGAGATAGCTCCTGATAGTATCATGGATACGGAAAGTAAACCAAGTAAGGGCGCTCATAGAGCACCGATACGCATTGCGCACCCAAATCAACCAATGGGGGGGGGGTCAAAACAAAGGGCCAGTACACCATGCTAACGGTGTTAGCGGTCACGTCACACGGTAACCGCTTCATTTTATGGTTATTAATGGGAAGAAAGTAAAGGAAGTAGATTAATTGGAGTTCTTACCTCAGTACTATTAGCTTGTCATACTACTTACTTAAGTGCAGTACTTTAGTAGGTACTTTCTGTAGTGAAGAACAGCAGTACTTACTGAAGTACAGTACTTACTGAAGTACAGTACTTACTGAAGTACAGTACTTATTAAAGTAAAGTACTTACTGAAGTACAGTACTTATTAAAGTAAAGTACTTATTAAAGTAAAGTACTTACTAAAGTAAAGTACTTACTAAAGTAAAGTACTTACTAATGAACAGTACTTACTCAAGTACATTACTTACTAATGTACAGTACTTACTAAAGTACAGTACTTACTAAAGTACAGAACTTACTCAAGTACAGAACTTACTCAAGTACAGTACTTACTCAAGTACAGTACTGACTCAAGTAGTACAGTACTGACTCAAGTAGTACAGTACTGACTCAAGTAGTACAGTACTGACTCAAGTAGTACAGTACTGACTCAAGTAGTACAGTACTTACTCAAGTAGTACAGTACTTACTAAAGTACAGTACTTACTAAAGTACAGTACTTACTAAAGTACAGTACTTACTAAAGTACAGTACTTACTAAAGTACAGTACTTACTAAAGTACAGTACTTACTAAAGTACAGTACTTACTAAAGTACAGTACTTACTAAAGTACAGTACTTACTAAAGTACAGTACTTACTAAAGTACAGTACTTACTAAAGTACAGTACTTACTAAAGTACAGTACTTACTAAAGTACAGTACTTACTCAAGTACAGTACTTACTCAAGTACAGTACTTACTCAAGTACAGTACTTACTCAAGTACAGTACTTACTCAAGTACAGTACTTACTCAAGTACAGTACTTACTCAAGTACAGTACTTACTCAAGTACAGTACTTACTCAAGTACAGTACTTACTCAAGTACAGTACTTACTCAAGTTCAGTACTTACTCAAGTACAGTACTTACTCAAGTACAGTACTTACTCAAGTACAGTACTTACTCAAGTACAGTACTTACTCAAGTACAGTACTTACTCAAGTACAGTACTTACTCAAGTACAGTACTTACTCAAGTACAGTACTTACTCAAGTACAGTACTTACTCAACTACAACACTCTAAAATTCACTTAGATCAAAATATTGAAGTATAATTTAATTAATATCTATGTAGTAAAATAAAAACGAATTTTATAGAGATTACCATCTCCAACAGCTCTGCTTATATCACATAATTATTTCAATTAAAATTACATAAAAAACAGAACTAGTTTATTTTAAGTTCTATGAGTTAAAACATACAAACCCCCAGGAAAACATTACCCACAGTCAAGGATAGACTCTGAACTCTACCCTCTAAAATGTAACATCAAGGTTTGCCCTATCACTATAGTCGATAGTGCTAACTATCCTATTGGAATATCCTATAGCCAATATAGTTTATTGGGATATCTGTTAGTCAATATACTTATTTAGAATATATTATATATTGTTTATTGGAATATATTTAGCTATAGTAAATATAGTGTATATGAATATATTTAGCTATAGTCAATATAGTTTATAGGAATATATTTAGCTATTGTCAATATACTTTATTGGGACAGCAATAAATCAGTCTCTGTGGAATGTCAGGCATTCAAAATACTGATTGATTAATTGGCTTTATTTATTTATTTATAGCCTTAGCCTTTAAAATTATCTAGAGTTAAGATGATGCCCTACATATAAATACGTATATACAAACAATATATATATACATTATATTGAAATGAAAATATAAATATCAATTAAATGTAAATATAAATAAATTTTAATTCATATATATTAAAAATCATTATAAAAATGTGTTTAAAAAATGCGTGTTAAGATGGGTTTTATAAAATACATTATTGGATTAAAATTATATAGGGTAAAAAGAATTATATTGGATGGGCAAGAGACACATATGTAGCCATTATTGTAAACTATGACGTAATAGTAAATTGTCTATTTAATAATTAAATTTAAATAAAATAAATGAAGTTTAACTTTGATATAACGTATTCGATTTAGCAAACTTAAGTAGGTATTACAATATTAATAATCTAACAAATCTCAGTGTTACAATAATAACACAAACACATCTCCCCATATCCAATCACTGTATCCATCATCGGACACACGATGCATTGTTACCTGACTACCCAAACGTATCATCATCATTTAAGATGTTTTTCTCCGAAGGCCGCCCATAAGCACACATGCTTAACTTCTTTAGGCGGGACGCGCGGGTTTGCAGACGTGATGCCGGAGGCGTTTTATTCGATGCAATAAAACCAGGCAATTATATCTGCTAATTAGCATAAATATAGCCAGAACATTGGCACTTTTCATTACTTCAATTGAATCAGTGAATCTGGTAACTAGGAGAACAATTAATTGTACAAAAAACTGTGTCTCTTTTGCATACTAATTAAAACCAGTATCTGAATTTTAGGATTTGATCTACATAAAATGTAAATAAAATGCTCCCTTTTTTAACTGATATGCCGAAAATTAAATATTTTATTTGATTATATATAACAAAAGAATAAAAAAATATTAAAATTAACAAACTTGGTAAGCGTACCATAATAGATAAAAATCATCTATATTTTATGGTGTTTTTTATAGCTTGTCACTGGTTGTCATGTTAAGATGAAACTAGATGAATATCACAGACAAAAAAACATGAATAATCATCATACACACTATTATTATACGTACCTAATCAGCAAGATGTTTCAACAATTTTATGAGACTGAAATCAAATCTACTTGGCCAATCTTTAGCAGTTTTATTTTCAAGGGGATGTGTAATTTTGAAGGTAATTCAGGTGAATCATGTCCAGATATAGTAAGAGATATATGCTGTCAAAGTAAGAGATATATGCTGTCAAAGTAAGAGATATATGCTGGCAAAGTAAGAGATATATGCTGGCAAAGTAAGAGATATATGCTGTCAAAGTAAGAGATATATGCTGTCAAAGTAAGAGATATATGCTGTCAAAGTAAGAGATATATGCTGTCAAAGTAAGAGATATATGCTGTCAAAGTAAGAGATATATGCTGTCAAAGTAAGAGATATATGCTGTCAAAGTAAGAGATATATGCTGTCAAAGTAAGAGATATATGCTGTCAAAGTAAGAGATATATGCTGTCAAAATAAGAGATATATGCTGTCAAAGTAAGAGATATATGCTGTCAAAGTAAGAGATATATGCTGTCAAAGTAAGAGATATATGCTGTCAAAGTAAGAGATATATGCTGTCAAAGTAAGAGATATATGCTGGCAAAGTAAGAGATATATGCTGGCAAAGTAAGAGATATATGCTGGCAAAGTAAGAGATATATGCTGTCAAAGTAAGAGATATATGCTGGCATAGTAAGAGATATATGCTGGCATAGTAAGAGATATATGCTGTCAAAGTAAGAGATATATGCTGGCATAGTAAGAGATATATGCTGTCAAAGTAAGAGATAAATGCTGGCAAAGTAAGAGATATATGCTGTCAAAATAAGAGATATGTATAAGCTGGCAAAGTAAGAGATATATGCTGTCAAAGTAAGAGATATATGCTGTCAAAGTAAGAGATATATGCTGTCAAAGTAAGAGATATATGCTGTCAAAGTAAGAGATATATGCTGTCAAAGTAAGAGATATATGCTGTCAAAGTAAGAGATATATGCTGTCAAAGTAAGAGATATATGCTGTCAAAGTAAGAGATAAATGCTGTCAAAGTAAGAGATAAATGCTGTCAAAGTAAGAGATATATGCTGTCAAAGTAAGAGATATATGCTGTCAAAGTAAGAGATAAATGCTGTCAAAGTAAGAGATATATGCTGTCAAAGTAAGAGATATATGCTGTCAAAGTAAGAGATATGTATAAGCTGGCAAAGTAAGAGATATATGCTGTCAAAATAAGAGATATGTATAAGCTGGCAAAGTAAGAGATATATGCTGTCAAAGTAAGAGATATATGCTGTCAAAGTAAGAGATATGTATAAGCTGGCAAAGTAAGAGATATATGCTGTCAAAATAAGAGATATGTATATGCTGGCAAAGTAAGAGATATATGCTGTCAAAATAAGATAGATATATGCTGTCAAAATAAGATAGATATATGCTGTCAAAATAAGATAGATATATGCTGTCAAAATAAGAGATATATGCTGGCATAGTAAGAGATATATGCTGTCAAAGTAAGAGATATATGCTGGCAAAGTAAGAGATATATGCTGTCAAAATAAGATAGATATATGCTGTCAAAATAAGAGATATATGCTGGCATAGAAAGAGATATATGCTGTCAAAGTAAGAGATATATGCTGTCAAAGTAAGAGATATATGCTGGCATAGTAAGAGATATATGCTGTCAAAGTAAGAGATATATGCTGTCAAAGTAAGAGATATATGCTGTCAAAGTAAGAGATATATGCTGGCAAAGTAAGAGATATATGCTGTCAAAGTAAGAGATATATGCTGTCAAAGTAAGAGATATATGCTGTCAAAGTAAGAGATATATGCTGTCAAAGTAAGAGATATATGCTGTCAAAGTAAGAGATATATGCTGGCAAAGTAAGAGATATATGCTGTCAAAATAAGATAGATATAAGCTGTCAAAATAAGAGATATATGCTGGCATAGTAAGAGATATATGCTGGCAAAGTAAGAGATATATGCTGTCAAAGTAAGAGATATATGCTGTCAAAGTAAGAGATATATGCTGTCAAAGTAAGAGATATATGCTGTCAAAGTAAGAGATATATGCTGTCAAAGTAAGAGATATATGCTGTCAAAGTAAGAGATATATGCTGTCAAAGTAAGAGATATATGCTGTCAAAGTAAGAGATATATGCTGTCAAAGTAAGAGATATATGCTGTCAAAGTAAGAGATATATGCTGTCAAAGTAAGAGATATATGCTGTCAAAGTAAGAGATATATGCTGTCAAAGTAAGAGATATATGCTGTCAAAGTAAGAGATATATGCTGTCAAAGTAAGAGATATATGCTGTCAAAGTAAGAGATATATGCTGTCAAAGTAAGAGATATATGCTGTCAAAGTAAGAGATATATGCTGGCATAGTAAGAGATATATGCTGTCAAAGTAAGAGATATATGCTGTCAAAGTAAGAGATATATGCTGTCAAAGTAAGAGATATATGCTGGCATAGTAAGATATATATGCTGTCAAAGTAAGAGATATATGCTGTCAAAGTAAGAGATATATGCTGGCAAAGTAAGAGATATATGCTGGCAAAGTAAGAGATATATGCTGTCAAAGTAAGAGATATATGCTGTCAAAGTAAGAGATATATGCTGTCAAAGTAAGAGATATATGCTGTCAAAATAAGAGATATATGCTGGCAAAGTAAGAGATATATGCTGTCAAAGTAAGAGATATATATGAGATTGGAATATGGTCGTGATGATAGGGAACCATTTCAATATTTGGAATATGGGAGAACATTATGAAGTGAAGTGGAAAATGTTTTCTTGAATATTTGGTAGAAAAATTATTATGACAGAATATTTGAAGTATATTAATTAATTGGTGAGTATGAATACTTAGAAATTTGCATAAATAGGAATAAAAATAGGATTTAAAAAATTATTTTTCAATATTTATTGATATTTTTTTTTATTGATTAATATTAATAAATTATTATAATACATCAAATAAAATACTTCAATTTGCCACAAAAAAAAAACATCTTCAACACCTCTAATGTAGCATAATACAGTGTACAATAAGTCACACGCTCTACTAACCTAGTTGATATGAAGGATACAAACAATGGTGTTGATTCAATTGAAGAGATAAGAATAGATAAGCGTTATCAGTAACACTTTACGTGACTGGAGTGCAATAGATCTAACGCGTTAAGGTGGAGTAGGTGTACAGTCAGAGAAAAGTGTATTGTAATTATTTTTCGACAGTTTACTAATATCACTTTTCCATGAAACTTTACTAATTGTAATGCTTGTAGATATTTTAAAATTGGTCTAGGTACACGATAAATTTTTTTTTTGAAAATAATAGGAAATTATAAAACTGTGATTTGAGAAATCACAGACATTCAGTAGTAAATGTACAATTGTACTAAAAAGTATGAAATATTATCATTTGTTGGTTGGTATTTGAGATAAAATAGACACCTTTAATAAAATCAGTTTATCGTTAATTTCTCATACTCGAAACCTCAAAATGCAGTTTTCAAAAGAACAACGAGTTCTTGTGATGATAAATTTTTTCAAACACTGGAAGCTATAAACTAGTTCAACATCATTTTGATCAATGCTTTCCGGAAAGATTTTCCCCAACTAATAAGACCACAAAAACAAATGTTAATGAGTTCAAAAGTGGAGGAACAACTCTAAATGTGAACAAGATACGAATAGCTCGGAGGAGAACAGAGCGAATGAAAATATTAATCTTGTTCATGAACTGCTTATATTGAGAATCCATTAATATCAATCAGATGAAGTGGAATAGACATCACTAAGAGCACATTTCACCGAGTTGTTAAGCACGATCTGAGATATCATCTTTTTAAGATGCATGTATGATCGGTGAGAACTCTTAGAACTGATTTGCATCACCGTCTAACTTTTTCAAAATGGTTTCTGCAAAGAGATGTACGTTTTGTAGAAGATATCGTGATTGGTGATGAAGCTGTATTTAATATGAATGGGAAACCAGTAACCATATATTAAATGAAAAAAATAGTAGGATTAAATTTTTAGTACTACCAAATTGGAAAAAGGTTGTTTCTGTATTTTCCGTCTTCCCGCAAGCCCTTTTAATTTCCCTTTTTTTAATACGCTGCAACTAGGATGTATAAACTCAGTCGTAACTTTATTAAATTTTCAACATAGATGCCAAAGAAAAACACATTAACTTTTATTAGAAAACCTATAGCTTTAATAATTTGTAAAATAAATTAATTTAAGCCTCCCTGTACATAGTAGGAAATAATTTATAATTTCAGTATCCCTTTATTGCATAAAATTTAGATGATAAATATTTAGTTGGTATCCATTATACCTGCATGCATATTTAAACTTCAATTAATATAAATTATTTTTACAATTTTTAATTAACTTTTGGTGGACTGGATTTTTTTCAATCATTTTTCAATCCAATCTTTTTAAATATATTTTATTGGTAAGAAAATTGATCCTCTGTGTCCTCTAAACATGTGCTAAGTGTTCCTTAGTGCTCTTAAAACATGTGTTGAGTGTTCCTCAGTGTCCTCTAAACATGTGCTAAATGTTCCTTGGTCTCCTATGAACATGTGTTGAGCTTTCCTCGGTTGTCCTTTAAACATGTGTAGAGTTTTCCCCTGTGTCCTCTAAACATGTGCTAAGTGTCCTTTGGTTTTCTCTAAGCAAGTGTCAAGTATTCTCATGCCGAACATATTCTACAGTTAGAATATTTAATGAAGAGAGAAAGAGTATAACGACTACTAATTCCTTATAGCTAAGGTTGAAAGATGATGATCTTGATTAGCTGTTTAAACGGAGTCTCGGAAAAACACCATGCGAAGAAATAGAGTAACTTCAGATTTATCGAACAGTTTCACATCTACGATCATGTGAGATTATCAGTAAAAAAGGCAAATTGTAATCAATGTTCATACCATTAGTTTTAATTGGGATAACATTTTCTCTGTTCAATAACATATGATTTGATCCAATGGAAGGACCACAAAAATTTATAAAGTTATAAAGTCAAATTTTGTAGGAAAAGTAACGTACCGATAAATTACAAGAACACCTGTAAATAATTAGTACTGAACACTCTAAGCCTTTGATGGGTAACTGTAGAAGAAATATATTATATACTTAGATAAATTTGTTCTTATTCTTCTACTCAGAATTTGAGAATAATGAAGTGAAGCAAAATTAGAAAAAAATAATTATAACTGAATATTATTTTCTTATAACAACGAAAATATGAAACCGTTCATAACTCGGAAATTACCCAATAGGAAAAACAAAATAAAAATTGAAAATAAATAAATAACCAATAATAACTAATCCATATAATTAGTACTATAAAATAAAGAATTAAAATTCAACTTATGAGAACAGTTTTAGCTAATCACTATTTAACGATGTTTCTAATGACAATTCCTTACAACTTTATTATTGAAACAGACAAAGCGGTTGAAAGAACTATAGTATTAGCACCATGTGTAGACTACCTACATTATTAGTGAGCCAAACAAGGAGATAAAGATATATGATGTAGATAGAACATGTGAGTGTATGGTAACATGCATGTGATTGTATGGTAACATGCATGTGATTGCATGGTAACATGCATGTAAATGCATACTTTTTCCCCTGAAATATTAAAAGTAAAATACAGAGATTAAAGAAAAACACTGAAAAGCATTGATAACAGATAAAATGTCTCTTCATTACCATATTTTACTAAATATAATAAGGAATTTTAAGGTCAACAATGTATGCAAGTTGAAATTAGATATCAACATTAAAAATAATGTAGCATCTTTCCTCCGTATCCATGCTATTTGGTTTCCTCTTTTATTGCGTATCTAGGATACATGTTGAAGAAACAGAAGAATATTTAATAAAAAGAAACATGCTAAACTGAATCGGTATAATATGTATCGGTATAATATACTATAGCTCTCCTAATAATTAATTAATAAAATAATAATTTCTTGATATTTGGTAGGAACATAATTTTTAATATAATACTTTATATTCTTAAAGATACAAGATTGTTTATTAAATTTATATTATCAGTCAATCATAAAGTAGTGCTTGTGTAGCCTGGATCGCACATTAATAATAATTTTAGAAGGTTAGGTTAGCGGTCCGGTTGAGGGTCTGGGGTTAATTTTTTAACTGTTTCAATGTCAAAACAGTAAAGTTACTGTTCAATCAAGCAACCTATTAAAAATTAGTAAAACAGTAAAGTTATTGTTCAATCAAGCAACCTATTAAAAATTAGTAAAACAGTAAAGTTATTGTTCAATCAAGCAACCTATTAAAAATTAGTACAACAGTAAAGTTATTGTTCAATCAAGCAACCAATTAAAAATTAGTACAACAGTAAAGTTACTGTTCAATCAAGCAACCTATTAAAAATTAGTACAACAGTAAAGTTACTGTTCAATCAAGCAACCTATTAAAAATTAGTAAAACAGTAAAGTAATTGTTCAATCAAGCAACCTATTAAAAATTAGTACAACAGTAAAGTTATTGTTCAATCAAGCAACCAATTAAAAATTAGTACAACAGTAAAGTTATTGTTCAATCAAGCAACCAATTAAAAATTAGTACAACAGTAAAGTTACTGTTCAATCAAGCAACCTATTAAAAATTAGTACAACAGTAAAGTTATTGTTCAATCAAGCAACCAATTAAAAATTAGTACAACAGTAAAGTTATTGTTCAATCAAGCAACCAATTAAAAATTAGTAAAACAGTAAAGTAATTGTTCAATCAAGCAACCTATTAAAAATTAGTACAACAGTAAAGTTATTGTTCAATCAAGCAACCAATTAAAAATTAGTACAACAGTAAAGTTACTGTTCAATCAAGCAACCTATTAAAAATTAGTACAACAGTAAAGTTATTGTTCAATCAAGCAACCAATTAAAAATTAGTACAACAGTAAAGTTATTGTTCAATCAAGCAACCAATTAAAAATTAGTAAAACAGTAAAGTAATTGTTCAATCAAGCAACCTATTAAAAATTAGTACAACAGTAAAGTTATTGTTCAATCAAGCAACCAATTAAAAATTAGTACAACAGTAAAGTTACTGTTCAATCAAGCAACCTATTAAAAATTAGTACAACAGTAAAGTTATTGTTCAATCAAGCAACCTATTAAAAATTAGTACAACAGTAAAGTTATTGTTCAATCAAGCAACCAATTAAAAATTAGTACAACAGTAAAGTTACTGTTCAATCAAGCAACCAATTAAAAATTAGTACAACAGTAAAGTTACTGTTCAATCAAGCAACCAATTAAAAATTAGTACAACAGTAAAGTTATTGTTCAATCAAGCAACCTATTAAAAATTAGTACAACAGTAAAGTTATTGTTCAATCAAGCAACCAATTAAAAATTAGTACAACAGTAAAGTTATTGTTCAATCAAGCAACCAATTAAAAATTAGTAAAACAGTAAAGTTATTGTTCAATAAAGCAACCAATTAAAAATTAGTAAAACCGTAAAGTCTACATTTTGTCACTATCGAAACCACCCCAAACCACCAAACTCCCAACCGGACCGCTAACCTACCCTTACAAAATTAAATATTAATCAGCGACCCAGGCTACACTACCACCTAGGAAGTTGATAATAATGCAATTGTGGTATAATATTTTCTAAAATCTCATGACAAAAGAACCTAATAGTAACTAACAGTTTTTATTTGGGTAGGATAAGAAGGTGTCCTTTATTTATGTCATTTAGGGACAACTTTCAATGGGGGACATTAAGTGATTTGAATGAACACAATGGAAGGTTGATGGGCAACAATAGGGAGGAGATAGGAAGAAAAGTACAGTAAGGAGGAGAGGGTGGATAAAGGAGTAAGGAGGAGAGGGAGGATAAAGAAGTAAGGAGGAGAGGGAGGATAAAGAAGTAAGGAGGAGAGGGAGGATAAAGAAGTAAGGAGGAGAGGGTGGATAAAGGAGTAAGGAGGAGAGGGAGGATAAAGAAGTAAGGAGGAGAGGGAGGATAAAGAAGTAAGGAGGAGAGGGAGGATAAAGAAGTAAGGAGGAGAGGGAGGATAAAGAAGTAAGGAAGAGAGGGAGGATAAAGAAGTAAGGAGGAGAGGGAGGAGAAAGGAGTAAGGAGGAGAGGGAGGATAAAGAAGTAAGGAGGAGAGGGAGGATAAAGAAGTAAGGAAGAGAGGGAGGATAAAGAAGTAAGGAGGAGAGGGAGGATAAAGAAGTAAGGAGGAGAGGGAGGATAAAGAAGTAAGGAGGAGAGGGAGGATAAAGAAGTAAGGAGGAGAGGGAGGATAAAGAAGTAAGGAGGAGAGGGTGGATAAAGGAGTAAGGAGGAGAGGGAGGATAAAGAAGTAAGGAAGAGAGGGAGGATAAAGAAGTAAGGAGGAGAGGGAGGATAAAGAAGTAAGGAAGAGAGGGAGGATAAAGAAGTAAGGAGGAGAGGGAGGATAAAGAAGTAAGGAGGAGAGGGAGGATAAAGAAGTAAGGAAGAGAGGGAGGATAAAGAAGTAAGGAGGAGAGGGAGGATAAAGAAGTAAGGAGGAGAGGGAGGATAAAGAAGTAAGGAAGAGAGGGAGGATAAAGAAGTAAGGAGGAGAGGGAGGATAAAGAAGTAAGGAGGAGAGGGAGGATAAAGAAGTAAGGAGGAGAGGGAGGATAAAGAAGTAAGGAGGAGAGGGAGGATAAAGAAGTAAGGAGGAGAGGGTGGATAAAGGAGTAAGGAGGAGAGGGAGGATAAAGAAGTAAGGAAGAGAGGGAGGATAAAGAAGTAAGGAGGAGAGGGAGGATAAAGAAGTAAGGAGGAGAGGGAGGATAAAGAAGTAAGGAAGAGAGGGAGGATAAAGAAGTAAGGAGGAGAGGGAGGAGAAAGGAGTAAGGAGGAGAGGGAGAATAAAGGAGAGAAATGAGGAGGAAGAAAGAAACTAGAAAGATTTGAATAACTTAGAAAAAGCTATGGTGGGTTTTTGGGTGATTATGATGGGCTTAATCTTATATGGCCCCACCATAACTTTATATACGAGTATGACTGAATTTTCGTGTTATAAAAAAAAACGGAAATTTTTTAACATTATATCAATTAATTTGTTAAAAAAATTTGAATTAAAAAATCAAAATCTCAAATTGCGCAAGTTTATGGTTATTAGACAGTTGTACATATTTAATCATACAAGAAAAAATCGATAAAAAAATACTATTTACCTTTTTCCTAATATAATTGAAAGCGCGAAACGGTCCGATAGCTACAGGAACTTCCCCCACTTTCTCACATTTGGCATTTACATGACTTACGACACACCGTCTGCAGACAATAATGGATGAGGACCATAATGCAGTTCGGTACGGTCTACGGTACCGTGCTTATACCGGTCAGCCTCCGGGGGTACGACAAATCACTTATTCTTTCATTTGCAGGTAAGTGAAAGAGAAGAAGGTATAACGGAAGGTAAAGTATTAATTAGTGGCGAAAAATTGGGTTTGGGAAAATTTCAAACCAGATCTAGAATTAGACGGTATGTGTTATTATCTTTTGAAAGTTATAAACGGTTCTGATTTCTTTTTTACGTATCTTCAAACAGATAAAATATATAATACAGTCTCTACTAATTCCGTATCCGTGATATGGATTTGGCGGTATCACAGATACAAATACTAGATAGTAAATCAATACAAAGAGTTTATATGTTAATAAATCATAGGCTTGGCAATTACGGACGAGAGCCTATGCAGCTATGCAGTCTCTGAGCCCCAAACTGGTTATGGACCCCCCTACCCCCATACGGACCCCTAAGGGGCATGACGAGGTATTGTGGTTCTTATGCTTAAAGCGGGGGACTATAGTCAGAAGATGATACTATTGTGTATGAGGAATTGTTATGGTGGGGCCATAGAAGATTGAGAAGGGAGAATTATGGTGGGGTCATAGAAGATTGAGAGGGGAGAGTTATGGTGGGGCCATAGAAGATTGAGCGCAGGGGGCATAGAATATTAAGAAAGTACCAAACATAATCTTCTATGGCCCCAACACAACATAGCCAGTAGATAACTTAACTAGGGATACAACAACAACATACCACGTGATGATTAAACAACCACACGATCCACGTTTTAAATCATGTAGGAAAAATTGGTATACCAATTGAAATAAAAAATTAAATAAATTATTAATATTTTTTTACTTTTTCATATACTAGAAAATGCAGAACTGTCCCATAAGTTGGAACTTACCCCATGTGTGGGGTTATTTATTTATGTCTGTTTATTAGTTGATTCATCACTCGCCATATATGGTTACGGAAAAATAAAATGAGCTGTCAGGACTTCCTACTTTAAATGTAATTAATGGACTAATAAATTTATTATTTTAGAGTGCATTGTAAAATTTTATATTGATGGTAATAGTTATCCTATATACTGATGTTAAAAAATAATATTATGCGTATTTAAGAAAATAGAAAAATGAATAAAGTGCAAATAATTAATTTTTGGTCCGAATATTACAATCCTATTCACCGGATAGTACCATTCATTTCACCGGATAATACAATAAATCTTTTCACCAGATAGTGCAATTCTTTCTCCCCGGATAGTACCATTCTTTTCACCGGATAGTACACACCGGATAGTCCACTCTTTCACCGGATAGTCCGTTGGCCTGCATTGATAGTTCAAACTAGTTTTTCTCATCCAATCTATGCGGTATGGTAATCCACTACAAAAAAATGAATTAAAGACACTGGATTTTAAGGCTTGAATTTAATCACCAAAGAAAAATACCGACATGAAGACTGACGTCACAAATGCAGACATATTTTAACATGTCATTAACATGTCTATTCGTACAGAGGAACTGTTGTAATCTGTAGAGGCTGAGTGGAATGATATATTGTTTGTATGTGTTACATTAGATAGTGTGTACAAGATGTTAGATGAGAATTTATTGGATCAAAATAAACAAAACTATTATAATTAATAGTAAATATGTTAAAATGAATTAGGAAAAAGAATGAATACGATCGATATGTTCTGAAAGATTTTGTATAAAATAAAAAAAAAAGATGCAAATTAAAAAAAATCATGTGATAAAATATATATTACTCTATATTGTAAGCCTATTTTATTACAATATATATTAAACATACAAATTCTAGGCCTATAACTCTACATGTCCAAGAAGTGACAGGTTATACAGCCTACTAATGAGGTAATTGATAGGTAGACTATCCTCTATAGTGAGAGAAGTGTTTGGACAGTACTATTAGTTAGTGTCAAATGGGACGCTTTAGGGATAGGTTAGTAAATAATAAATGATATAGTTAAAAAGGGTAAGTTACGAGTTCTTGGACAGTTCCACTTCTTCGGTCATATATGAAGCTGTATATAATTAAAATAACGATTTAAACTATAATTATTACAGTATAATTATATGATCGAAAATGTGGAACTGTTCGATAACTTGGGATTTACCCAACATGCCATAAATTTTCCAGTAAATAACACTATAATATAATTATATATATTTTAATATAAAGTGATAAAACATTATCATAAGATTTACATACATTAATTTATTGAGCAAATATTAAACACTTCATACAATAATAAATATTTACGTAAATATTAACTTATTTAACAGAGATGTAGCTACAAATAAATAAATGCAATGCAATAAAATATAACAAAGCGTACAATGGAATATATTCGAGTTAAGAGTATTAATAATTTATTTAAAATAAAGCTATAGGATAAAATGAAAGTGCATCGTACCTGCCTCTAGTAATATTTATTCACATTACCACCTGTTAAATATTGTGTAGGTGTAAAAAGAATATATTTGACTCATAAATGATTTTGAAAGATATACAAAATAATAACAGTTTATCAAAAATATATATTTACAAAAAAACATACATCAAAATTAATGCATTTTCATTAATTAATTAATTTCCAAATCATAAATCGTGTTCTTTTAGAATTACAATTTCTTCATTTTGTATTCAAACATATATGTTATAGCGAATAAATATTTAAGTCTAAACAATTTCAGTTTAATTTAGTATAGAGAAGTGAGTGAACCTTGTGGTATGAATTTATACCATGCACGCAGTGGAGGTGTTAGGGCATTTTCTGAGTTACAACACGGTTCCTAATTTTCGATCAAATATACTGTTAAAATTTATTCATTCATTCTCCAAATTTTCATTCACTTCATTTTTACCAAAATCTAAGAAAAGTAATACAACAATTAAAATAACGAGTTAAATAATAATTATATACTTTTTCTTATATGATCGAAAACGTGGAACTGTCCAATAATTCGTAACTTACCCTACCACCTTCACCAAGTCTCTTTCCGATGTCTACATACAATAATAAGGATATTTGTAGTCAGTTTTTTCGTCTCAGAAGATATAGTTGTATTTGTCATGGTCATTTTTTGCCCATATTATTTATTAGATCGAATAAAAGGACAAATAGAATGAGTGAAGATGTCATAATTAAGTAATAGATATATAGAAATAACTTAATAAGGTATATGATTTTAAATGTACTGTATACATGCTCTTAAAGAGCTCTTAGGGAATTTTCTATTACTTTTAATAACTTGAAACAAAAAACACTGAATTGTTATTTTGGAAAAAAAAATTTATTTTTAAAATTCAAAAGCTCAAATTTGAAAAAAAATAGCATTTTTTTTAGACTTTTATATTTATTCTATACAAAACCATAATTTTTTAAATCAAATAATCGATTAATCGATAGCTATAATATAGATACAATAAGGCGTATCTCTTCTAGCCAGTAGTTAATTCAAAACACAAATGCAATAACTAAATAGCATGTTATTTAAGAAAAGTATTCATATCAATAGGGATTAAAATTAAACAACTGCGGATAAACTGGAGTAACTTAAAAGATAAACAAGATTAACACTTAAGTACGGCTTAATAAATTAGCTTAATAGGCTTAATCCTTTAGTGGAATGAGAGGGATTAAATTCTTAACAATTCTATTTAATCATTAAGTTAAAATGATTTTAATTGAATTGAATTAAAGTGCTTGAATTTGAATCAAATTTAGATATCATAAAATAGTTTTAAAAGTTATTGTTTTTTTTTTTAATTATCAGACGTATCAAGGATACTCGCCTAGAACAGTATTCGATTACTACTCTATTAACATGTTCTAGTATCCAGGATACTAGTTTTTTTCCCACAAAATAGTGTTTATAGTTATACGTCGCTGTTGAATTCGTTTATAGGTCCTATAATGAGTTCCTATAAATGTAAATTAGGCAGAACACGCACGGACAAGGGTAAATATAGACCATTTGAATGAAAGAAGAAGGGTAAAAAAAGTGAACTTGATTGGCTTGCTCTTAAAGAAGGATTCATTGACCATTGTGTGCATATTTTGTGCTCATGGAGGCGCACACTTGACACATTCGTACTACCTTTTGAATAAGAAATTATTATAGGAAGTAAAGCTTTACGAAATTTACTTTGATTTTTTATATTGAGAATGACTAACACAATATTTCTACTTAAATTCATATATAAATGTGAAAGTGAAATTGAAAATGAATGTCATTTCTAAATTTAAATATTCTCATCAGTTTACATTATAGTTTTAAAAATGACAGTTCAGACTATAATAAATTGATCAGAACAAGTGACACTAATTTTATATCCTTTGTATTACAAAAATAAAAAAGCAGTAAAACTCACCTGCTGACCGTGTATAAAAGTATTCACATGTTTTATGCAGTAAAATATGTAAACGATGCAAAAGAATGAAAGTGAAAGTGAAGATGTACCTATCAATAGGCTTTATCAGTACTATAATAGGATTTTATTAGTATATTTATAAGTAACTATGAAGGTTAGTTTAACTTTTTGTGAACTGACACTGATGTTTATACCAGTACCTGTTGTTAATCCATCGATAATTCATTTATGGATTTAAATGTAAGTACCTATTATCAATACAAATATACATATTTAAATAAATTATCTTATAATCGAAGGTCGAAACTATGATTTTTTAAACTATTAATATTATAGTGTGACATATTAATTTTAATATAATATATTATTGTTTTTGATAGAACCTCTTTCCAGTAGTTTAATATTTATATTTCACAAATGAATATCCCTGGCAAGAATGAATTATTCCTGGGATAATAAGGGACTATTCCAGGGAAGGAAGAATTACTACTGGGATATTCCCCTTAATATCCCAGGGATAAATCCTTGTTGCCAGTGAACTAACTACAATGTTAAAAAAATCCACCTTTTCAATCTTCATATTTAAACACCAAACAAATCAATTAAAAGTTCTTAGGATAATATTAAATAGAATTTGATTTTCTGTGATCATCGTTAAGCCACAAAATAAATAAATTAATTATTAATTAAGTTCCGATTTATCGGATGATTCCATATTTTATATCAAATAGAAAAATAAATGTAATTAGACATTTAATTGTTATCCACTTTGATGGGTAACTGTAGTAAAAGTATAATTTTAAAATATTAAAACCAGAACGCAATGTGTAATATTTTTGTTGCAGTTACCCATGCAATGTTTATTAACATGTGCTCAGTCTTCTGTAGGTAGTAGACAATTGAAATAGAATGAACTATGTAAAACTTAATTGTTTCAAATCGAATGTTTATAATTAATTTTGTGGGTCTTCATAGACCTTAGCATAGTTTCGAGGCAGCTTTCGTTATGCATGTCCCAGTACACCGTGATAAATAGGATGATGAACATTTTAATTCGTGTTATTCTTTAATTTTTTTTACAGAAGATTATAAAGTGACCAGTGAATAACGAAACAAACTATTAAAATATATATCATGACAATTAAAATAAAGTAACAAGTTATGACATACAAAATATTTTGTATTAAATTAAAAAATTTCACCGTTATTTGAATATTTCATCCTATTTTCTTATTTATATCATTTTCTCTCATTCTGATTTAGCATTAAAATGTTATTTAAATTAAAATAACAATCCAAAGTGATGTATATATAAAGATTAAAATATTTTATTAGAATAATTGAGTATCGTTCAAATTAGTCCCCAAGACCATAATACAAATAATTAACTGTAAAATAACGTATAGGGTAGTCCTAATAATTAAATAAAAGATAGACTATCTAGCCCACATTTTAACCCTATCTATTCAACACTAAATATCAACCTGAGATAAAGAGAACTATGCTAACTGTAATAGAAAGGATAATTAATAGTAACTAATAAAAATAGTGGATAACGATATTATAAAGTAATTGGTAAAATTATATTTATTATCATAATTTTTTTTAATTATATCTTTTAAAACGTGAAACAGACTGATATGAATTCCTATTTATGTATTCTCGAAATCTGACAATCATTCAAAAAATATAAGTTCATAGTTTACAAAGTATTCATTTAAATCTCTAAATTATTATTGTACAATCATTTTTACTTACCTATAGTAAAATTATATGGAAAAAACATCAAAATTAATTATATTTAAAAATTAAAAATTGAGTAAACAAAATTTAAGTTTGAAAAATATTGAAAAAGTAAAAATACAATATTAAATAATAAGAATTAAATTTAAAAATATTTAAGAAATTCTTAATAAATACAATATAAACCTATTCTATTACGGTAAATTGCTCCCTTTAGGCTAGTGAAAACGTTTTACTTTCTTTCTTTTGCGAGCAAAGTCACGTAAGAGAAGTTACAAGCAAAATAATATAAATAATAAACAGGTATGATGTATTTTTAACTATGATACATGTAAAAGATTTGTGTATGATATAATTGAAATATTATTCCAGGTTAATTGTTGAAGAGGTCGATGCTATAAATTAAAATTAATTAATTTTTAATGCACAAATCTATATAAGAGAAATGTGTCTGTCTGTCCGAAGTGTTTGATAATTATAAAAAAACCTGATAATTTTAACCATTACTACTGATTCAAAATAATATTAATAATTTAAAAATCATCTTAATTTTGACTTTTGACAGATATTTTATTTATTTAAATCAGTATATTTGCATTGATAATACGTAAGTCAAAGAAAAATGCATCCGTAATTATTAGTCCGGTTAGATGTCAAATTTAAGAAATGTGAAAATGTTAGGAAATTACAAAACTGTTTTTTGAGAAATTAGCATCTTTTGTTTGGTAGTACTAGCATTTGAATATAAACCTATTATATAATTTGAACTATCAATGGATGAACACCAGGTAATGTAATTTAAATGGTACGGTATAATTCTCTTTATTTATCCCATTAAAAGCCAATTAAATCTAACAATAAGTATTGTATGCGAAAACAAATTAGATTTAATTGGAGAAATGATGGATTTTTGTTTGACTCGGGGAAAATGTAATGAATATTCCATTAGTTTTCTCAACCGTTTCAATTATAACATTTTTTCGAATTAAAAAAAATCGGTTCATGAACCCAAAAAAATAAAAAATTATGTATTTTTATGAACAAATTTATAATAAATTTATTTATTTATTTTTATAAACAGATTCATAATTAATTTATCTATTTTCATAAACGCATTCATAATTTATTTCTTAATTTTAATAAACACATTCATAATTTATTTATCTATTTTTTATAAGCACATTCATAATTAATTAATTTCGATATTTTCAATGGAACTCAACCAACTACGACAACAATAAACAATTGCAGTTTCTTTCTAATTAATAATGAAATCATAACAACCCTGTTCACAGTTCTGTTGGTGATGGTACTCCATTTCCCACAACATTTGCTAGTGACGGTACAGGCGGGACTAAGAAATTCGATCGAAATACAGACACATTTGCTCGTCACGATAAATTAGAATAAAACAACTAACGGTCCGTCTTTTTATCACAAATAAAAAAAAAGAAGAAGCGGCGTAAACGTTAGGTGACGATTGGCTGCGTTTAGCCCTTAAACTTGCGGTTGTTGGTTGTAACCAATAGATTGGGGTTAGGAAATGGTGGTAAATACTATTAATTAATTTACAAGTGGTGTTAATTAGATATAAATGGTTCAAGTTGTTAAAAAAATGGTATTAATACATCTGTAATACCAACGATATCAAATACGATCGACAATGTGGAACAGTCCGATAACTCGGGACTTACCCTACAGTTTTTTATTTCACAGTTTTGGAAAGAATTTAGTGTTCCATTTATGGTACAAAATGTATTATCTTATAACTTTACCCTTATAAAGGCCTATAACTGGGTGACTCTCTTACCCTATAAAGGCCTATAACAGGGTGACTCTCTTACCCTATAAAGGCCTATAACAGGGTGACTCTCTTACCCTATAAAGGCCTATAACTGGGTGACTCTCTTACCCTATAAAGGCCTATAACAGGGTGACTCTCTTACCCTATAAAGGCCTATAACAGGGTGACTCTCTTACCCTATAAAGGCCTATAACAGGGTGACTCTCTTACCCTATAAAGGCCTATAACTGGGTGACTCTCTTACCCTATAAAGGCCTATAACTGGGTGACTCTCTTACCCTATAAATATTTCTTTTGACTGATCACAATAGCGTATCGTGATCGTCAGCTAACGGACATGTCGCACAGTCTTTTGTGTCCGTGTGAACAGGAGCAGAAGAAGTTACTGGGAGGTGTTTGCAGTGGGTCAGTGAGATGCTCTCACAATTGCGATGATGGATGAGGTAAAAATTATAGTGATTATTAAATTAAAGGCTATGAAGTATAGATATTGAATATAGCATCCAAGCTAATTTTTTTCAAGTTGTTGAATTTTTGTGCTATTTATATAATTAGTATATAGAATATAGTAAAGTATAGGAAAATTACTATATTCCATATTTTATACGAGATTTTTACAAATAAATGTAAAAATTGAACAAATAAATTATTTTAGTCAAATTAAAAAGTTAGTTCACTATATAAGTAAATATTAATTATATTTACTTGGTACCAATTAAAATAAAAGTTGAATAGTTATTATAAACATTTTCTCATAGGATCGAAAATATGTAACTGTCCAATAACTCAGAGTTCCCCTATTTGATAGAGAGGGTTAATTGTTTCACCCCAGGCTTTTTATTATTAACTAACCACACAGGATATGAGGTCCATAAAACAAAACTAAAATGAAGATGCACTATTTGAAGACCATCGTCTCTTATCCCTTTAAAATAATTATCTAACTACTAGCAAAGATAATTGAATAAAAAATATTGATATTATGTTTAATATCAATAATATATATTAAATAATAATATCAATTGTTTTCTTGATAAATATTTACATTATGATTAAATTTGATAATTGACGTTTTGATAAAAAAAATATTTTATTTCATTTTATAAAGCTACGTAAAAGAAAAATTATTAATTATTTAAATAGTTTTTTTTTTAACAAGTTAAAATTATGAAAAAACAATAACTAAATATAAAAAAATAGTTAAACAATATGTCGACTACAAAATCGGTAATCCAATAAATTTTATTTTAATAAATTATTAATTTTTTCGATACCTTTCAAGTGATAAAAATGAAATAGTAAATAATGTCGAAGATGACATTACCTATCGGTTATAGAGAGATGGTAGCAGAGGTTACAGTAGTGCGGTTATAATGTGGTTATTAACCATACCTACAGTACCGTTAGTGGTAATTACCATCACCCAGTAATAACAATACTAAAGAAACAGAGTGTGGGAATGGAAGGGAGAAGAGAATAACAACGAGTCTGAAGGGATAGAACTATAAATGATGACTTTTTTTTATTATTATTCGTCTTTGAAATAATATTTGTTATTAGAAGGATAGTTCTATCTATTTTCATTTGGGGTTAGACACATTGTTATTGTTGAATTGTTATTCTTGATATTTTGGTTCATGTTGAGGAATTTTTAAATTACAAGAAATTTTTTTTTTATTTATGTTTTTATTTAAATAATAATTTTTTTCAGTTGTGTCATATTTTATACTTCATGATTATTTATTTCGATCAAAATATTGTTAACGGCACGCACGAACTACAATAATCAAAACAGTGGTAATTATAAAGTATCCATGATACAATAATCCATGATACAATAATCCATGATACAGTATCCATGATGCACTATCCATGATACAGCACTATTTACACCCTATGCATAATTTCCAAGATTCAAAAATTTATTGCAGCAACCATTAACTTTCTTGTCAAACCTTTGGTAGGGTATGTTTTTTCCTCTTTCTTTTTTATAGATTGAAAGTCATAATTCGAAGTGCCATTTACGGTACACCGGATAGTGAAGGGTTAAGGGCTAAAATTTATTATAGTTAATAAGGGAGTCGGAGGTTCGATTCCAAGAAACATACCCACACCAGAGTCACCAGAAATAGTAGGTTGTAAGTAATAAAAAGATGGTACTGAAATAACTGTAGAAATGCAGGTAAGAGGTTGACAATATTATAGGTACATACTGTAATATCGATAACGCAATTTAGGTATAGATGAGGAATGATTAAAATTTCATTAATCATTGTATAATATATCTTATATACACCTATTTAAATATAGTCATTGTATAGATAAAACTTTTTTTACATGACGTATCATGTATCTATTTGTTTAGATATATCATTTAACGATAACAGTTTAAAATGTCTCTTTCGTAAATTTGATGGTGCACGGTAATTGAGTATTAACCCCAAACAAACGCTTCTTTAACATGCATCATAAGAAAGGTCGCAGTGATGCCCTTAAAATTTAATCATCTCCTTCGTGGGCTTTTTTGACCCAGTCCCCATCAAAGCGAGCAATGAACTCAGTCGACATATCGTCGTGACAAACAGGAAAACAACGAAGAAAACAAAACCTCCGAAGATGGGGGTTCAAATTTAATTTAGTCCAAACTAATAGTATTTAAAAACTCTTTTGATCAACTAAAGTTCTATAATTAAAGTTTTATAAATTATCGAACGGTTTCAATAACATGAAAATATTCAATAAAAATTATCATTTACCTCGTTATTTTAATTGGTATCCATGATACCTGTAGGTATCATGGATACATTACTATTCTCACGGTATCTATAAAGATTATATTTTGTATAATCCTTAACATAAGATTGTCGAACCATAGCATACTAATAAAAAAACTACAACTAAATAATTTAAGTGTATTGTTCTTATCTGAATATCAACCTATAAAATTGAATAAAAAAATGATATTTATAAATTCTAAATAATTTTCTCAGCAATTTTGGAATTAACGAGTTAATTTTTGCATTTGTATGTCATTCAATAACTAACACTAACATTATTCTACATTTTAAGCCTATTTAGACATAAATATCAAATACGTATATACTAATTTTAACGATTTTTTATTTCTAATAATGAATTGAAGTGAAGAAAAATCAAATATTTAAAATTTAACAATAATTTAACTATTCATTATGTTTTAAATGTTATAATTTAAGATAATTTTGTAAAATGATTCTTCTGCCAAAAAAAAAAAACACTAGATTACTACTAACATAATGAAGCCATGTTTGATTATATGAAAAAATATTCAGATATTCTTAAATGTGGAACCGTTCGTTAACTTGGAACTTACCCAATAAATCATTTTTCTGCTGTAAATTTGTCTTTTCAAATAGATATATAATAGCTATTTTTTAATATAAGTTCAATTTAATAATTTCCTTAATTAATTATATACAATATTAAAAAACTTCCCAGTCAAATTGACCAATAGGTAATAACAATTTACAAAGTGACCTGAATCTCTGGGGACACTTTACCTAATTCAGAGACCTGGCAAATGCATTTCAAATTACATGCATTATACCTTCCGAGAAACGAGTGCATTTTTTGTGAGACTTGGAGGTGGGAATTATCTTACGGGATATGCTGAGGAAACGGTAGGAATGTTACGGAATATTAATTGATAATACCAATGCAGTTTCTAAAGTAGACATTTTGTTAAGGAACTGGATGGTAAACTTACTGTAGAGCCACTACTAATTAACTTACAGTAAAACTGTATAAGGGGGCTATAAAATGTTTTAGTGCGCTGTACCGTTGCATATCATGCTGTATCCTAGATACAGGTGGTACCCTAGATACCATCAACATCGAAAATAATAAACATTCATCACACATGTCAAATTATATGGACTGTTGAGAAAAATAAATAAAATTAATAACAACTGGCCCAGATAGAGTTACGTTTGTCTACTTTTTTAATTATGTTTAAGTAATCAATTCAAATTCGTTTGTTCTTTTTTTAAACGAAGTGTTTGTCTACTTATATTTGATTATATATCTCATATTATAAAAGTATACACCAATTATGTATCTCTTTGGTTTACCGTAACTTGGACTATTTTTCTCGATTTTTAAATCCTATAATATACAAATTGACAATCCGAGTCTGAAAGTTATGATTATGTTAAAATTACAGATACTTGTATATTTATGATAAATATAGTCCTATTTTCTTTGCTGTTATATGAACTTCCTTTGCTCAATATAATTTAAATCCTAATTATAATTTATTACAAAGAAAGGTTATAGGTACAGTTTAAAATAACCGGATGAGAGAAATGGAAGATTCTACTGCAATTACTATAGGTTATCTTATGAGTTTTTGGACTAATACTAATTTTTCATTAACAATGTAAAAAAAGCTAATCATTTATTTACTAATTTTGTTTAAAAAGTTAACGGATAATCTGCAAAACTGCTAAACCATTCTTCACATAATCTATACTAATATTGAGTAAGTTCCGAATTATCGACCAGTTTAACATTTTCGATCATACAGATAATATTCAGTTACAATTTATTTAAATTTTCATTCAGTTCATTATTACAGAAACCAAGAAGAAGAATAACAACAAATTTATCTAAGTATATAATATATTTCTTCTACAGTTACCCATCAAAGGCTTAGAGTGTTCAGTACTAATTAGTTGCATGTGTTCTTTGCAATAAATTGGTAATTTTTTCAGGAAGTTATTTAATTTTTTTCTAATTTTTGAGGTCCTTCCATTGGATCAAATCATATGTTATTGAACAGAGAAAATGTTATCCCAATTAAAACTATTGGTATAAGCATTGGTTATAATTTGCTTTATTTACTGATAAGTTAATATACTAATCGGTAATTATTTATTTCTCTCTAAGCTTACAACTACAATTCCTGCTGTTCATTCTTTGAGATTTCAATTAATATGATAAATTCAGGAATATTTATACATATATAAAATCTTACATATATACTGATTTAAACACATTATTTTTTACTCCCAAAAGTCAAAACTATGATTTTTTTGCAATAATTAATAATAGTGCGCCGTAGCTATATATTGTATAGATATATATTTTTATTGTATAGATACAGATTATTAGCTTTTTATATGACTGAAAATGCGAAACCGTCTCGAAACTTACCCTATATTCATTAAAATATGTTAATTTTAAACTAGTTTTAAACTTTTAATAATTTTCGGTACTTGACTACTAAAACTGTTCAAGGTAATATTTTGGAGAATATTTTTATCATATTCAGACGGGTGGTAAATTATCAATATGGTAATTATTGGGCAACCTCTTAAACCAATGGATGCAGAAACTAGTGTATTTAATAATAGTTTAGTCAAAATGTTTTACGATAGATAATTCATCAAGATAAGGAATATCTTAAATATTATGGCAGAGATTTTAGGTACCGAATACACAATACATATATACTTTCATCACCCTAATTAAAAAAAACCCTACCAGAAGAAGCAGATCTCCTTAAATAGTTGAAAATAGGAACCGTAAATGCAATATACTCTCATCATCTAAAATAGGTACCGTGTATGCAATATACTCTCATCACCCTAAATAGGTACTGTGTACTCAATAAATAGGCTGTGCACACTATCTATTATCAGTTCCTATCAAGGCAACAGAAAAAGAAATAGTTAAAATCACTATAGAAACTAGTATTTATTCGAAAGAAATGTCTTTCTTTAAGAAAAGGTAATATTTTATAGGAAGTGCTTAAAGGTCCTCTCCAGGAAATTTTTTTTATTACTTAAATCAACGAGGATAATGTTTCTTATCATTTTACTACAAACCCCATCAAATTTGATAGCAAATTTTTAATTTTATATGCTTTTAAAGATTTTTATAATGCAAACTCTACAAAACCTACTTTACTTCCGACTTTCTAATTTTCAGTCTGAAGAAGAAGAATGTACACCATTTGTTTTGATTGTCAACTAGGTATTCGGTTTAATAAATCTATTTATTATTAGTTTAAAGGTTTAAATTTGGATAAACTTATTATAGAAACGTTTATATACTCGAAGAAACAATTAATATCTTAATAGAAGGCCAAAAACGCATTGTTTGTTTAAAAATCTGGATTTGAAATCAAAACAAAGAGTGTACAATCTTCTTTCTCAGCGTCAGGTTGGAGATTCGCTCGATTGTTGCTCACATAGTATTAAAAAACTTTAAAAACAAATTATAAAATATATAATGAACTGAATTGTATGCGGTTTGCGGAATAATGATCGTAGACCTTAGTTCTATAATATTATGTAATAAACTCATTTTTTTTTCCCCGGAGCCTGGAGAGGACCTTTAACGATTTAAATTATATTCGGAGTTGTGTCACCAAAGTGCTCTAAATTGACGAACAGAATCACAAAAATTTGAGACTAATAATAAAGATTCTGTGAATGATATAATAACTTATTAATTATTTGTCTTACCTTGATATGGGACTTGCAGAAGACATGTTTGATGCTGCAGATGGATCTTTGCTGAGTACCAACTTTAGTACCAATGATACATTTCACTTCAACTAAAATTAGCAGAATAATGAGAGTTCGTTAGTAATGCCCAGAGTTCGACTCTTAAAATTTAATAATTAGGGTTCGAAAAGAAATTTCTGAAAATAAAATAAAATTGTGAAAACCAAAAAAAAAAAAAATAGAATATTACATTAAATAAATAGTAATTTATATGTTCAAGAACATTCCATATAAAATACTGCATTGTATCGTTTAACAAAATATCTCTAAACGGTACAGACCAATTAGCAGTTCTTATAGATAGTACTTTAAAAGGGGATGAAACTCCATTGCCACATGAAAATTTAAGGTAAGAGTCATATAAGTACCTATCTAACAATAAAAATATATTCACTGAATTGGTAAAATTAGTTATCGAACGGATAATTAAAATAAAATATAAATAATTATTATTATCTACTGTTCAATATATGACCGAAAACGTGGAAATGCCATTGGTCGCAATAAACCCTATATTCCAACATATTCATGAATTTAAAAGCTGCGAGTCTTCAATTGGATGAATTTGTGACATTAGGCATCAGAGTATTCACCCTATAACTCCTACCAATCTGACCAAAATGGGTAAACAAACAAAGTTTACGGGTCGATACACCTAAGATAAAGAACACGCCTGCCCAATAACTCAGGGACGACATGCCTAGAAAATGCAAGCAATGGCCCGGTACTGACTCTACCACCGGACATATTTGGCACAGGAGATAAACTTGAAGTACATGTCAATCCTTACGAGTTTGAGGGGTTGAACTTGAAGATAAGCTTTGGTTTGTAGAAAAATGGAGATACACCTACAACAAAAACTGTAGTGACAAGTAGAGTAAATTGCATGTTCTAAGGTTATTTTGTTTTAAATAATTGAAATAGCATAAAAATGAAGGGTAGATAAACTTTTCTAAAATATCTAGGTTTCATATAAGCATTAAAAGGGGTGGGAAACCTTTGGACAAATTTTCCCTCTTGTTGATAAATCGATAAAGGGACATTAATAATAGAATAAAATGTTATTATATTTTTTAAAATGCCTATTTAAAAAAAAAATAATTAATTCGCAAATGCAGCGCCACCTACTGACTAAATCTGGATTTAAAAATGCCAATTGTAAACAAAAGACTGAGCAAAACAATGACGCACATACGCACGCAATCGTTAAACTACAACTTTTAAACTTAAAAACTTTCAGCCTAGCGTCCTAGTTACTACACTACTGACTAGCCTACCTAGTAATTATAGTTTTATACTAATTCATGTCGAATAATTGATATTTGAAATTGATAACATCTGATCAGGATTGTAAACAATAATTCGCAGCACCCCTTGCGATGAACGCTGCTGGACTTAAAACCAAATTATCAATTAATTTTTTTACTGGTGTTAGTTATATATAAAACGAATAAACTCTCGTGAGTATACAACTAATTACTAACGACATTTTCAATACAAAAAAGTTTATAATGTTTATTGACCCTATAAGTTCCGATTATCGGACGGTTCCACATCTTCAATAAGTTTAGAAAAAACTATAAAGTAATTAATATAATGAGTTCAATTATATTTAATATATATTATATGACAGAAGATGTGGAACCGTCCGTTAATTAGGAAAATAACCCCAGTACTAGATATAAGATGTTTAAACATGATCCATATTCTAATCTTAGAACTATCAAATACTTTATTTGCTACAATAGAACCTGCTTGATTCAAATACATGCAGCATTCTTCCTTCTCAATTTCCTATTCTCCATCTTTACTTTTCCTGATAAGAGATTTGATTTGACGTATTCGAAAACTTGGTAATTTGAAATTTTACAATTAAAAAAAAGCATTTTATTAAAAAATATATAAATTAAACCAATATAATTCATATAACTTAAAGTGAGAGATAAACATTAGGTATTTAAATGATTAACAAAATTAACATTTTGATCGAAAATATTTGGAAAATTTTTGAATTAAAAAATGTTCAACGTTAGATTTTTATTATTTCTAAACCATGCAGTTAATCCATATATTTTAAAAAGAGAAACTCTGTCTGTCTGTCACACTAACCTAACAATACGCTTGGCAAGCAGCTGATAGCATGGATAGGAAATTATTCTGATATCAGTTCAATAAATGGTTTCAATAACTAAATTTTATTCAGTTTAAAATATTGGAGTAAAAGTGGAGTCAGGGATAATAAATTTACATAAATTGAACTACCATCAGTGAACAATAGTGATATGGTAAAATACCGTAATTTTAGACGGCACGTGTGCACTAGTACTAATAAAAAGGCATGTTAAATACTTTATAGACTACATCTTTGTCTCACTTTCGTATAGGTGCGTACCTTTTAATTTAGACTCGTAAAGTTGACTAAAAAGATAAAGGTATAGGGTGAATGAACTAACACTGACTAAAATAACTAAAACCTAAAACAACGGGGAAGTAAACCTAGAATTTATGATAATTAGGGTAAGTTTTGGATTATCGAACGGTTCCACATTGTTGATTATTTTATTCTAATTAAAATTAAAGTTAAATAAAAATTATTAAATATTTATTTTTCTGATGATCGAAATTGTGGTATCATCCAATAACTCAGAACTAACCCTATATATAGAGCAAAAGTTATCACCTGTACAGGTGATCTATAATGATCACCTGGTGATTTCAATGATCACTGAGTAGTGATCTGAGCCTTTTTTATGATCTATATAGTTATTCGTCAATAAAATATTTTGAAAAAATCTTACATGTTTTAACATTCATGCAATTTTTATCCCAAGTATAAGAGAAAACTTTATATAAAAATGACTATTGAATAAACTAAATACTAGAAAACTAAACTATTAATGTATGAAAATATCGAGATAAATTATTAGTTTTAAGAAACGCATCAAAATATGAGAATCTAAACAGTATTTTCTCCACTTTTTTTGTTTGCTATTTTTTTTACTAATAACCAACCTATCGAAATATTCATCAGACATTTAATTCGCATATTTTGCTCTTTACTCTATACTATTTAAATAAATAATCACTATATCGCTATTTTACCGGTCAAAAGATGGTCATAAGAAAATAATGGTAAAGTATGTCGGCACGGTTGACAGCACCCACGCTAAGCTATATAAAGCTACATATATAGCTTTATCTTCTTCTCTAGCCGCTAAGTTATGTAACGTACTGAAGAACAGTGTCATTATTAGAGGACGATCTACATATTTTATAATAACTAGTGTACGCGTGCCGTTAAGGAGAGTATTTTTATTATATATTAATTTTATCGACATTGATTTATATAATAATTATCATCCCTCGAATATTTTCAACTGAATTTGAGATTTAATTTAGTTATTGAAACCATTTATTGAACTGATATCAGAATAATTTCCTATCCATGCTATCAGCTGCTTAAGCGTATTATTTGGTTAGTGTGACGGACAGACAGACAGAAGCCTCATTTATTGAGATTGTATTTCAGAAGATACGGGTTATAAAAACTAATTAAAATAATTCAAAAGGATATTTATATGTTAATAAATAGAATATAAATAATATATTCTTCAATAGAATAAAAAATATTTACTTGCAATTGAAGATAGTTAAAAATTAATAGATATGACTAATATTGTGGAATAATTTTAATTACAGAGTTAATTTATTGATGGTTTTAATTATCAATTTAATATTATGGAAAACTAAAATAAAATACTAAAAAAATGTTACTTTAAAAAAAAAATGTAAGTTGTTGATTTGTATGGTCATCAGCAGGGTTGTGACAATATGCTCTTAATATTATAGATCCCGAAAATATTACAGACGGGAGAATTAAAGAGTATTGAATGGTTCTAAACCAGCGGTATATAGTATTCGATACCATTTCATTTCATCTGTGATATTTTTGGGATCTATAGTTTTAAGAGCATATTGTCCCAGTCCTAGTCATCAGTATTATTGTTTTAAATTAATTAAGTACTATGTGGAATAAGGAGTTAATTATTTCACTATTAGTATAATAAATCCACAGGCTCTGAAAATGGGTTAGATAATTTTATCTTTTTCTTATCGCTATCCAAGCTTTAAAAAAGAAACTTAATGAGGTACACTTCAATGTACTTAACAAGGCTTTTTGAAAGTAGATAATTAGCAATTAAATCTAATTCAGTTACAACCATTTAAATTTTAAGTAGAATAGTATATATATATATAGAAATAATTTTTGTTAGAAAATTCGATTTTTTTTTAGAAAAGAAAAAATTTACTTATAATTTTAAAGTCACAGGAAAAATTAATGTTTTTAATTCGCTAACACCAGCCATGTGTTTAAGTGCAACAGCAACACCCCTACCCTCACTGTCCCGTGTCACTACCTAAACTGAACTCAACTGCATCAACGCGACGCTATTTATACTCCTGACTGTCTTTGACTGTAGCCAGGATACTGCCTTTAATTACGCCACAGACACGTCTTCAACAGGTATCAGGGATACCACGATTGGAATAATTGATTGCATTGAAGATTTTATAATCTTCTAGGGTGAGTATATTGGTCAGATCCTCATCGTTGGTCATAAAACGATATAATAATTATTATTATATCGTTTTTTCTTATGTGACCGAAGATGTGGAACTGACCAATAATTTGGAACTTACCCTATATACGATCGTATGAATGAAACGAAAAAAATGGTAAACAAAATTAAAAACAGATATACAGGATTAATCAAAATCTACTGTAGAAACTATATAAATAATTTAAAATAAATAGAAGACACAGAATAAAGATCCAGGCTATTCTTCATATAACATTAGAAATTGCATTCCAATAATATCCCAGGAACATACTAATCATAACCAAATTAAAATTCAATGCATTATCATTTTTTTAAACTGCATTCGGTAAGCAGTCAGTTTGTAGCGATGTGCTCCACCCAATCGGTTATTGTTTTATTTTCGTTATTACCTTTTTGGTAACTCCACCCAAAGAAATGACTTGAAGTGCATCATCTGCCAGAGATAATTTGAGAGTTAGCTTTTAGTATCAGACCAGTAAACTTGATTGGCATCGGGATGCACTTACAGTATCGAGATGCACTTGCTGTATCGAGATGCACTTGCTGTATCGAGATGCACTTACAGTATCGAGATGCACTTGCTGTATCTAGATGCACTAGCAGTATCGAGATGCACTTGCTGTATCGAGATGCACTTTCAGTATCGAGATGCACTTGCTGTATCGAGATGCACTTACAGTATCGAGATGCACTTACAGTATCGAGATGCACTTGCTGTATCTAGATGCACTTGCTGTATCTAGATGCACTTGCTGTATCGAGATGCACTTGCTGTATCGAGATGCACTTACAGTTTCGAGATGCACTTACAGTTTCGAGATGCACTTACAGTTTCGAGATGCACTTACAGTTTCGAGATGCACTTGCTGTATCGAGATGCACTTGCTGTATCGAGATGCACTTTCAGTATCGAGATGCACTTAAAGTATCGAGATGTACTTAAAGTATCGAGATGTACTTAAAGTATCGAGATGCACTTAAAGTATCGAGATGCACTTAAAGTATCGAGATGCACTTAAAGTATCGAGATGCACTTAAAGTATCGAGATGCACTTAAAGTATCGAGATACGTATCGGTGAATATCCCTCAAAGCTTATAAATTTCACATTTTCATAAAGAAATAATTATGATTTCAATGCTTGTAGATATTTTAAAAAGAAAGACGACAAAGTTTATACTATTTAAAATTGATAGAAAATAAAGAAACTTTGATTTGTAAAATCATAGCCTCATCCAGTGACTCTTTTCTTGATTGTACATTGAACGTTTTGAACCTGTTTAAAACACGCTATGATATCAGAGATTATTTTTAATCAATACTCTAGTTAATTAACGATATTAAATTATTGAAATATAAATAGCTTTATATCCCGTCTAGACCTAATAGGACTGAAGTCAAAGATCAGACCTAAAGGCTAAAATTCTGAAGCAGACTACAAGCAACATCCTGCGAGTCTGCTATAATCATCTTCTGTGTCTCCAGGCCTCACTCAGTCACTATTCGAAACTAATTTAAAATATATATATTTTATTAATTAAATCAATTGTAACCATAACAATATTAACTTAATTACGGGAACAGTGTAACGGTGTCTTCTAATTAGCGATTTATGAACTATAACGTGAGATTTGGTTAAATACATGTTAATGATATCAAGGATTGTAACTAAAGTAATTCAAAAAACATACTTTTATCAATGTTATAAACACGAAAAGGGATACCAGGTACCTTCAATAAACCCAGGAAACAGAAACATGGTTATTATATCCTGGTTTACAAAATGGTCGTTTGGAATTAAGTAGAATTTAGATTTAGATGACTAGCTCGCATTTATTAACCCTGTAAGCTCTAGTAGGACATATATTAGTTCCTTTTGAATGATGTAGTTTGTGAAATATATTATTGATATTTTCCTTGAACTATCGGTTTGTCAGTTATTAGAATCATTGTGAATGCTTACATTAATGTATAAGCAGAATTAAAAAAAATAAATATATTTTTTTTAAATAAAAATAAAATTGAATTTTTTTCTCTTTTTTTTTCTTGTTAAATACGCTTAGTTTGTCTACATATTAGGAGTATATCCTAAAAAATATTTATTTTACGTTCAAATTAATTCATCACATAAAGGGTTAAATAATAAAGCAAACTATATTTAGAAATGAAAGATCAGATCAATTAATTTGTGTAGGAAATTAAAGAACAGGAAATATTAAAAAAAAAAATTATGAATCTCAAAAGTTGACAAGGTATAACTTACAAATAGAATTTTAAATTCAATATAAACCTGAAGAATTATAAGTTATAATAATATCATAATCAGACTGTTCCTGTGTTAATTAATGCTTTTGCTGATCTATAATTGCAGCGGAAAACTGGAAAATTAATTGGTGAATTAACAAGATTGTAGGACTTTACTTCTTGACTAAACAGCTATTACAGTAGCGGCCAAAATAAAAGGGTGAGTGAAAGCACATGTCGCTTGTTTGCAACAACAACGTCATAAAAACAAAAACATGTATTTTAGAGTAATCTATATAGACATATAAATAATAAAATACTGATCATTTCGGTGAAAAAATCATCATTGTAACTCAAAAATATACCGCTAAAGAGGTTAAATGTCCTAACGATATACCATTAAATGTACGTACATTACAAGTACTAAAATGCCTCTCCTGAAAAATGGCTTTTTTGAAATTATGACACTGTTCTCGTAATCGCTAACAAGCGATATATTCAATTGCATATATTGAGGTTTAAAACCAAATGTAAGAATTTTTATTTTGCATTGAATTAGATATCTATTCTGACAGCCAAGCGTCTATTATAGCTGATATTAGTTTGAGGACCAAGAACAAGCCACGCGGTAAATCGATGCAGTAACGCTTTGGGCCATCTAACTGACGTCACTCTTCAGTTGATTAACCCAATAGCTTCCACCAGATCAATGGTGGAACTATAGAAATAATTTTGTGTAATATCTTGTTCCTTGATATTTCGAATCACTTCTGTACATAAAACACCTAAGATTCTTTTCTTACTGAAATGAACAATGCTATACAAAATGAAGAGCTCAGGCATTTGTATTCTGGCTATGGCACGTGATTTTTGACTTGTGCTAATTTTCAACATTTTGTGAATATAAATAAGCAGATTTCCTAAAGAGTACTACCTCTATTTCCATTCACTCATTCAATTATAAAGATCAGATAAGTTTCCCTCATGGAAAAATCATGTCATATCCAAGGTACAAGTCCCATTTTTTCCACAAAAGACATAATTGATAAGAATTATAATCAAAACGTTATATATTTGGCTATTGGCTTTTAATAATAATTTTTTATATGCAAATAAACAGTGATAAAATTTTTTTTTCCCCAGATAAAATAACTAGGGTCTTTAGAATTAAGGCTCACGTCGGTAACATTGACACTAAAACTGTCGATTTCTTAGCAAAGGAAACAGCAAGAACTTCATGCGCTGGACCGAAACCCTTTCAAATACGGGAGAGAAAATCAAAAACTTCTGTCGATGACTCGAGGGAAACTTCGTCTCACCCTACAAATTCTAACAAGGCCCCCCATAACAGGATTACTGGAAAGTGGATCAATGATACTAATTGCAGACGATGTGATTTTGAACCAGAAACAAGAATTAACATTGTTGAAGAATGCCCGTCTTATCCCACGACTAGAGACTGAACTCTGTATGCACAACTAACGGACACCACAGAATTGTCAATAGTCTCAGCTACTCGCATCTTTCTACCTATCTTGAGAAAATTAAGAGAGTGAAGGATTTTGACGAGTAGCCTCTACAATCTAGATTAGATTTGATGGGGATTCAGTCCATAGAGCTCACTCGCGGCTTGATTGATCACAAGCTCTCGAAATAACGAAATAAAGATGCCACTTGCTTCCATTACTGAACGGACTATTTTTTTGAACTTCTCCTGAAACTATATTTGAAATTCATAATTATACAGGATGTATAAAATGTTTATAATTATTTCTGGTCTAGTATTTAGACTTTTTCATTTAAATTAATATAATTTAATCTTAGATATGTACATAATAGGTTATATAACTTTTCAGATTTAAACCGCCATATTGCATTCATATCACTAAAAAAGCGTATACCGTAGGCTCTGTGACTCTAGAGTCTAGTCAGTATCATTCGATTATTCAACCGATTGCGATTAGCACCCTACCTTTAGATCTTACAAAATTACCTAACTAGTTCCTGTGTCAAGGCCTTGCCCTTTAAACTTTCGGACAGTTCATCTCCACTCTCAACTCGGTCACGACTTGCTAGTTTGGTCTGATCACCTCAACTCGGTCTGGACTTACTAATCGGTCTGACTAACTTAAAAGTACTAAGGGAAAGGACAAATTCTAAATAGCTAGAGCTCTGTTCTAAGCTAATTTCTTCTTTCATACTATCAGTCTTCCAAATCTACTTTGGAAGACTCTTGAAGCGTACTGTGTATAACACTATGATTTCAAGGTAGGTTTAATGACAAAGTGATATTAAATGCTAGCTGGTAGCTAGAGCATTAGAATCGTTCTCATAAAGAGAACGAAAGGATTTTCGTTCTCTTTATGATTATTTACTCCTTTATTACATAGATCATTATTGCTTCAATTTGACTTACGGGTCTTTTCTTAATATAAGTGATAGCACGTTTATTGTTATTTTTCATATCATACTTATGGCAGAATTGGTACCACATTTATAAATATTTTCTTTCTTTGTCTTCCTTCAGAGTGTTGAATAATTTAAACCATTTTTTTAAATTAGTTTCTAATCAATTAATCTAATTCCTCATACTATCAGTCTTCCAAATCTACTTTGGAAGACTCTTGAAGCGTACTGTGTATAACACTAAGATTTCAAGGTAGGTTTAATGACAAAGTGATATTAAATGCTAGCTGGTAGCTAGAGCATTAGAATCGTTCTCATAAAGAGAACGAAAGGATTTTCGTTCTCTTTATGATTATTTACTCCTTTATTACATAGATCATTATTGCTTCAATTTGACTTACGGGTCTTTTCTTAATATAAGTGATAGCACGTTTATTGTTATTTTTCATATCATACTTATGGCAGAATTGGTACCACATTTATAAATATTTTCTTTCTTTGTCTTCCTTCAGAGTGTTGAATAATTTAAACCATTTTTTTAAATTAGTTTCTAATCAATTAATCTAATTCCTTAACTAAACTCTGAAAAAAAAATCTTAAAATACATATAATGTAAGTATTTTCACAAATTATTGTTTTATTTCCAGTAGCTTCTAATTAGGTAATTCTAGCATGTTAATTAAATGGGCACTAGGACTTTTCCCCGCCAGGACTTTTCCTCGCCGGGACTTTGCCTCGCCGGACTTTTCCCCGCCTAGACTATTCCCCGCCTAGACTATTCCCTGCCGAATAAAATAATAGTATATTGGGTTATCAAATTATAATTTCGATAAAACAAACCATTTATCAATAGAAGACACATTTTATTAACAGACTTACTTTGTAATACAGTCTTATTTTTAGCTTTGATTTCCGTATGTGTTCATATTGGTCGTTTTAATTTTAAGACTGTACCTTCATAATTTAGATATGCTGCAAATTTCAAACATTATGGCAATTCTAAAAGATTACTAAATGTCGAAATTTAGTCTAAGAAGCTACGATTAATTCTGTTTATTCCAGCTCTAAAGTTATACATATCGCGAATTTAATATTTTCGTTGCCGCTATTATATAAAATGGTGATCGATTTATACTTCTCGTTCAAATATATACTTTCCCAGAACAGTAATAAAGTTAATTTTAGTATATTAATTTGATAATTAATATTCTGCAGGATTAATAACTCTACTATAGATTTTTATTACACTTGCATATTGGCCTCATTTATAGTGACTTTTTTTTCTATTATGCATATTTAATATTTATACCTTAATGAACTTAACAATGTATTAACCATTTTTATGAAAATACATAAGTTAGAGTGTAAAATCCTTAAATCAAGACTCTTCAAGTAGTCAGATTGGAGGACGATTTAGATATAAGTAAAGTCGTACATTTTCTCTGAAAATTTCCAATAAAAACTAATTATCAAAAGAGTAATTACAAAACGGGTTCGATTCAAGGAGTTGGAAAATGACCAATTTCCATGCAACAATGTTAAAAAATCCCAAAAAATTGGTTGAATACGACGGCACTTTGATTTACAAATTTCACGGCAATAGATTTATTGGTCAAAACGATATTTTTGAAAAACTAATTAATAAATCTAAATATTAAATTGTCTTTCAGAGTTTAAATCTAAAAAAAAAAATAGGCGGGGAAAAGTTCGGCGGGGAATAGTCTGGCGGGGAAAAGTTCGGCGGGGAATAGTCCGTTAGACAAATAATTCTCGCTAACAGGGTTTCCCAAAGTGTTCCGCTGTGAATCTACATATGAACCAGAGGTAGGTTCACAGCGTTTATTGATTCATATGTTTATTGATTTTAGGGAGATATAGATTAATGTAAAGTTACATTATATATTAATTATTGATTAAAGTGGACAGTTCAAGGTTTGTAAAAACTTGTTTATTATTGAAGCTACGGTTGTGAAACTTTGTATAAATGAATTTAGTTGTTTTTCTTTATGAATATTTTTCGATTTGACGAGTTTCGACGATTTCACTGTTTCCAAAGAAAATTCTTTAACAATGTATTTCTAAATATTGAAGTTCAAAATCAAACATAAATTTGATACGTATTGTAGAATGCAAAATACCGCAATGCCATAACTTCCAAATATTTTGAAAAGTATCAAAAATGAATACCAAATTCGCAACATTTGCAACTATTCAGGAGAGCAATAATAAAAACGAATAATAAAAATTAAAAAAAAATGTGCGTGTTTGCCACTATATCCTTCAGGCTAGGCTAGCCCGGTGCTGTCCACTCAAAGGTGGGGGTGCCACCTGACTCACTGTGGTAAACCTCAACACAAAAACAAGAACAAACAACCAAAATCACCTAGTCCTAATCACCTAATCAATCTATTTTCACTCCCTAACACCTCTCCAAACCCCCCTCCACTGTCTCAGGAGTTAGTTAGTGATGTGATATTTTACCTACCTGAGTGTTAGAACACTAGGAACACTTTAATGAAGAAAAAAATATTTGGAACGAAAACCAGAAAATGGCTGGGACTGTCCTCTTAAAAGAAGTTCAATCTATATTCACCTTCGCAGAATGCAGAAAGGTTATATTATGGACGGCATTTATTTATTTATTTATCATCTTTAAAGTTCAACAAAATTGCCTGAAATTTGGTGAAACGATTGGTCAATGTCCAGTGACCTGCTATGCTCCAGTGACTTTTGAGAGTGACCCGGTTAAATTAGGTCAAGGTCATGGTCATTTATAACTCAAAAAGTATTGCACCATTTTGCATGAAACTTGGTGAGACGATTGGTCAGTATTCAGGAACTATTTTGTTAGATTTTGGAAGCGATCGAGTCAAAGTTCAAAGATCAAGGTCAAGGCAATTTATAACTCAAAAGTATTCAACCAAATTGTTTGAAATTTGATGAGACGATTGGACAATGTCCACGAACCATCTGGTAGAATTTTCAGAGCGATCCGGTCAGAGGTCAATGTCATTTATAACTCAGTAAATAACTCAAAAAGTGTTGAATCATATTGTATGAAACTTGGTGGGTCGATTGGTCACTCACTATCCAGTCACCAGTTTATTAGACGAATAAGCGGCGGCGAAGGTATGCGCTCTACCGAGTACACGTAATTTAGTTATACTATATATAATAAGAGCCGCGTCCGTCTGTCCGTGTGTCACAAAATGTGTTAAACAGTCATTCTATCAACAGCGCCTCATAAAGTTGGTGTAAATGAGAGAAAAATTAAAGAAACAGGAATAGAAAGGGAAAACTAATAATTTGCTGCAGTATCATGACTACGGGGGTCACACAAAATTATTAAATGGAAATATAAGAGTTTTAATTCTAAACGTAAAAAATATGATTTTTAATAAATTGAATATATTAATATGTATACATATGTGTGCATTTGAATATAATCTTAAACCCATTATATTAATTGAACACTCAATGAATGAACAACAGGTACCTACTGTACTAGTATTAATAATTCTAAATATCATTGTTTTGACTTTTGAGAGTAAATAGAATTTTGTTAAATTGTATATATTATTATGTATCCCACTATATATATGTGTGTATGAATTTAATATAATAATTATAATAGTAAATATATTAATTGATTTAAGGTAATGCACTAGTAATATATAATATTCCCCTCTAATCAGTTTTCTATGAAATGTATACAAAGAAAATAGAGAGTACAGAACAACACTGACTATTATAAAGAGGAGGTTAAATTGTAGTCATTGATGTAGTCATACTTTAATAATTATATATTGGAGATATTTATATTTTATTTTCTATGACTGTGTTTTTTAGAGTTTAATACCATAATATTAATTTATTTATTTAATTTATTATTTCTTAACATTGTTCTTTCTATATACAAACATTATTATGTTTTTTGTTCATACTATACATATATAAGCAATAACTAGTCTACTTAATATAAAAACAATCAGAATTAATTACAAGTTTTTTTTTGTTTGTATTTTGTATCCAATATTACATAGTATTATAATATACAAATACGAAATTTCAATTGTTACTGCTTTATGTAATTTTGATATACTTTCAATAATAAAATATTATTCCAATAAAATATTGTTCCACTAGACCAGGGGTGGGCACACATTGTGTTTTTCAGTGCCGAAAGATGGAATCTCAGTGCCAATTTTCTTTTCGTTTTCTAAATTGCTGGGGATACTGAATAATTATATAATGAGGTGGTAGATTTAATTGAAGTAAATACATGTACAACGGTATATATTTTGCACATAAATATTGGTAGTAGATTTATCATTTGCATTAAAAAGAATTAATAAATGATATATAATAATTTTTTCTTCGTGTGAAAATTATTCACAATAAAAACAAAAATAAGTTATCTTGCATAAGTAATAATAAGTAACTCATAAATTCAAAGGATGAACTACTATGGCTACCTAACTTATTGAAAAAGGGAATTAAAAATGATTGCATAAATTTTTACCACAGTGTTTGAATGTCCCAAGACAAGCGTATGAAAGATATAAAAGTTGAAAAACCAAATCCTTAATAAAAAATAGTTCATCTGAATAGTTCAATTAACCCTGGAAATTTCAAATTTGTATATTAATTAATAAACTTTTTTCATTTTCGGGAGAGGGTCCCCTTAAAAAGTACTATGAAATATAAAAAAGGGGTACTCACATGCGAACTAATATAATAGCATAAATAATAATCGTTAATTAAACGGAACGCAATTTAGAAAAAATATTTTATTTAATTTCCTGATTAGTATTTTTTGTTTGGTATGAATAAATAAAGTATATATTAAAATATAACATAAGATAGTTACACCTTTTAATTTCTATAGAACTAATCAATGTTTGACTAGATACTTGGTAGACGAAAGAAGTATTTTTTAAACCATATAATTTGAATAGATCGATGTAGCGAGCTGCATGCCAGGTAGAACGGAATATTTTTGTCCTGTGTAAAATCCGTTTGAAGATCGTCCGCTGTATGAGCTTCACCTGTAGTTGTAACATGATGAAAATATCTGTATCCTTTTTTTTATCATCAACAACCTTCCTGTACAACACATAAAATGCAGTGCATTGGAGAGTTATTAGCTTTACTGAATGTGCGGTTCACAGTGCTGTTCTGTTAGCTAGGAAAAAGGAAATTAAATACAAGGGACTAGAAGAAGCAGTCAGATTGGAAAGTGGCTCCATAAACAAAGTCACTTACCACCGTCGGTGACGATGCTCATGGATGCAGAAAAGCTACTTCGTGAATGCAGTCACTTACCAATGAATGTGATGAAACGGGACACAAGCACCGGTGGCTATACTCACGGATGGAAAAGGAAAATGAAGAGGTGATGGTAAATGAAGCCTACGAGTCTACCTAACAGAAAAATCTAAGACCTCGTAATTGAAGAGCATAACCCTGGCGCAATCCTGTGAAACTGCAATTAGCGTTACAAAAATTAAAAACATTGTAAAAACGAAAAAAGACAATCAATAATCCAAATTACAACAGTTCGGGGCCCAAGGGACGCCACCCCCTTCTCTTCCATTCACCACAGGAAGCTTCAGGATGGAGCCCCTGGGGGCCAAAACTCGTTGAAATACAGTTTTAATTCTTTCCTGCGAATTTGTAACTGTTATCAATAATTGAACGATTACTGTGTCCACTGTCCCTATAAAATATTCAAATGATAAATATACGAAAGCAATGTGTTATATTATAATTATTTAGCTTTATTATTTGCAGATAATTTCAAACTTAGTTGATTTTCCGATTTTGTGAAGTTCATATTTTACCCTCATTAGTACGGGGAGAGAGTATAGAATATGCAACCCTCTCTTCGGTTTGTATGGATAGTTTTTGATAATAATGTATTAAGCTTCCTGAGAATTTCTTGACTTCTCTAAGACTCAAAATGGCGCATATTCAAGAACAGATCTGTCACGTAATCCACACTGATTAATGTGTTATGAGTATTTAATAAATATTAGTTAGTGTACATGTAATACCATTTTGTCTTCGTGTATCCATAGTAAATTCAAAATATCTACCAGCCACAGTATGGTAATTAAAGTTTCTTTTGAAAAAACTCCAAAAACATTCAATATTGTTGTGGATATATTGGCCCAATAGGCACCCTTTGGGTATGATATCATAGATCTCATTGATATATTCTTTTGGTTTTTATCTTCACCAAGTACTTTGGGATTGTAAGCTAAAACATTCTACTCGAGAATTTTTAAATTTATACAATGATATTCTAAAGTAAATCTAAGCGTAAAACAAAGAAAATGTGAATAAGTTACATTCTTACATTTTCAAAGTCTAATTCAAAGAACCAAAAATGTCGATCATCGACAATCCATAAATTTTCGATTTGAACTGAAACGGTCAAAAGTCTTTTACTTCATGGAAACTAAATTATAGAGCTTAGAACATTTTCTGCAACCTCCAGTTTTAGCAGAATAACGCACATCTGAATAAAATACTATAAATTTAAACATAGTTTTATGCATAATTCATCAATTTTGTTGAATTCTGGTATGACATCACTTCAATAATGCTATCAAAATTCTTCTTTCAATCTTTAACGTTCACTATTAGTTAGTTATCAATAATCAGTTAGTTAGTACTTCCACTATTATTTTTAGATTCTTCCTAAGTATTTGAATGTAAACTATATATCCCCATTTTTTTTTTTTTTTTTTTTTGCCAAAGGCAAGGTAGGGAAATGCCTCATGCACGAATACGACAGCAGTGTGCTGAACATAGACAGTGTGGGACTCGCACCCACTAAAACTCTCCTTAAACCGGTAACAGCCAATATGATCGAAACTGGGATGTTTAACAACCATAATATGATAAGACCCATATAGGTGGTCAAAATTAGTAGACCACTTTCAGGAAAAAGTCTCCGATGAAACTGTATCAGGTATGATACCAAAGGTATGATATCGAAATTGCTATTATGTTTTCTTTGTTTTAATCTTCACCGTTTCATTTTCACCAATTTAGTCATTTTTCTATTTGAATGCAGCGAGTCATAAATTTTTCTACTGAATCATATCCAAGTCCCAAGTAATGGTCTTTAAGGACGGCCTCTAACCTCCCCTACAGCCGTACTAACTCTCACCTTAAATCTGTATTTGGACTTCTTCTAGCTCACTGATGACATTTTAGTATACTCAGGATGTCTGCAGTGATTTTTATCTAGATGTTCTTTAAATCTAGAAGTTATTGAAGTCTATTAAATTTTGATATGCAGAGTAGATGTAATTTATTTATTCTATACATTGGAATCATTAAAGTTCCTATTGCTTGGAGGTCTAAAATCATGTAATTTATTTTAAGATACACAATATTAGCTCGTATCTAATATAATTTTGATAACCTATATCAACAAGATCAGTACATTTCAATTTCCTTCCAAATTGTATTCATCTTCGTATTTCATTCTAGAAATACTAAATTATCATTTCAAATTTTCAAACCAATGAACTGATGTTCAGGACTAGAGTTTACACTTTTTCAATCAGTGTGTGACTCATTGGTAGAGAGTTCTACCAATTTCTATTCTTCAGAGAGCAATTCATGATAAAAACATTTTCTGCTTTAATATTTTACAAAGCAATGAAAGATCTCTATACATTCTACAATACAACTCGAGTTATCTACAAAAAACAAGAGACAAAAACAATTTAGCAAAGGCTATCTACAATATAACAATAAATATCTACAAATTTATAGGCCCCATTATCTACAGAATTTTCAAGCTACACCGTCAATAGTATCAAAAGGCCTCAACATCTACAGCGTTTACAAGCCTCTATCTACAGCGTTTACAGGCCTCTATCTACAGTGACTACAGGCCTCTATCTAAAGCGTCTACAAGCCTCTATCTACAGTGTCTACAAACCCATTAATAAACAGCATCTACATGCCTCTATCTACAGCGTCTACAGGCCTCTATCTACAGTATCTACAGGTCTCTATCTACAGTGTCTACAGGCCTCAATGGCTCAACATATACATTCCACAAAATTACGACTATAAAAGCCTAATCGTCCATCCATACCATCTAAAATAGATGACACCCGTCTCCATGAGTGGTATTAACATAAAAAGAATATAAGCAATCTGAGAAGAAAATTAATCTGAAAATAATAGTTAACTAAATAATATAAAATAACATAACTATGAATGGATCTCAGATACTGTTCCTGCGAAAATATAAATAGCTGCAAAAAAAAATAGAAGAAAAAAAACAATACCTTCAACTAACATGTTCATAAGTCTTATTTTACACCACAGTCTGCAAACTGGAATAATTCATATACTATTTTACGATTCCAATGAAGAGTACTCACGTGAACAGAATATGAGCCATCTGAAAAGAAAAAGAAAATAACAATATATATTGAAACATTAATAAAATAATTAGGATATATTTACAAAATTAAAATTACTATGTAATCGTTCATTATTTTCATTCTGTATAAAAGTATTTAGTAACTTGTACAATACCTGTTTTTTCCAACTCCATGGGCAGAATTTGTATTTCGTCTGAAACAGCTGCTCCACTGTTGACGTCTTAGTTTTTTATCACTAAACTTTGGTAAAAAAGTGTAAAAGTTTGTTTTGAACTAAACTTTGCCTTATACGATGGCAGTTTTATTTGAACTACGTTGATATAGATATGTCAATTTTATATCTGAAATAAAAATATTAGTATAAAACTAACATGTTCATAGGTCTTATCTTACACCACAGTCTGCAAACTGGAATAATTCATATACTATTTTACGATTCCAATGAAGGGTACTCACGTGAACAGAATATGAGCCATCTGAAAAGAAAAAGAAAATAACATTATATTTTGAAACATTATTAAATAATTAGGAAATATTTACAAAATTAAAATTACTATGTAATCGTTCATTATTTTCATTCTGTATAAAAGTATTTAGTAACTTGTACAATACCTGTTTTTCCAACTCCTTGGGCAGAATTTGTATTTCGTCTGATACTGCTGCTTCACTGTTGACGTCTTAGTTTTTTACCACTAAACTTTGGTAAAAAAGTGTAAAGATTTTGTTTTGAACTAAACTTTGCCTTATACGATGACAGTTTTATTTGACCTACGTTGATATAGATATTTCAATTTTATATCTGAAATAAAAATATTAGTATAAAACTAACATATTCATAGGTCTTATCTTACACCACAGTCTGCAAACTGGAATAATTCATATACTATTTTACGATTCCAATGAAGGGTACTCACGTGAACAGAATATGAGCCATCTGAAAAGAAAAAGAAAATAACAATATATATTGAAACATTAATAAAATAATTAGGATATATTTACAAAATTAAAATTACTATGTAATCGTTCATTATTTTCATTCTGTATAAAAGTATTTAGTAACTTGTACAATACCTGTTTTTCCAACTCCTTGGGCAGAATTTGTATTTCGTCTGAAACTGCTGCTCCACTGTTGACGTCTTAGTTTTTTATCACTAAACTTTGGTAAAAAAGTGTAAAAGTTTGTTTTGAACTAAACTTTGCCTTATACGATGGCAGTTTTATTTGACCTACGTTGATATAGATATGTCAATTTTATATCTGAAATAAAAATATTAGTATAAAACTAACATGTTCATAGGTCTTATCTTACACCACAGTCTGCAAACTGGAATAATTCATATACTATTTTACGATTCCAATGAAGGGTACTCTCGTGAACAGAATATGAGCCATCTGGAAAGAAAAAGAAAATAACATTATATTTTGAAACATCATTAAATAATTAGGAAATATTTACAAAATTAAAATTACTATGTAATCGTTCATTATTTTCATTCTGTATAAAAGTATTTAGTTACTCTTACATTACCTGTTTTTCCAACTCCTTGGGCAGAATTTGTATTTCGTCTGATACTGCTGCTTCACTGTTGACGTCTTAGTTTTTTACCACTAAACTTTGGTAAAAAAGTGTAAAGATTTTGTTTTGAACTAAACTTTGCCTTATACGATGACAGTTTTATCTGACCTACGTTGATATAGATATTTCAATTTTATATCTGAAATAAAAATATTAGTATAAAACTAATATGTTCATAGGTCTTATCTTACACCACAGTCTGCAAACTGGAATAATTCATATACTATTTTACGATTCCAATGAAGAGTACTCACGTGAACAGAATATGAGCCATCTGAAAAGAAAATAACAATATATATTGAAACATTAATAAAATAATTAGGATATATTTACAAAATTAAAATTACTATGTAATCGTTCATTATTTTCATTCTGTATAAAAGTATTTAGTAACTTGTACAATACCTGTTTTTCCAACTCCTTGGGCAGAATTTGTATTTCGTCTGAAACTGCTGCTCCACTGTTGACGTCTTAGTTTTTTATCACTAAACTTTGGTAAAAAAGTGTAAAAGTTTGTTTTGAACTAAACTTTGCCTTATACGATGGCAGTTTTATTTGACCTACGTTGATATAGATATGTCAATTTTATATCTGAAATAAAAATATTAGTATAAAACTAACATGTTCATAGGTCTTATCTTTCACCACAGTCTGCAAACTGGAATAATTCATATACTATTTTACGATTCCAATGAAGGGTACTCACGTGAACAGAATATGAGCCATCTGAAAAGAAAAAGAAAATAACAATATATATTGAAACATTAATAAAATAATTAGGATATATTTACAAAATTAAAATTACTATGTAATCGTACATTATTTTCATTCTGTATAAAAGTATTTAGTTACTCTTACATTACCTGTTTTTCCAACTCCTTGGGCAGAATTTGTATTTCGTCTGATACTGCTGCTTCACTTTTGACGTCTTAGTTTTTTACCACTAAACTTTTGTAAAAAAGTGTAAAAATTTTGTTTTGAACTAAACTTTGCCTTATACGATGACAGTTTTATTTGACCTACGTTGATATAGATATTTCAATTTTATATCTGAAATAAAAATATTAGTATAAAACTAACATGTTCATAGGTCTTATCTTACACCACAGTCTGCAAACTGGAATAATTCATATACTATTTTACGATTCCAATGAAGGGTACTCACGTGAACAGAACATGAGCCACCTGAAAAGAAAAAGAAAATAACAATATATATTGAAACATTAATAAAATAATTAGGATATATTTACAAAATTAAAATTACTATGTAATCGTTCATTATATTCATTCTGTATAAAAGTATTTAGTAACTTGTACAATACCTGTTTTTCCAACTCCTTGGGCAGAATTTGTATTTCGTCTGAAAATGCTGCTCCACTGTTGACGTCTTAGTTTTTTATCACTAAACTTTGGTAAAGAAGTGTAAAAGTTTGTTTTGAACTAAACTTTGCCTTATACGATGACAGTTTTATTTGACATACGTTGATATAGATATGTCAATTTTATATCTGAAAAAAAATATTAGTTTAAAACTAACATGTTCATAGGTCTTATCTTCCACGACAGTCTGCAAACTGGAATAATTCATATACTATTTTACGATTCCAATGAAAGGTACTCACGTGAACAGAATATGAGCCATCTGGAAAGAAAAAAAAAATAACAATATATATTGAAACATTAATAAAATAATTAGGATATATTTACAAAATTAAAATTACTATGTAATCGTTCATTATTTTCATTCTGTATAAAAGTATTTAGTTACTCTTACATTACCTGTTTTTCCAACTCCTTGGGCAGAATTTCTTTTTGTCTGATACAGCTGCTCCACTGTTGATGTGTTAGTTTTTTATCACTAAACTTTGGTAAAACGCCTCAACGACTAAATATTTGGTTTGGAAACAATCTCTGCCTTATAAGAAGGCAGTTTTATTCGAACTATGTTGATATTAACTAATATAAATCTGAAAAAAACATTAGTATCGAACAAGCCTGTCTAAATACAATTTAACAATGGCTATCTACAAATAAAGGGGCCCCATTATCTACAGTTTTTTCAAGGTAAGCCATCAACAGTGTCTACAGGCCTCAACATCTACAGTGTCTACAGAATCTATAAACTACCGAATCCAAAATCTACAAAATCTGTAGGCCTCAGTATTTACAGTGTCTACAAGCATTATCATCTATATTGTCTACAGGCCTCATTATCTACAGTTCCAACAGGCTTCATTATCTACAGTGTCAAGAAGTCGCATCATCAATATGTAGTGTCTAACATAGATGATACCCATCTCAATGAGTGGTATTAACGTAAAATTAATATGAGCGATCTTTGAAAAAAAAATAATCTAAAAAAAATTGTTAATGAATATATTTTGAAAAAGATCAATTCTATGAATTATTATTCATTATTTTCATTTAGAAATACAGTATTTTTTATTATTATCACCCAATCCAACAACTTTGGCAGAATGAATCTCTGATGCCTAATTGACTGTCAACTAACATGTAGGTACATATTATGATTTTTTACACCACAGTCTGCAAACTGGAATAATTCTTATACTATTTTACGATCCCAATGAAGGGTACTCACGTGAACAGAATGAGTCATATCTGTAAAGAAAAAGAAAATAGCATTATATATTGAAACATATACAAATAGTTAAGAATTTTTACAAAATTTATATAACTATGAGGCGAAAGTCGATTCCCAAATCGGAAAACTGTCAGGCGGATAATTGCCAGTCTCTTTTTTAAAACTTATTTGGTTCTAATAATTTCAATTTATTTATATTCATGCTAAAACATCATACATGTATAACTGGGGATGCTCTGCCCCACAAAACCACATGTTAGGTTATTAAAAAATAATGGATGTACAGTACAACAAACTAGCAGATACAAAAAAATCATTATAGGTTTATCTTTATTAAAATATTAATAGTAATTCTAATATGAAAGTATAGTCTAGATTCAAACACATATTATGAAGATAAGGCAATTTATACAAGAGGTCGTAGTAAAGATGGTATTCTTTCTATAATATCTATTTTAAAAAATTATTTATTGCGTGTATTATTATCCTCTTTCTCTTCAATTTCTTACCGAAGGGCAAATAATCTATAAATATAACCAAAGAATATGTAAAAAGTTAAAAAATATTATGTGACTGGCAGTTTCCACTGGCAATTTTCCGGAGTCCATTATATTAATCCGTGAAATTTTGAATACAAAATTATAATGATGAAACCATATGAAAAAGATGAATAATGTCTTTGGCCTGGTGATTACTTTACGATTTTTTTGTTTCATTATTGTCTTGTCTAATACCTAATGTTTCTATCCGACTGATATTTGTAATAAGCAACAAAAGAAGTAATAATTATTTATTAGTCGTGTAAACTAGAAAAATATAAGAAATGTTGAAATTATATAAGTTTGATGAAAATTTTGAAAATTCATGTCTGTTTAATGAAAGAACCTGATTAATTTATCAAACACAAAGACAAAAATGAATCTAAAGAATTAAATTTATAATATAATTTTGGATTCTCCCGTCAGATAAATGGAAGAACCATATTATATGATTGAAATCATAGACAATACAGGCATACCCCGCTCTTAATACAAAATCTCGACTCACAATTACCACAAAACAGTAATAAGTATGAGACATGTCCCAAAGTTACATTTTTATAATTATTACCCCTAAAATATTCTGTTTTCTACGAGCAAGGGATCAAAGAAAATATTTTATATAACTGACTATAGTAATATTTTAATTTGGAGTGACGTGGCCTACATATTAAAACTGTACAACATTAGTTTAATATCTTGTAATCGTTTCAAAAGTTAAATTGTGAAACTGCTGTAACAATTCTTAATAACTTAAGAAGTTTCCAAACGATTCCTAATCCATACTACAAAACATTTCTGGATTAGAGTGATACACGTAGAAAAATTAATGGAAGGGATGGGTGGGGACAAAAAATTGGGTTGGTTGTAATGAGTACAAATTATTTTAGTTAATGCCGAATATATAAATAAATATGTAAATGCCAAATATTCAAGAATTATAATCTGGAGGAGAGGCGAACTTTATAAATAACTATTATATACTCGTTAAGTCACTGGTTACTTTGACCTACATTACATTTATTTCATTCTAAGTATTAAATCACTTTAATCATTTTTTAGGGTTAATAAATTCCGTTATTAATTAAGAAAAATCTATACAGTTCATCTCATACTGAACATCATTATCGCGTTCAAACGAATATGTGATAATAGTGGGAGCAGCTCTGCAAAAGATCTCTCTCCAATATCTATCGAAGATGGAATTCGAATTATGAAGCTGAAACTCTACTCTGAATTATTAGTTATATATATAGTATACATCTTTAATATTTGTTTGAATTTCTTTTCTTCCTAATATATTATCTACCATAAAAAATTTAATCAATCACACATGAATGATCATAATGTTTGTAATAGTTAAAGCAAAAACAGCTTAATAGAAAACTAAAAAAATAAATTACCAAAGTTACTCCTAAAATATTTTCTATACCAAGTAATGTAAGTGCGAGACATGATCCACACATATTTGATTTGTTGTAAGTCTGAGTCGTAATAAGAGCGATGTTCGCCTGTATTGAAAACAATATATTGAAATTATTGGAAATTACTTGGCGATGGACACTATGTTTTAAGTTAGCAATGAATTTTGTTTAATCTATTAACAGCAAAAAGAGTTATAGTTAAATTAATTGGTAAATAATGAATAATGTTAAACAAATGGTAATTATATCAAAGACATGATATGCATCTCTCTAAGAAATCCTGGTTTTAAACATGCATCGTACTGTCACCTGCATTTCAAAGTTTAACTAAAATCAGTATTGCTATAGTACGAAAAATCGAAGGGGGTTGTGTACATGACGTCATAAGATCAACAGTTCGTGAAATTTAAAGAAATTGAAGTGTGAAATGATAAAAAAAAATCATTTTCTTGCAATTTTATTAAAACAGTACTTGTTATTCAAACTGCTAAACCAATAATTCTATATTTAAACCCATCGATTTTGATGATAATTATCATATTTCTTTTTATTACTAAAACAGTTCTTTAGGTAGAGGGCTTTCATGGACAAAAATTTTTTGAGGGTACGACCACTTGAACAACATCCCAGGAGGATCCAAAATTATGGGAGGCGGGTGAGAGTTAACATTCATGATTTTTCATCTTTTTTATTTTTAGACAGATCGTTCTGAAATTGTTAAAGTATATGTAACTTTGTAAAATAAACACATTTCATTCGTGTAACTTTTTCGATTTTGGTTTCAGTATTCGATATCGAGAAAAAATTAGCTTTTCAATTTCAAAAGACGAGAAGTGTATGAGTGTATATGCTAGAATGAAAACAAAGACAGTTTTGGAATCCTTGGAACATTTTGAACAAATCTATCAAGGGATTTTTCAAATTTTCATTAGGTTTTTCATTTAAAAGCATTTTTGGATGACTAACTAAAATTTTCAAAAAAAAATCCCAATTACTTTTAAATTTGAACTAAAATAAAAAGAGAACTAGGGAGAAATTCAAAAAAAACCCACAAGCTTTGTTAAGAATATTTCAAGGATTCTAAAACTGTCTTTGTTTTTCATGTAGCGCTAAAACTCATTGACTTTTCGTCTTTATAGTTGAAAAAAAAAATTTAAAGGACATTCAAAAAAATGAAACAATAAAGTGAAATGTAAATTCTCACGCTACAAGAAAACCAAAAACAGTTTAAGAATCTTAGGAACATTCCTAACAAAGCTTTTGAGTGTTTTTTTTAATTTCTACCTAGTTCTCTTTTTATCGCAGTTCAAATTTAAAAAATTGGATTTTTTGAAAATTTTAGTTAGTCATCAAAAAATGTTAATAAAAAAAAAACGGAAGGAAAATTTAAAAAAGCTCTATGCAACTGTCTTCGTTTTCATTCTTCTTTGGAAATTTGTAAAAAAAATTTAATTGAAAAACTAAATTTTTTTTCCAAAGATTAGCCAAAATCGAAAAAGTTAAATGAATAAAATGTGTATATTTTTGCAAAGTTACATATCCCATACGAATTTCAAAACAATCGGTCCAAAAATGAAAAAGTTTTATTTTTCAAATATGGGTTGAAGCATTGATTACATTACTTTAAAGCATTGTCTTGATTACATTACGGCCAAAAATCACTCGATTGTCACTTAGATGAATATAATGTTTTACTAAAGCCGTAGCTAAACAATATTTTTGTATTAATTGACAAATTGTATATACATACAATTTTCTATCTGCATGTTGTAAGTCTTTTTTTAAATTAATTATTGAAAATAAATTGTTAAACCAGAGTCAACTCGTTTACCTCCATGTTGTACTTACCTGTAATTGATGATAAAAATAGGGGTATCAAAAAATTTCTAATGTGGACATTTTCTACCTATCTAGATTTTAATATTGCAGTAAACCTGTAACCGTCTTCTACCTAACTATCATCATTAAACAGAATATTATGATAAGTATAATACAAAATAATTGATACGTTATCCTTAGCGCATAATGATGTCCGGGCAATTCGTTACAGGCAAATTCATCTCCAGTTATTTCATCCCCATTCAATTCGTCTCTGATGGAAATAAAAATTAAAATCTGGGATATAATTATAATTGGTATAAGTGCATTCATTTATTGGGAACTTGTTATTTTCCAACGAAATTTGTGGTTGGTACAGAACACTTATACTAGTTTCAATCGATAGTTACAAATAAGATTTCTATTAGCATATATTTCATTTTTTATAAAAGGACCATACTATCATTCCACTGGTCATTGAAGGGTTCGCTAAGTAAAATTCATTCAAATATATGGGTTTTCAATGAAGCTTTAAAAGAGGAGAAAATATAGCTACTGCTCAATTACAACAACAATTGGTAATTTCCAATGGGCTATAATTGAACTATAAATTTTATATATATTATTTTCAATCGACGACGAATTGTCCGGGGACCAATTGTCCTAGCATCCTCATAATTATCACTTTATTCCTTATTTAATTTATGCGTGTAAAAACGAGAATTTTTAAGATATTCATGTATTTTATATGTAAAGAAAGCCAACATGAATGTAAATCGAGTTACTTTTGTTTAAACAGATAGTTCTCAAAATTTAATTCCAGAAACAAACGCCCAGTTTAAAAAGTTTCTTGACAATTTTTTTTCAATAATACAAACATCGAAATGTCGTGATATATTTATAAATAATCACAGTTTATTAGGGTTTCTAATGCAATTATTATTATTATTTGAAAATGATCTAAGGGAACAGATAGAAATATAGTACCTAGGGCTAATTTGGGTTAAACCGATTTGGAAATTGTCGTTTCATGAATTTTACTTATCAACATAATAACATACGATTATACGAAAAAAAAGTGATAGATGGCAAGATTATTCATATTATGGGCATTTATCAAATATCTTAAAATAATATACAGGGTGTCTCAATAATAATATACAGGGTGTCTCAAAAATAATATACAGGGTGTTTAAAAAAAAAACGGAACACAGCTTTAAGTTAGTATATTTCAAAACCTAAGGAAGGTACATGTTTCTTTCCGGTTTCTTTTTATTGTAGAACTCTTCTCCATCCACAGTTATATTTTCATCAAGTTTTATTTATTTTTGTGAAAGTTATAAGAATTTTATTGGTGGTGGGGAGAATGGCTTTTGCGCAAATAGTTAGAATGCTTAAGAAATATTTGTTTCGTATCTTTGCATGTTAATTATATTTTAAATATAATTATATTTTACCAATGGATGTGCAGATATTAAATGAAAGATTATGTATATACAAAATATCGGAAAATCATTTTGTGAGATTTTATAAGAGTTGTAGAGAGGAGTCTGAGAACTGGTCCAGGCGGACATAAAATGACTCTTTATTGTCTCCCTTGGTAAAGTGTGAAAAAGTCAAAACAACCTAGAAATATTATTTTCATAATTTTTTTCCATAGGAATAAAAAAAATTGGCTCGCCTGAAAAATCCATTTTTGACAACAAAATGTATCCACTCGTACAGTTTTAGAGCAAAAAGACATGGGAGTTTTGTTTCATTTTCTTCAGCATTTAGTTGCCTACATAGTTGCATGTTTTTAAACAAATTTTTCAATGTGTGATATATAAAACATTTAAAAGGTTTTATTTTTATTTCCTATATTTTAAAAATTAAATTGTGAACAATATGAAATAACTTCCATGTCTCTAGCTGAAAAATTGGCTCTCCTGAAAAATTGAATTTTCAGATTTCACACTTTGCTATAAAAATGTACGCCGTCTTGTTCCATTTTTTTGCCCATTTCAAATATTTTCTTTCCAGGACTTTCTTGTATTTACTCATATTTTCAGAAAAAAAATGACTTGATTCAGAAATATATTCGCAAATAACATCATATAGAATTGCAGAGTGTAAATTTATGAATGTTATGATGAAATCGGTTTGTTTCTATCAAGAAAATTCAGGCAGAAGATAAGTGTTGAAAAAAATCTGTTTTTATTTTATATGGAGGGAGAGGGGGGGGGATTTGCTTTTTAGGGGGTTTGCCGTGAATTTCAAAACATTTTTTAAACAAAGTTTATTCGTTACTTAGGCACAATCACAAAAAACTCTCTCGTATTACCAACTTCAATAGCAAAGTTTTACTTCTTTAGGTGATACGATTCACTTAATAAACGTACCTAGATCGTTTGATTCCCGATATATAAATTTAATTAATTTTCTTTGCAAAACGATCTTATGATATAACAATTAATAGCATTATTATTTTTATATTTATAACGCATAGAATTGATTAACACAATCTGGAATCCGAACTCTTAACAAAAATATATTATACTCTAGTAAAATCCACTAATATTAAGTTTTTGTAATAACAGGGCTTGATTCTCAAAGTTTAATATCACTATATTTCGATCAGTTTTCCTAGTAATTTTCAAGTAAAATAATATTTGCATAGACTAACCTGCAAAATATGCTTATAATCATGACATTACGATACTTGTATTAATTTAAAAAACATCGCTAATATGTCTTATGATAACAATATTTTTTCTGATAATTGATTTTTATATTATATTAATTTTTTAAATTATATGCTTAAACACCGTCAACGCAATTTACGTTAATGATGTAGGCTCTCTTTACCTATATGTAAATTGCAAGAATATCATAAATATTCTCTTTTAACACGCTCAAATTAATTCAGGGCTTAAAATTTCATTTATGAACTACAGATAATTGTAAAAATGTTTAATATACTAAGGACTAATATTTTGCACAATAGGCCAAAATTTCTCACAAATACCTTAAAAGCGTAGTGTGGCACTTCAAAATTCGTCAAAACGCGAAATAGCACTAAAAAGTCTTTCACCATACGAAACTGTAGTGCGATACTACACCGTGTAGGGTCAAGCAGGTCATATCTTCAAAACACGCATTAAAAACATAAAGTGATAAATTAAAGCATGCACTGCGCTGATTTTGATAGCTATGCAACTTTTTAATGTAATTTCGGTTCAGAATGTTTTAGAGACTCTCTTGAGAGGGCCGCAATTAAAAATTAAAGGGCCGCAATTTACCTGCGTGACCCTAGTGCTACTTTGAAGTGCTTAGTGTGTAGCACCAATTTAGCATAAGAAAGAGACACTTCAAAGTGCGCAGTGTGTCACAAGTGCCAATTTAGCATAAGAGAGAGAAATTTCAAAGTGCACAGTGTGTAGTGCCCTATTTAACATACTGCCCTCTGTATGAACAGTTAGTTATCAATATCAATTTTTAAAAAAGGTACAATTTTCCGAGAGAAAATTGTATAAACAATTCGTCAATAAATACAAAATGTAGAGTAGCTACGGCTTTAGTAACACACTATATTTAGAGTATTGAAAATAGAGTGATTTGTTACCGTGACTTAATCAAAACAATGCAATTAAATAGAAAATTAGGGGTTCAGCAGTTTGAATAACTGAATAGATCTACCACTTTTTTAATATAATGGCAATAAAAACATTTATCATTTTACACTCTCCAATTGCCTAAAAAATAATTTTAGATGACGTCACGTACACAAAACACATCAATTTGTTCTTACTTTATCCATACTGTTTTCAGTACCAAATTTGTAGTACAGGTGGCATCACGATGTATTTTTTTAAACAAATTTTCGAGAGTAGTGCATCTTAATGCAGTACAATATATTTAATGTAATTAACATATATGTTACATTGAAAATAACATCACTCAATTCAATTTTTCAATTTTTAAGTTAAATATTATATATTTCTTCTTAGATGATCTAAATCATGGAACAGTTCGATATCTCGGATCTAACCCCAATAGTTTTACTTACCTTTCTTAGACTTTGAGTAGATTTTCTTCACATCAATTTTGTCCACAAACACAAATTTCAATAATTTCAAAAAATGCCTAATTTTCTCGAAAATTTAAACAGTGCACTTTTTTCCATTCACTTCAACCTTGTCACAACACTAGAATTAGTTTGAAACTGTTATGTTTACAGTTTACACTCCTATTCATAGGCACATTTTATATTATACCTATCATAAATGGGAGGAGTTACGTCTCAACAAAGTCACTAAAACACTCACAGTACTGTGAAAGTGGGCGTTTACATAGGTCAAGATAGGTCAACAGGAATTTTATAAAAGTCAGATTGGTTGATTACCTATGTTAACGCCCACTGTCCGTCTACTATGAGTGTCCGAGTGATTGTGTTAAAACGTAGCTCCTCCCACATTTAATAGATATGATAAGTGTGCCTATAAATAGTGGTGTTACTGATTAACCCGTTAGTTTTAAACTAATTCTCGTGCTGTGATAGTGTTGTGATAAAATGAAAGTGAATCGGAAATTAGAGCAATATTTCGTATGATCTAAAATTAGCGCAGATTTGAAATTATCGAAAATAATTGTTATATTTCAAATAATCCAAATTTTGTGTCTGTGAAGAAAATTGGTGTGAAGAAAATTTACTCAAAGTCTACGAAAAGTAAGTAAAATTAGGATCAGTTCAGAGTTATCGAACTGTTCCATGATTTCGATCATGTAAGAAGATATAATTATTTAACTTTATTTTATTTAGCAGGTATCTTTACTCTCCCACTTGAATCACACTGATAATACCAATAGAGTTATGATAAACTACTCTAGAGAGAGGAAGTGTTGCAGCGATTGCAGGACGCTAAGGAAGACGGTGTAAAACCTTATTTTGTTTATGTTATATCATTTCTCCATTAAACTGACGCTAGATTGCCAGTCACGTGAAGACAAAATAAGGATTTGAGCGTCCCTCAAGACGCCTTCAAGTGGTGAGTCAGTGGCTAACATTTTAACTCATCTTGGGAGGACTCTATATGTGCAACTAATTTTAAGGGCACGTGAATTTTGTGTATAATATTACTTGTAAGATATTAACTTGGGAGGACGCTTTTCCTCTCAACCTGTGGTTGTATAGTTACAAAATATATTCTTTAAATATATTCAACTGCATTTTGAAGATCATTTATTTTATCCAAAGAGTTTTCATATAATACTAGAGACAGCGAGCTGTTCAATGATACCAGAAAGGTCTTTAAATGGATTTTGCAACCAATTTTTCTTCAGTGCCTAGAGTAACGCAATACGAGAGGGGTTTGTCACAGCTCGCTCCGTCAGGTGTATATAATTTGCAATGATGATTAAGTATATTAATATTGTTTTAAATTTATTGGGAACAATTCTTAAGGTTTACAAACACATTTATTTATTATTTTGAATTTATTTCAATGTGGTATAATGATTATAAAAGAGAGGGATAAAAATTATTCAAAATGAACATTAAGATAAAATCATAGAGGAACATAATAAATGATCTTCCAAATGAAGATTAATATATTTCAAGAATATCTTTTGTAGCTATACTACCCAAGGTTCATAGACACTAACAGGTTAAATAAATAGGAAAAAAATTGTCAGAAGATTACTTATGAAACAGTGAGATAAATGCCTTTTTATCTAAATCCATAGATATTTGAATGGTACTTCCGTACTCAGAATTCTTTTAAATTAATTAATCTATCATGCAATATGAAAATATTTTAATATAACTGTTTTTCCGCAGAAAAATAGACAAAATACAAAGAGCTGTACACTCCGCCTATTAGTGTGAGAGTAGAACAATTTCTGTCTTTCTTCTTGAATATCTCTTAAACGGTAGATTAAACACGTGCGTGATACAACAAATAATTGTTTAGAATTTAATAATCTGTCGAATGATGACAAATTTTTTCAAATAACCGTTTTTCCGCTGCAAATTAGACAAAAATCTAACTGCTTTTCCCTACGAAAATTAGCAATTGAAAATTTGATGTAACAATTTATGTCTCTCTTCTTGAATATCTCTTAAACGGTAGGTTGAACACGTGTCTGACACTTCAAATACTTGTTTAAAATTTAATAATCTATCTAATGGTACCAAAATATTTCGATAAAAGTGTTTTTTCCGCTGCAAAATTAACAAAACACTAACTGCTACTCACTCCATTGTCCGTTGATTTATGGCGCTGATTAACATTTTTATCCTCTTTGATTACTGTTGCTAAAATTAGAACAAACATAATATTGCAATAATAAAATATGAAATAAATAATATAAAATGTCAATTATTTAAAACATAGGTTTCATGACACCGCAATACTATATCAATTTTTATGTGGGTTATCAATTTTACTAATTTATATCCTGGCCTAGGTAGAAAGGTACTTACCTACTGACTACTGCATACAAAATTAACAGATACCTATACGCATACAGTGTCTTAACCCTTTAGTGAGCCACCTTTTTTTTTCTCTGACTTTGAAAATAATATTTAATAACTTATTTTGAGTTTAGACATCAGTGAAGATATAAAAATCATATGATGAGAATTTTTTTTTTAAATTTAATTTATTAAAAAAATTGAAGAGGACACATATGGCCAGTTGGTCTCATGGGACTACTAAATGAAAGGAGACACGAGTGTCAACCTGGTCGCTAAAGGCTTAAGAAAACGTAAAATTTCACTATTTTTTTGAATGAGGTACTATCAAAATAAAGTACTTATCAGTTATTATTTATTGTTTTGTAAAATAAACTTTTTAATTTCAGAGATGATTTAGAGGACGAAACTTAACATTTTTTAAATTATGACTAGGTTCTCTGAAATGAAAAAAGTATATTATATTCAAAAATGTATTACCTAATAACTAATCAGAAGAGCCCGGACTCTTAGGACCCATAAAAATGGCATTTTAGGACCTAAAAAATGGCATTTTAGGACCTATAAAGACATTTTAGGACCTAAAATGAGATTTTAGGACTTGTACATACACTTTTAGGTTTAATAAATAGGTATTTACAACGAATAAATTAGCATTTTGGAATGTAAAATCATCAGTTTTTAGTCCGTTTAAATAAAAGAAAATAGTAAAAACAATTCATTCCTCAAATATTCAATATAAATCTAGTTTATAGTATATATATTTAAATTTAACCTAAAAGTATTATAAAAAAGGTTAGGTAAATTGAAATCCATGAATAATTGTAACTAATTCCAATAATAAATTCGAAATTTTTATTCACAGTAAACCCTCGTTGAAGACAACCTCAGACTAAACAAACCATATATTACATAATTAGACCAATTAAAATATTCTGAAACTGTTGTACAGGAAAAACCACTTACAAGACAAAACACAATTTTTGTCACCTAAACCTGACAGTTTTTCTATTGTAAATATTACAAATATTATTAGGTTCTACATATATATCTCTTTGAATAGTTTATTATATCGATTATTCGCATTTTTATTTTGATGTGAAGAGTTATAGAAAACTAGATACAGTGGTGACTATGCTAATTCCTGAAATGATAGTAGTAGTTTATTTATATAATAATTATGACAGATTTTGATTTAATTATAACAATCTATAAATTTGCCAATGTAACCTATCAACATGTACCGACTTACCAAATTAGTAAATCAGGTGAGGTATTTGGATTTTCAATCACAATCTGATTTTCTTCCCTATCGCCAACACAACATCAATATTTATTGTAAGATGATGTCCTATAGTATTTATTGTTATAATTATTTCATTTCGAATTTCGTATTTTAACTTCTTGTAAAGTAGTGGTTTTTGACCGAAGGCTTTTTTACATGTTTTTTTTTAACCAGGAAGTTTTGATGAGGAGGGGGAATGATTGCACAGGGTTTTAAGACTGGGAGATTATTGCCTTGTTACATTGAGAGATTTTTTTCGCGGGGAATTTGGTCCTTAAATCCAAAACAGAAACTTATAAGCAAAGAGCGAAAAACGTTAAATGAATTGTTTCTGCCAGTCGACCCTTTCCATACCTCATCCAACCATTGTTGTAAGAGCACATATGCAGTTTCATGTTAAAAAGGAATCAATATTAACTTTTTCAACACGTAAACTTTAAAATAAACTACCATATTAAGAATATTTGTAATTTTATGCGGGTAAAATTTCAATTGACTTGAGCTACTTCTAAATATTGTCCAAATGTCTCAGGATATCGTCTGAGTTACTCTTTCATCGGTACAAATTATTTAACAAATGGCCATCTAAAAATAAATTTTTTGAGTTTCTATTGCCACCCAAATTATCATTGTCACCGGGATGGAATATACCGGGGTGGAATATACCTAGAACCATATAGATCTATGAATTTAGCAAAATGATACCGAATTAGCGAAATACAAATTTATATAGCAATAGTAATGTCAAACTCATATAAGATATGTGTTTTTTTTGTATGCATAAGATATAATGATGAGAACTACAAAGTCCAACAGAATATTATTTTTGAATACATTAAATTTGATTTTCACCAAATTCGTCTTTCGGAAAATTTGTCCTTCGGCAATTTCGTATTTCGGCAAATCTGTTTTCGACCCATTTGGGATTTGGAAAAAACGTATTCAGAAAAACCGTTTCGATGAATTATTTTTCGGCAAATTTGGTTTTGGCCAATTCGTTTTCGGAAAATCAGCCTAGACCCCAAGGTGACACAGTTGCTTGCAAAGTTGTTTACATGTTAAACTATCAAAAAGACTATGATGAATCTAAATATTTGCTATTGTTCATTGGTATTTCCAGTCTTTATTCATTTAAATCAGTTGAAGGTAGAGATGTGTAACCTAAACAAAAAAATTTAAATTTTATATCTATGAATTTTCAAAAATACTCACAGATCAAGGAGTAAATTTCACGTCAATGTTAGTAATTGAATTATTAAATAAAAAAAAAAGATTTACGGATTTATTATTTTTTTTCGCGAAATCAAAGCATCACAAAGTGAGCGTGTAATTATGACGCTAAAAATGAAGCTAAGTCGATATATAACAGAGTTTAACTGTGAAAAGTATATCGATGTTTTACCTATAATTCTAGAAATATAAAACCACACAAAACATAGATGGTTACGTTATAAAACACCTGTAGATGTTCATTTGAATACTAACTGGGAAAAATTGTTAATTCATTCAAATAATGTATAAAAATTATGTAATCCAATCCATCAACTACCTGATGAATTTGATAAATAATCTAACATAAGAAATACGAGAGAAATATTTAAATTTACTATAGTAAATAAAATATAATCCCTAGTTGATTTAGAAAATAAGGAAGGAAAAGGAAGTTTTTATAATCAGAAGTTGGTCCCATAGCAAACTTTGGTAATTATAGAGTTGAAATTCTGAAATCAAGAAGAAAAAAAGAGAATATTTGGTTAAGTCCCAGATACAAGATCTGAGTGGGTGAAAATCTGGTGTTGTGAAAACGGATGTTTTAGTTAATAAGTTGATGAAAAATTCAATATTCATCTAAATATTTTGATAGGATAATGATACAATGATAAAATATTGTAACATATTATAAACTTATAAATGTATAATTCTTCAATTAGTCTCTTCATTTTTCTTGTTTTCCATTTGTACTTTTATACTCGTTGGAGCATGTTCAGCAGTAGTAGAGATTGCCTTATCGTAGTGATATGTTATCACTACCTTTAATAATTATTCTCAAAATAATATAAAATAAATATTTGCAGTGATTTATAATCACTAGCTTAAATAATAATTCTCAAAGTAAATGAAAAAAATACATCTTAATCACTAGCTAGAGTAATTATGAGTGTTAAATCTATTTATGTATTTTCAATTCATGATATATTTAGATTCTTATTGTTCAAAATGATTGGTATTATTCTATAAAAAATTAGGAGATTAAAACGATGTTGTTATTTGTTACAAAATCAAGTGTGTTTTATTGTTTTCATGTGTCTCCATGTTTCTATGTATGTTCTCTATTCCTATGCGTTACTTGTTGCCATTTGTGTGTCCTCTTGATCCATATGTGTGTCATCTTGATCCTAAGTGTGTCCTGTTGATACTAAGAGTGTCCTGTTGATCCTTAGTGTATCCTAACAGGACACACTGAGGATCAACAGGACACACTTAAGATCAAGAGGACACACAAATAGGAACAAGTAACGCATAGGAATAGAGAAGACACATAGGAATAGAGAACATACATATAAACAAGGAGACCCCTGAAAACAATAAAAGACACTTGATTTTGTCACAGATATATAAAAAGTAGAAATATTGTAGTTAGCAATAGCTATAGAATATAGATAGTAACAAATTTTCTGATTTTTGTCTCATATTTTAATAATCATTAGATTAATTAATATTAATAAACTTAAGTATATATAGCTTAAATAGAAAAACGGTATCCAACATACAACCATTGGTCATAAAATTCATTGTCAGGTCGAAGTTTTCCACCCTTCTGATGATGAATAGAAATCATTGTATTCGACAGCTTGAAATCTGAAAAAATCTTCAACGCAGAGTTTAAATAACCTCTAATATTATGGATTTCCCGTTGAGTTTGAATCTTTTCAATCAAATTTTGTTATTGTTTGGATTTTGATGTTGCATCGAAGAAAAAAGTGACTGTTGTTCTTGTTGGGTAATTTAGGAGTTTTATCTGTTGATTTTTATAACTTTCATGAGTTTCATATTGTAGATATGTGTATATCTGAGCATGTGTATCAATATATAAACTTTTGAGGCAAGAAATAGCTTCCGTTCTAAATATATTTTGTGAAAACATGCACTTTATTTTTCTTAATTATGAAATCATTTGAAGTTAGGATTAAATTTCATATGGTTCTATTGAAATTGAAAGTACAATAGGGTGAAAAGTCTACCCAACATAAATTTGTAGGTATACATGTGGTTTATATACATGGTTTAATGTTCGAAAGATATGTAACTCGTGCAGAATTGGGCAAGTGAAAATAATGGATACAAATAATAAAGACATAATTATTAATTATAGGTATGCGGACATTAGGCTTAACGGACATTAGGCCGAACGGATAATTGGCCGAAATATTTTTTATTCAAATGACAGATAGTAAAAATTTTAATAGGTATAGGAAAATGAAAAATGGTATGATAATATTATTTAATGGAACAGAAAATAATAACTATAAAATAACTTTACATCATATAATAACTTTATATAATATTATAACTTTATTTAATATAATAATCAATGATAAATTCTGTAGCAATTTATATACTTACAGTTTGTAGTACAGATCTCCATTATGTACATTATAAAAATATATATATTTTTTTCAAATTGACTTTTAATTCCATTGAACTAAAAATGACAATTAGCTAAACTGAACGGAGGCTGCAGTTCGTAATATGGATACGCATTGAATAAAAGTTTGTCATTCAAATGTCCCTTCGGCCAAATTTAGGCCAAACTTATAATCGGCCAATAATTGTCTATCAGCCAAATGTTTTTTTTTTTTTGTTAAATGTCATTCGCACACGCCTTCACTTATACCCAATATACCAATATGAATAAGGGAAACACCCCCCCCCCTTCCCCCTCTTCACAATTATCATATCCTATCCCCCATTTCACCCAATAACTTCACTATTTTACCCCTGTTATAAGCTCCTCCTTTATTTGCGATTTCCATAAGCAGAAGATTACAATTTCAAAATAGAATAACAATTTTATTAGAAGATTGCTTATCTTGTGGGTATCTAGACTGAATATAAAGAAGTAAACTACTAAAATCAATAAACATATTTTCAAAACATCATTAAAAATCTATAGTTCACTAAGGATCATCTCTACTCTATACCAATTAATTTCTTCCGAATTTCTAAACTTATAATGCTGAGAGGATGTACAGGAACGTTCTTTCTTTGTTCGTATTTTATGATATCCTTTAAATGGAGATAATAAAATTACGCATGGAGATATTTATTTTAGAGCAAGGTCAGAAGAGCGGTTTATGCCCGCTGTCGGTCAGCCCGCCTTTAACATGTCATGCGGGTGGCGGCCGCTTCACATAGCCAGGCGGGCTGGCAGCCGCGGTTTCAAGTGTGGAAATGCGTCTCACCCGCCACGGTCAGGCAGGTAGGCCGCCCATGTGACATCAGCCAGCGTTTTACAGGAATAAATATAAACTTTTTCAAAAGCGGTTCCGCGGCGGCTGACCCGCTTTGCACCCGGGGCAGCCAACCCGCTTGTCTGACAGAGCCTTTATGGGAAATTCCGTTGGTTATGACAGTCAATATTTTTATTTTTTGAAAGTTTTAATCTTTTTAACATGATGAAATTTTCGTATCCTTTTTCTTTATCATCAATAACCTTCCTGTAAAACACTGATAAACGCCAATGCAATGTATAGTTACTAGCTTTACTGACTTTGCGGTGGGACTATGAAGTCCTGTAACCGTGACAAACATTGATACCCGCATTTACTCAATTGTTAAAAAGTGTTATAGAACTGTCAGTAGCCATACATAGTTTGGGGTGTTAGTAGAACATTAGTTTGCCAATTGGTGACGTGAAAATAACTCGGTTAAGACGTTGAGATAAAAAAATATTCTTTTCTATGAATATTGATAAGAGTTACTGTGTCAACGACCCTACTGTCCATATAACATATTCAAATGATAAATGTAGGATAACAATGTGTTCAATAAACATTTATTTTTATTATTGGAAGACAATTTCATACTCAGTTTAAGTTGTAATTTTGTGAATTTCATACTATAAATAGTCCCCAAATAGCCAAATATTACTCAAATAGCAAATTTACTAATGGGCTTGATTTGCTTTTCACTGGATTGAATTTTTTACTTTTCTAATCATGTATTATTTATGAATTTTGAATATGATTTTTTTTTTGTAATTTGATTATGAATTTTATATTTTATTTTGTAATATTTTTGCATTTTAATTATGTTTTTTTTTTTGTATTTTTGCTTATATGATTATGTATTTTTGTATTTGATTCTGTGTTATCTTATATTGTATTCTTTTTTTTCTTTTCTTGTGAAACTGTATCAATAAACGGATCAAGTGTAGTTTAAGGACTCAAGCTCAATCTGGGATCCTTAAACTACACTTGGGGTATAGTTTGAAAATTTGGGGTCCTTAAAGTATCCTTATTTAATTATAATGATTTTTTTAATTATAATGATTATTATATATTTATATGTTAGTTACGATTTCCTTAAAATGGATAACATTTGTTATTATTTCCCAATATTGTCATCATTTTACCTAGATAGTTGACTTTGCTTCATCCATTCAATGGCCGGTAGTGGATCTTCACCAAGTAGAGGTAGAATTTCTGTTTGGATTGTTGTTCTGTCCATTTTTTTGTTGCTCTGAACACCGTAGTAGAAGAATTATTTTGATTTGATTGCAGTCAAGACATGCAGAACGCCGTAGCAAAGATACATTCAAAAATTCACTGGGGTCCTCAAACTACACTTGATCCCAATAAACTTTATTATTATTAAGTTAGTCACGGGGGAGAGAAGATGGTGCATACAATCTCCTCTCAGGTTTTTTATAATAACTAATAACTATTTCTTCCACTTGACTATATGACCACCGGAGTTTTTTAATAATAAAAGGGATTACGCCGGCCTGAGAGCTGTGGCGTTCATGGAGCCGCCTACGAAGATTAACAAAATTTTATATATCTGATCTCGCGTACCTTACATCTTATAGGAGGCGATATATTATTATTTACAGTCTTTTATGGATAGTTTTCCTAATAATTTTGTGAACTTTTTGAGATTTCATGAATTCTCTAAGATTGGAATTTGCGTATCTTAAAGAATATTTTTGTTAAATAATTAGCACTGGTTATGATAAAAAAAAAATCCGAATATTAAGATAAAATTTTCATTGTTTAATACTAGTTTTGTTAATCAAAAATGCCCCATTGATTGACTAATAAATGTAGCTCCAAATTTCATGGATAGATTAATTAATATGAAAAATGGAATGATAATAATTTGCTTATTTCAAAGATGTGTAACATGGCTAGTCTCTTCCATGAGTCTTCATCAATGAAAAATACGTACATTGGGGGATTTAGAAAATTTGCAACAACAAGTATTATCTCGAGATTAAATTTCAGTTAGAGGAAATAAGACTAAATAGACAATACATGGAATGTTTTATTTCACTTTAAAGTCGACGGAAATGCTATTATTGTAACCTTAAATACAAGCCAATTAAAGAAAAAAAGTAAATCAAAATGTTTAGATGATGAAGACACTTGCCACTTCCATACGAGGTGATGAGCTTTTTATTATATGGAGAAAAGCTACTCACTCACCACTCATTGCAGCACTATAGGGTGCACGTGCATCAAAGTATTGACTTCACCGCGGATAGAAAAGAAAAATGATGAGACGATGGTGAACAATGCATAAACTAACACAATTTATAAGACATAGCAGTCCGAGAACCTAGTTATTGTAATTTAACTATAAGAGAAGCAATAATATCTTGATATATCTTACCCATAACCCTTCCCCCCTCTCGCCTATACAATTATCATATCCTATCCCCCATTTCACCCAATCACCCCATTATTTTACCCCTATAATAATCTCCTCCTTTTTGTGGGATTTTCCTAAGCAGATTACAATTTCAAAATGACAGATGGTAGAAATATGAAATGTTTAAAATAGCATACGGATACTCTCTTCCTATCTTGATAGAATAGCTATATTATTAAAGGATTGCTTTTCTTGTGGATATTCACATTGATTTTTTTATATATATTGTTGTTTTTTTCATATATTTCTTCGCAGGTATTCACCAAAGTGAATAGTTTTTCTTTTCATCTTCAAATCTAAATAGAATGTTCAAAATTCTTTGCCTCATCTATTGAAGAATAGAAATTGTCAGATTGACCCCACGTCACTCTTTACCCAAACGTTTCAAAGAAAATTTTGCAACGAGAGAAAATTATATATGAATAATAATCAAAGATAAAGAGGGGATCTCCCATATTATTTTGTAGTTCCACCATAAATATGAGCTCAAATGAAGACAATTGGTGTGTTTTTAGTTGGTAGAGAATAGGGCTCAACAACAAGAGACATCCTGTTTGGATTTTTTTATTGTACATAGAAATTAGCAGCGCAATTTCTAAATTAATTAAATTGCAATATATGAAACATCATCCTTTTTATTACATTTTCGTAATCAAATTTTCTAATATTTATGCGTATTATCGATTAGAATAAATTTAAATTTTCAATTCAATATAAAACTTTTTTTTAGGTCTCAAAACCTCTTGATTTCGCAGGAACAGTTGGTACATCTCAATGGAGTATCAAGTTCGATTTTCCTGTTTTTATTTATTTATTTCATTTAAAAAATAAACTATCAATAATGAATATAATCATAACACCTATTTAAGAATCTATAGTTCTGTCATTTTCATCTATACACTGAGAAAAATAAACAACTCCAACTAATGCACTCAGGTGTCTCGAGTTCACCCTATTGCTTTGTATCCGAAGCGAGACACTTTAGTGCATCGAATTATAGTTTGGATGCACTTAGGCTCTAAAGTACATCAGTTCGGTGCACTTTAGTGTGTCAAATTTTCCTTTGCTAAAATGCTGGGAATAATTTCCTCATCATATTAACAAACTTATAGCTGATACAATAAAGTGCATCGAAATGATGTCCTTTAATTAGTGCATCCACACTATAGTTTGATGCACTAAAGTGTTTTGCTTTAGGAATATAGGAACTCGAAACACTTGGGTGCATCAGAATTCTATAGAATTAGCCTGTACTCCATATACCAATTAATTTCGTCAGAATTTCTAAATCTATATTACTGGGAGGATGTATAGGAACGTTCTTCATTTGTTCATATTTAATGATATCCTTTAAATGGTGATAATAAAATTACGCATGAGATATTTACTAAATGCGATGCATAGATATTATCAATATTTCTAAATACCTTCGGAGAATGCGGGAAGGTTATATCATTGACGGCATTCATTTATTTATTTATCATCTTGTTATTCGCTTAACTGAAAAAGTGTTCAACCAAATTGCCTGAAATTTGATGAAACGATTGGTCAATGTCCAGTGACCTGCTGGTAGAATTTAAGGAGTGACAAGTTCAAAGGTCAAGGTCATGGTCATTTATAACTCAAAAGTATTGAACCATATTGCATGAGACTTGGTGGGATGTCTAGTCAATATAAAGGAATCATTTTGTCAGATTTTGGGAGCGATCGGGTCAAAGGTTAAAGATCAAGATCAAGGCCATTCATAACTCAATAATTTAAAAAAAGTATTCAATCAAATTGTCTGAAATTTGATGGGACGATTGGACAATGTCCACAAACCATCTGGTAAAATTTGAAAGCAATCCGATCGAAGGTCAAGGTCAAGGTCATTTATAACTCAATAACTCAAAAAGTTTTTAACCATATTGCATGAAACTTGGTGGGACGATTGGTCACTATCCAGTCACCAGCTTATTAGATTTTGGTAGCAAACGGATAAGCGGTGGCGAAGGTTTGCGCTCTACCAAGAGCATGTAATCTAGTTTCTGAATGATTTTAATGATTGCTGCATTTAAATTTTAACATGATAAAATTTCTGATATCCTTTTTCTTTATCATCAATAACCATCCTGTCACACACAGATAACTGAATGTGCGGTTCACAGAGTAGTTCTGTCTACATTTCTGAATTGTTAAAAAGTGTTAAAACTATCAGTAGGCATACATTGTTGGGGAACTTAGTCGAGTATCAATTTACCAATTGGTGTTGTGAAAATAACTCGTTGAGATAAATTTTTGAAGTAACTATTATTTGAACGATTACTGTGTCCACTGTCCCTATAAAATATCCAAAAGATAAATATAGGATAGCAATGAATTCTATAAGTATTTATCTTAATTTATTGGCAGACAGTTTCTCACTAAGTTGATGTTCTGATTTTGAGAAGTTCATCTTTCACCCTCATTAGTCACGGGGAAGAGAGGATAGAGTATGCAATTCTCCCTCCTGTTTTTAATGGAGAGTTTTCATAATAATTTAGTGAACTTTCTTCCTGATATTTCATGACTTCTGTAAAGGTTCGTACACACGTAGAATTTTTTAAGTCTTTCCACCAGACTTTTTGCTAAGCTCCTCCTACTTTTTCTATAAGAATATAAGAAAAACCGATATAATTATTATTTATTTTAGTTGGTATACATGATACCAGCAGGTATCTTGGATTCCAACCGAAAAAAATAATAATTATATCGGTTTTTCTTATATTCTCGTGGAAAAAGTAGGAGGAGCTTAGCAAAGATTCTGGTGGAAAGACTTAAAAAAACCCTTCGTGTGTACGGCCCTTTAGACTATAAGTGGGGTATTTTCAAGAATAGTTTTGTTTAATAATCTGCACTGCTTAATATGCTATGAGTATTCAAATAAATATTAGATTGTCTAATACCATTCATATATGAAGTAAATTTTAATGTTATACAGCACTTGATATAAAATCTATGTATTAAGGATAACACTTTCATGATTTAATTTAATTATCCATCATAGTTTACTTGATAATATCAATCCTATGCTGATTTCGATGTTGTGTAACGTAGCTAGTCTCTTCAACAATGAAAATTGCGTACATGGAGGAGAGTCGGGGGAGTTAGGGAATTTGCAACAAAAAGTTTTATCTAGAGATTAAATTTCAGTTCGAGGAAATAAGACTTTTATCGAATAAACAATACATGAAATGTTTTATTTTACTTTTAAGTCGACTGGAATGCTATTTTTGTGACCATGTTTTTTCTAGTTTTCTGTTTTTATCTATTCTTTTCCTGGTTCTAGGGGAGAATGATATTACAAGAACGTGAGGATTTGAAGAATGAAATCTAATTAGCAATTCAGAAATTAAACGGATATTGCAGAATATAGATCATAGGAAACCTTTAAAGCATATTGTATAAACAAATATAAGCTGTTAAATTATATGAAGTCTACAATAAAATGATAATACACATTAGTGATATGGATGCAATGGTAAAAATGTTTGCCATAAGGGGACCTGCAAAACAAATCAATATTTTCTAAATCTGATACCGCTGTCGTCCGTCTTAGTATGAAATGGAGGGTGTTGTAATGAAACATTTTCTAATAAATGTGTTTTAATAGAATCTGGGTCAATTTATCCACCGTTTTAAAGGAATCAGCAATATTTATTATGTAATAATTTATACTCTGTTCATCTGAATAAAAATTTAGGAAGAAGAATTTTAATTTATTTTAAAAAATATACCATCTCTATAGTGACAAATAGCAGACGTTTAGTTAATCTACGAGTAATATTTTCAACTATAACTCTAGAGATATTTTAGTAATTACTGTATCATATACAATATTTATATCACAAATTCAATTATTTTTGTCTCATTTAGGAAGATAAAACGACATCTTATAAAAGTTTTTCATTCCTAAATTATTATATATCTTTAAACAAAGCGAATGCAAAACAAACTTATGTTAACTAATGAAAACCCTGTTTTCTCTGAAAAAAAAGTGATTTTAGTCGAAATAATTCATATCAGAAACTAAGCTATATGTTTATTTATCATATTAAATTTAAATTAGAATCACCCCTCCATATTGTTTATCATGCAATACATACTAAAACTAATTCAGTTCTTAAATCAAGTACATTTTTATTTACAGATTTTATTCAGATTGATCAGATGAATTTTCTGTAGATTCCACTAATCATCAAATGTGAATCCTGATGAGCTATCGTTCTAGTGAGAATAGTAACAAGATGTTGTTCTCACCGACCAAAAAGACTCTTTGGATTCTCTTCTTCTTGTGTTTCAATCATGTGTTCTTGGTCCAAGGTAACGATATATGCGAAAGAACCTTCAGACAATCAGGCAATACCTTCAACATCACGTGAGTACAGAGTTAACTTTAAAAATATTATAATTCTAATTATTATGTACAGTTTGCCACATTATACGTAATGGTCACGAAATATCCGACTCCCTCTGGAAGACGTGGCAAAACCAAGAATAATATAATAAAATTATACATAATGGACAATGTAGTATCAATGTAGCTCATTGGCTTCTGTGACGTCATCTTTCACCCATGTAGGCAATACTTTATTATCTGAATTAGGTTAATAAAACTGTTTGATGTTATACAAACTTATTAGCTATTTTCCATTGAGTGAAACAAATAATGAATCTTTTCAATTTTGAATCTACTAATTCCTTTTACTATAATTTAAGTGTGTTGCTTTGATGAGTAAAAAATGACTTCAAACGGATCACACATCTTTTAGTTCTATACTTTATCTGTATGCAGTATAGGATACTATTAAAAATAACCCATTTTTAACTCTAGCCAATTTATCTTAGATTTAATTTAGATACGCTATTTCTAAAAATATTTGAAAAAAATATATAATAATTATAGGATAATAGATTTATTGAAAAAAAAACGTAAAAAACATATTACAAAATTTCATTTTATTATAATTTTCCTTTAATTCAAGCCCTTTTATAGATCTTAATAGATCTTTTGGGCAATTAAATATTAAATAACAGAAAAAAAGGAGAAAGAAAGAGAACAGAAGAAAGAAAAAAAAAACACAGAACACGACATAAGTGAACATGTATATGCATTTTTAGAATTTTAGCTAAACATTTTTAGGGTGACTGCATGTAATTACCAATAAAATAGTCCTTCAGTACAATTTTAAATTTTTTAATTGAATAACTCAGGTATTATGAGATAGGCATCCTGTAAATTATTCGCAAACAGTTTCTAGAAATAAAATTGCATGAACGATCATTTCATCGAGAGAATAATTATTGGTCGAAGTTAAAGTTAGTTTTGTTTGAGGGGGTTGAAAAAAATCAAACATATCAATATCAATGGAATGATTATGCCTATCTGTTAATATAACTTTTTTTTATATGCCAAAGAATGATCAATATCTTTATTTATCATCAGAGAAAAGAGTAACTGTGGTGATGTTAATTTAAAAATCAAAGTTTAGTTTTTTTTACTATTATTCAATATTAAAATTTTATCTCCATGCAACCAGGCTCTGTAGCAAATTTATCTTAGATTTAATTTAGGTACTAAATTAATAATATTTAGATAGTATTCCGAAGATATAAAATGAATAACGTTGTGATAAGATTGGTAGCCAGTAAATTACTTGAACAGATTTACTCAAAATAAATTTGCCCCAAAACAAATTGCTCGAAAGATCATTGTTTGAAAAACATTTACGCAAACGTACAATTGATAGATTGAACAATAATTGCTCAAAGGTTGAGTTTGTTTTATTTGAGGGTCTCTTGTGGGTGGGAATAAAAGATTTTGATGTAGATAAATTTTCAGATTATCTAGAAGAAACTAACTGATTTTTTAAATTGTTTATTTGAACCTTAAAGTGTCAATTGATTTTGATATCAATAAATGATTATGTCTACCTGTGGAGATAACTTTCTATTCATCAAATGGATGTTCAATATCCTTATTGAACAATCAATGAAAAGAGTCACTGTGATGATGTACTATCAGAGAAAAGAGTCACTGTGATGATGTACTATCAGAGAAAAGAGTCACTGTGATGATGTACTATCAGAGAAAAGAGTCACTGTGATGATGAACTATCAGTGAAAAGAGTCACTGTGATGATGTACTATTAGTAGAAAGAGTCACTTTGATGATATACTATCAGTGAAAAGAGTCACTGTGATGATGTACTATCAGAGAAAAGAGTCACTGTGATGATGTACTATTAGTAAAAAGAGTCACTTTGATGATGTACTATCAGTGAAAAGAGTCACTGTGATGATGTACTATCAGTGAAAAGAGTCACTGTGATGATGTACTATCAGAGAAAAGAGTCACTGTGATGATGTACTATCAGTGAAAAGAGTCACGTGATGATGTACTATCAGTGAAAAGAGTCACTGTGATGATCTCAAATCTAAGAAAATAGTTTTATTTTTTTACTATTATTCGATATGAAAAATTTATCTTCATGTACACAGGCTGACTTCAAAATATCTACCAGATTCTGTAGCGGCAATTAAAATTTATTTTCTGAAACTCCAAAGATATTTCATTGTGGAAGAGTTATCACAGTTATATTCTTTTTGTTGTTGTTTTGTTTGTTGTTTTTTAAACATAGTATATTTCATGCTAACAGTTTTCCTTTCTATTCATTTCCAGCTGTCCTGAAAGATGCATAACTTGGCCATTTGAAAACAAATATGTTGTTTTTGGCACATCAGTGTATCACCCGGTGAGATTTCAAACTATCATACCTGCAAATTACTGAAATGATATCATTAGTTAAATCAAAAGAGATTACACTGAAGTAATTCGTGTCTTTATTTCCTATTTAATTTCAGGACTCCCTAATCTGTCTCTCTGCTCTACATGCTGGAGTAGCACGCATTGGTGCCGCAACTCCATTAACTTTCAACAAGACTGAAACGAAAGAAACGTTTAGAGGATACCCTTCTAACAGAGTAGTCTCCTACAGCAAGTAAATCCGTTACTGATGATAATTTTACAATAAAAATACATAATGGTGAAATCTTACATTTTACAAATTTAAGACCTATTAATAAGATATTTTCGAATTGAGAATGATAACAATATCTTTATTTCAGAGGAGCAGACGTAGGATTTTATTTCAAAAATGAGAGATTCATTCAGACTGATCGTGAGTTTTAGAATTAAATGTTTGCTCTATCTTCCAATTTTTTTAAATGTTTCTTAACATTTCAATTACCAATAATAATCTTCTCTGTTTATTGAATATTTTCACCTGAAAATATTCCAAATGAATAACCGTCGTTACTTCGTTATTAATACCACAAAAACTTTCAAACTCTTGTGCATGACTGTTACAATGTTATTCTTACCAACAGTTGTATAGATACTTCTGTGACTAACTGTATTTCCAATAAAATGTTATTCTTTATTATAAAGTTAGTTGGGATTTTTAATTTATTTTTTTAATATAACAATGGATAGTGACTAATGGTGAGATGGAATATAATAATGAGTACATGAATTATTTCCAGTGATAAGCGAGTGTTATAATACTTTTGCAAATTTGCAGAATGTTATGCTTTGATCGTACTTTCTTTATTTACTCGTATTCTTGTTAGTTGCATTACTCGAAAAAAATTTGAACAAATTTCCTTAAATTTGGTCGGACGATTGAATATAATCCAAGAACTGTTTGATTAGAGTTTGGGGATGATCGGGTCAAAGGTCAATGTCATTTATAACTCAAAAAGTATTCAATAGCGGCGGAAGATATGCGCTCTATGAGTGCCCATTCTAGTTATATTCTCTCTAATAGTTATATATTTTCAACTAGGATTTATAATTTAGATGTGATTCTCCATTCGAAGTAATAAAGTGAGGAAATTAAATAATAATTAAAAAATGTTGGTTAAATTGTTATGACTAATTAAAAATTATTTAGCAATGAATATAATTTAGCAATATTGCATTGGATTATTCAATCACAATCATTCTTTTAATTAATAATTCAAACATTTTTTAGTTAATTAATAATGTCAATAAAGGAAAAATTGTTAATGTCGAAATTAGTAAAATAATTTTTTTACAATATAAAAAAGTTTATCGATTAAAAATAATAATATAAGAAAGAAGCCTTTAGAACCTCACTCAGGTTTGATTTGTTTTAGAAGTCAAGTCATATCTACTTCTAACTAGTATCTATAATGTATTTGAAGACTGGATAAAATAATACAAATAACACTCGAAAACACAGTCAAGAGAGTATCACTGCATTGTTTTAGTTATTTGGACAAATTATTGAGAACTTACTAGATCGAAAAACTGTTTTTATTATCTATTTCTTTCTTTCAAATAATCAATTGATTTATTTTCCTCTTTACTTAAATGCAATGACTAACAAATCAATATTATTATCTCATTTAGTTACGTAATCAAAATAAAGGCTGAAAACTAGGAATTTAATTATTATTATAGAATTTGAAATGAATTAACTTTAAAGTAAGAATATCCGACATACAATTTTTCTCTACTCCTGGGTTCTTTCACAGGTGCAGGTACCGATGAGTTGGTCATGGTTACTAACAACAATCTGCAGTCAGAGAACACAGACGCTTATGCCGCTTGCTTACCTAACAGCCTGGAAACTTTGAGAAACTCGTCTGCAAAGCCAGAAATTACTGATTGGTTATTTAGGAAACTAAGCTCTGATGAGAAATTCGAAGACTCTGTATACAATACCAATATAGGAATTAGACTTGCTTCATCAGAAGGTTATAACTCTATTAATTGCATTGGGTCAAACTATAAAATGGACATCACTGCTATCCTTGGGAATATTAATGGTAAATATGACACCAATCTATGGTACATCATTTCATGTCACGCTTTAAATGTTATTTATTCAAAACTTTCATAAGTTATTCCAATACTCATATTGCATTTTTTGGCTGTTAAAAGTGATTTAATTTAAATATTTCTCTGTAATTTTCCATGATATTACCTTCAATAATATTTACAATTAGAAAAACAATTGTGATGATATTTTGTCTGTTCCCACTGAAATGCTATTTATTTTTTTCGATATTAATTAATTAAAATTAGTTTGGTAACAGGAAAGAAGAACGATTCCTACACTAATATATTATCTTCCGATGGTAATATTAATAAATTAATACTTAAAGCTATTGGTAATATACTAAAAGCTATTGGTAATATACTTAAAGCTATTGGTGATATACTAAAAGCTATTGGTAATATACTAATAGCTATTGGTAATATACTAATAGCTATTGGAAATATACTAAAAGCTATTGGTAATATACTGAAAGCTATTGGTAATATACTAAAAGCTATTGGTAATATACTAATAGCTATTGGTAATATACTAATAGCTATTGGAAATATACTAAAAGCTATTGGTAATATACTGAAAGCTATTGGTAATATACTGAAAGCTATTAGTAATATACTGAAAGCTATTAGTAATATACTAAAAGCTGTTGGTAATATACTAATAGCTATTGGTAATATACTAATAGCTATTGGAAATATACTAAAAGCTATTGGTAATATACTGAAAGCTATTGGTGATATACTAAAAGCTATTGGTAATATACTAATAGCTATTGGTAATATACTAAAAGCTATTGGTAATATACTAAAAGCTATTGGTAATATACTAAAAGCTATTGGTGATATACTAAAAGCTATTGGTAATATACTAAAAGCTATTGGTAATATACTAATAGCTATTGGTAATATACTAATAGCTATTGGAAATATACTAAAAGCTATTGGTAATATACTTAAAGCTATTGGTAATATACTAAAAGCAATTGGTAATATACTAATAGCTATTGGTAATATACTAAAAGCTATTGGTAATATACTTAAAGCTATTGGTAATATACTAAAAGCTATTGGTAATATACTAAAAGCTATTGGTAATATACTAAAAGCTATTGGTGATATACTAAAAGCTATTGGTAATATACTAATAGCTATTGGTAATATACTAATAGCTATTGGAAATATACTAAAAGCTATTGGTAATATACTGAAAGCTATTGGTAATATACTAATAGCTATTGGTAATATACTAAAAGCTATTGGTAATATACTAAAAGCTATTGGTAATATACTAATAGCTATTGGAAATATACTAAAAGCTATTGGTAATATACTGAAAGCTATTGGTAATATACTAAAAGCTATTGGTGATATACTAAAAGCTATTGGTAATATACTAATAGCTATTGGTAATATACTAATAGCTATTGGAAATATACTAAAAGCTATTGGTAATATACTAAAAGCTATTGGTAATATACTAAAAGCTATTGGTAATATACTAAAAGCTATTGGTGATATACTAAAAGCTATTGGTAATATACTAAAAGCTATTGGTAATATACTAATAGCTATTGGTAATATACTAATAGCTATTGGAAATATACTAAAAGCTATTGGTAATATACTAAAAGCTATTGGTGATATACTAAAAGCTATTGGAAATATACTAAAAGCTATTGGTAATATACTAAAAGCTATTGGTAATATACTAAAAGCTATTGGAAATATACTAAAAGCTATTGGTAATATACTAAAAGCTATTGGTAATATACTGAAAGCTATTGGTAATATACTAAAAGCTATTGGTAATATACTAATAGCTATTGGTAATATACTAATAGCTATTGGAAATATACTAGAAGCTATTGGTAATATACTAAAAGCTATTGGTACTATACTAAAAGCTATTGGTAATATACTAAAAGCTATTGGTAATATACTGAAAGCTATTGGTAATATACTAATAGCTATTGGTAATATACTAAAAGCTATTGGTAATATACTAAAAGCTATTGGTAATATACTAAAAGCTATTGGTAATATACTAATAGCTATTGGTAATATACTAAAAGCTATTGGTAATATACTAAAAGCAATTGGTAATATACTAATAGCTATTGGTGATATACTAAAAGCTATTGGTAATATACTAATAGCTATTGGTAATATACTAAAAGCTATTGGTAATATACTAAAAGCTATTGGTGATATACTAAAAGCTATTGGTAATATACTAAAAGCTATTGGTAATATACTAAAAGCTATTGGTAATATACTAAAAGCTATTGGTAATATACTGAAAGCTATTGGTGATATACTTAAAGCTATTGGTAATATACTAAAAGCTATTGGTAATATACTAAAAACTATTGGTGATATACTTAAAGCTATTGCTAATATACTTAAAGCTATTGGTAATATACTAAAAGCTATTGGTAATATACTAAAAACTATTGGTGATATACTTAAAGCTATTGCTAATATACTTAAAGCTATTGGTAATAT